>CM067369.1:6683014-6859470 GCA_034401795.1 Chaetoderma sp. LZ-2023a
CGCATGACACGTGTGTTTGCACCCACCATGGTCACTACACCCACCATGGTCACTGCTCCCACCATGGTCACTACACCCACCATGGTCCCTGCTCCCACCATGGTCACTTCACCAACCGTGGTCCCTGCTCCCACCATGGTCACTACACCAACCATGGTCCCTGCTCCCACCATGGTCACTTCACCCACCATGGTCCCTGGACCCACAATGGTCCCTGCTCCAACCGTGGTCACTACACCCACCATGGTCCCTGCTCCCACCATGGTCACTACACCCACCATGGCCCCTGCACCCACCATGGTCACTACACCCACCATGGTCCCTGCGCCCACCATGGTCACTACACCCACCATGGTCCCTGCTCCCACCATGGTCACTTCACCAACCGTGGTCCCTGCTCCCACCATGGTCACTACACCCACCACGGTCCCTGCTCCCACCATGGTCCCTGCTCCCACCATGGTCACTGCACCCACCACGGTCCCTGCTCCCACCATGCTCCCCACCATGGTCCCTGCACCCACCATGGTCACTGCACCCACCATGGTCCTTGCTCCCACCATGGTCCCTGCTCCCACCATGGTCCCTGCACCCACCATGGTCCCTGCACCCATCATGGTCCCTGCTCCCACCATGGTCCCTGCTCCCACCATGGTCACTTCACCAACCGTGGTCCTTGCTCCCACCATGATCACCACACCCACCATGGTCCCTGCTCCCACCATGGTCCCTGCTCCCACCATGGTCACTACACCCACCATGGTCCCTAAACCCACCATGGTCACTTCACCCACCATGGTCCCTGCTCCCACCGTGGTCACTACACCCACCATGGTCCCTGCTCCCACCGTGGTCACTACACCCACCATGGTCACTACACCCACCATGGTCCCTGCACCCACCATGGTCCCTGCTCCCACCGTGGTCACTGCTCCACCATGGTCACTGCACCAACCATGGTCCCTGCTTCTACCATGGTCTCTGCACCCACCGTGGTCTCTGCACCCACCAGGGTCCCTGCTCCCACCAGGGTCCCTGCTCCCACCATGGTCCCTGCTCCCACCATGGTCCCTGCACCCACCATGGTCCCTGTTCCCACCATGGGCACTGCACCCACCATGGTCCCTGTTCCCACCATGGTCCCTGCACCCACATGGTCCCTACACACATAATGGTCCCTGCTCCCACCTAGGTCCATGCACCCACCATGGTCCCTGCACCCACCATGGTCCCTGCTCCCACCATGGTCACTACCCCCACCATGGTCCCTGCTCCCACCATGTTCACTTCACCCACCATGGTCCCTGCTCCCACCATGGTCACTTCACCCACCATGGTCCCTGTACCCACCATGGTCCCTGCTCCCACCGTGGTCACTACATCCACTATGGTCCCTGCTCCCACCATGGTCACTACACCCACCATGGTCCCTGCACCCACCATGGCCCCTGCACCCACCATGGTCCCTGTACCCACCATGGTCCCTGCTCCCACCGTGGTAACTACACCCACTATGGTGCCTGCTCCCACCATGGTCACTTCACCCACCATGGTCCCTGCTCCCAAAATGGTCACTACACCCACTATGGTCGCTGCTCCCACCATGGTCACTACACCCACCATGGTCCCTACACCCACCATGGTCCCTGCTCCCACCATGGTCCCTCCACCCACAATGATCCCTGCTCCCACCGTGGTCACTACACCCACCATGGTCCCTACACCCACCATGGTCACAACACCCACCATGGTCCCTGCTCCACCCATGGTCACTTCACCCACCATGGTCCCTGCACCAACAATGGTCCCTGCTCCCACCGTGGTCACTACACACACCATGGTCTCTGCTCCCACCATGGACACTACACCCACCATGGCCCCTGCACCCACCATGGCCCCTGGCCCCTGCACCCACCATGGTCACTACACCCACCATGGTCACTGCTCCCACCATGGTCACTACACCCACCATGGTCCCTGCTCCCACCATGGTCACTTCACCAACCGTGGTCCCTGCTCCCACCATGGTCACTACACCAACCATGGTCCCTGCTCCCACCATGGTCACTTCACCCACCATGGTCCCTGGACCCACAATGGTCCCTGCTCCAACCGTGGTCACTACACCCACCATGGTCCCTGCTCCCACCATGGTCACTACACCCACCATGGCCCCTGCACCCACCATGGTCACTACACCCACCATGGTCCCTGCGCCCACCATGGTCACTACACCCACCATGGTCCCTGCTCCCACCATGGTCATTTCACCAACCGTGGTCCCTGCTCCCACCATGGTCACTACACCCACCACGGTCCCTGCTCCCACCATGGTCCCTGCTCCCACCATGGTCACTGCACCCACCACGGTCCCTGCTCCCACCATGCTCCCCACCATGGTCCCTGCACCCACCATGGCCCCTGCACCCACCATGGTCACTACACCCACCATGGTCCCTGCGCCCACCATGGTCACTACACCCACCATGGTCCCTGCTCCCACCATGGTCACTTCACCAACCATGGTCCCTGCTCCCACCATGGTCACTACACCCACCACGGTCCCTGCTCCCACCATGGTCCCTGCTCCCACCATGGTCACTGCACCCACCACGGTCCCTGCTCCCACCATGCTCCCCACCATGGTCCCTGCACCCACCATGGTCACTGCACCCACCATGGTCCCTGCACCCACCATGGTCCCTGCTCCCACCGTGGTCACTGCTCCCACCATGGTCACTGCACCAACCATGGTCCCTGCTTCTACCATGGTCTCTGCACCCACCGTGGTCCCTGCACCCACCAGGGTCCCTGCTCCCACCATGGTTCCTGCTCCCACCATGGTCCCTGCTCCCACAATGGTCCCTGCACCCACCATGGTCCTTGTTCCCACCATGGGCACTGCACCCACCATGGTCCCTGTTCCCACCATGGTCCCTGCACCCACCATGGTCCCTACACACATAATGGTCCCTGCTCCCACCTAGGTCCATGCACCCACCATGGTCCCTGCACCCACCATGGTCCCTGCTCCCACCATGGTCACTACCCCCACCATGGTCCCTGCTCCCACCATGTTCACTTCACCCACCATGGTCCCTGCTCCCACCATGGTCACTTCACCCACCATGGTCCCTGTACCCACCATGGTCCCTGCTCCCACCGTGGTCACTACACCCACTATGGTCCCTGCTCCCACCATGGTCACTACACCCACCATGGTCCCTGCACCCACCATGGCCCCTGCACCCACCATGGTCCCTGTACCCACCATGGTCCCTGCTCCCACCGTGGTAACTACACCCACTATGGTGCCTGCTCCCACCATGGTCACTTCACCCACCATGGTCCCTGCTCCCAAAATGGTCACTACACCCACTATGGTCGCTGCTCCCACCATGGTCACTACACCCACCATGGTCCCTACACCCACCATGGTCCCTGCTCCCACCATGGTCCCTCCACCCACAATGATCCCTGCTCCCACCGTGGTCACTACACCCACCATGGTCCCTACACCCACCATGGTCACAACACCCACCATGGTCCCTGCTCCACCCATGGTCACTTCACCCACCATGGTCCCTGCACCAACAATGGTCCCTGCTCCCACCGTGGTCACTACACACACCATGGTCTCTGCTCCCACCATGGACACTACACCCACCATGGCCCCTGCACCCACCATGGTCCCTGCTCCCACCATGGTCCCTGCACCCACCATGGTCCCTGCACCCATCATGGTCCCTGCTCCCACCATGGTCCCTGCTCCCACCATGGTCACTTCACCAACCGTGGTCCCTGCTCCCACCATGATCACCACACCCACCATGGTCCCTGCTCCCACCATGGTCCCTGCTCCCACCATGGTCACTACACCCACCATGGTCCCTAAACCCACCATGGTCACTTCACCCACCATGGTCCCTGCTCCCACCGTGGTCACTACACCCACCATGGTCCCTGCTCCCACCGTGGTCACTACACCCACCATGGTCACTACACCCACCATGGTCCCTGCACCCACCATGGTCCCTGCTCCCACCGTGGTCACTGCTCCCACCATGGTCACTGCACCAACCATGGTCCCTGCTTCTACCATGGTCTCTGCACCCACCGTGGTCCCTGCACCCACCAGGGTCCCTGCTCCCACCATGGTTCCTGCTCCCACCATGGTCCCTGCTCCCACAATGGTCACTTCACCGACCATGGTCCCTGTACCCACCATGGGCACTGCACCCACCATGGTCCCTGTTCCCACCATGGTCCCTGTTCCCACCATGGTCCCTGCACCCACCATGGTCCCTACACACATAATGGTCCCTGCTCCCACCTAGGTCCATGCACCCACCATGGTCCCTGCACCCACCATGGTCCCTGCTCCCACCATGGTCACTACCCCCACCATGGTCCCTGCTCCCACCATGTTCACTTCACCCACCATGGTCCCTGCTCCCACCATGGTCACTTCACCCACCATGGTCCCTGTACCCACCATGGTCCCTGCTCCCACCATGGTCACTTCACCCACCATGGTCCCTGTACCCACCATGGTCCCTGCTCCCACCGTGGTCACTACACCCAATATGGTCCCTGCTCCCACCATGGTCACTACACCCACCATGGTCCCTGCACCCACCATGGCCCCTGCACCCACCATGGTCCCTGTACCCACCATGGTCCCTGCTCCCACCGTGGTCACTACACCCACTATGGTGCCTGCTCCCACCATGGTCACTTCACCCACCATGGTCCCTGCTCCCAAAATGGTCACTACACTCACCATGGTCGCTGCTCCCACCATGGTCACTACACCCACCATGGTCCCTACACCCACCATGGTCCCTGCTCCCACCATGGTCCCTCCACCCACAATGATCCCTGCTCCCACCGTGGTCACTACACCCACCATGGTCCCTACACCCACCATGGTCACAACACCCACCATGGCCCCTGCTCCCACCATGGTCACTTGACCCACCATGGTCCATCCACCCACAATGATCCCTTCTCCCACCGTGGTCACTACACCCACCATGGTCCCTACACCCACCATGGTCACAACACCCACCATGGTCCCTGCTCCACCCATGGTCACTTCACCCACCATGGTCCCTGCACCAACAATGGTCCCTGCTCCCACCGTGGTCACTACACACACCATGGTCTCTGCTCCCACCATGGTCACTACACCCACCATGGCCCCTGCACCCACCATGGCCCCTGGCCCCTGCACCCACCATGGTCACTACACCCACCATGGTCACTGCTCCCACCATGGTCACTACACCCACCATGGTCCCTGCTCCCACCATGGTCACTTCACCAACCGTGGTCCCTGCTCCCACCATGGTCACTACACCAACCATGGTCCCTGCTCCCACCATGGTCACTTCACCCACCATGGTCCCTGGACCCACAATGGTCCCTGCTCCAACCGTGGTCACTACACCCACCATGGTCCCTGCTCCCACCATGGTCACTACACCCACCATGGCCCCTGCACCCACCATGGTCACTACACCCACCATGGTCCCTGCGCCCACCATGGTCACTACACCCACCATGGTCCCTGCTCCCACCATGGTCACTTCACCAACCGTGGTCCCTGCTCCCACCATGGTCACTACACCCACCACGGTCCCTGCGCCCACCATGGTCCCTGCTCCCACCATGGTCACTACACCCACCATGGTCCCTGCTCCCACCATGGTCACTTCACCCACCATGGTCCCTGCTCCCACCGTGGTCACTACACCCACCATGGTCCCTGCTCCCACCATGGTCACTTCACCAACCGTGGTCCTTGCTCCCACTATGGTCACTACACCCACCATGGTCCCTACTCCCACCATGGTCACTACACCCACCATGGTCCCTACTCCCACCATGGTCATTTCACCCACCCTGGTCCCTGCACCAACCATTGTCCCTGCTCCCACCGTGGTCACTACACCCACCATGGTCCCTGATCCCACCATGGTCACTACACCCACCATGGCCCCTGCACCCACCATGGCCCCTGCACCCACCATGGTCACTACACCCACCATGCTCCCTGCTCCCACCATGGTCACTACAGCCACCATGGGCCCTGTACCCACCATGGTCCCTGCACCCACTATGGTCACTACACCCACCATGCTCCCTGCACCGACCATGGTCCCTGCTCCCAACATGGTCACTTCACCCACCATGGTCACTACACCCACCATGCTCCCTGCTCCCACCATGGTCACTACACCCACCATGGTCCCTGCACCCATCATAGTCCCTGCACCCACCATGGTCACTACACCCACCATGGTCCCTGCTCCCAACATGGTCACTTCACCCACCATGGTCACTACACCCACCATGGGTCCTGCTCCCACCGTGGTCACTACACCCACCGTGGTCCCTGCTCCCACCATGGTACTTGCACCCACCATGATCCCTGCTCCCACCATGGTCACTGCACCCACCATGGTCCCTGCTTCCACCATGGCCCCTGCACCCACCATGGTCCCTGCTCCCACCATGCGCCCTGCTCCCACCATGGTCCCTGCACCCACCATGGTCCCTGATCCCACCATGGTCACTTCACCCACCATGGTCCCTGCTCCCACCGTGGTCACTACACCCACCATGGTCCCTGCTCCCACCATGGTCACTTCACCAACCGTGGTCCCTGCTCCCACTATGGTCACTACACCCACCATGGTCCCTGCACCCACCATGGTCACTACACCCACCATGGTTCCTACTCCCACCATGGTCATTTCACCCACCATGGTCCCTGCACCAACCATGGTCCCTGCTCCCACCGTGGTCACTACACCCACCATGGTCCCTGCTCCCACCATGGTCACTACACCCACCATGGCCCCTGCACTCACCATGGCCCCTGCACCCACCATGATCACTACACCCACCATGCTCCCTGCTCCCACCATGGTCACTACAGCCACCATGGGCCCTGTACCCACCATGGTCCCTGCACCCACCATGGTCACTACACCCACCATGCTCCCTGCACCGACCATGGTCCCTGCTCCCAACATGGTCACTTCACCCACCTTGGTCACTACACCCACCATGCTCCCTGCTCCCACCATGGTCACTACACCCACCATGGTCCCTGCACCCATCATGGTCCCTGCACCCACCATGGTCACTACACCCACCATGGTCCCTGCTCCCACCATGGTCACTACACCCTCCATGGTCCCTGCTCCCACCATGGTCCCTGCTCCCACCATGGTCACTACACCCACCATGGTCCCTGCTCCCACCGTGGTCACTACACCAACCGTGGTCCCTGCTCCCACCATGGTCACTGCACCCACTGCGGTCCCTGCTCCTACCGCGGTCCCTGCACCCACCGCAGTGCCTGCTCCCACCATGGTCCCTGCTCCCACCATGGTCCCTGCTCCCACCATGGTCACTACACCCACCATGGTCCCTGCTCCCACCATGGTCACTACACCCACCATGGTCCCTGCACCCATCATGGTCCCTGCACCCACCATGGTCACCACACCCACCATGGTCCCTGCTCCCACCATGGTCACTTCACCCACCATGGTCCCTGCACCCACTATGGTCCCTGCTCCCACCATGGTCACTACACCCACCATGGTCCCTGCTCCCACCATGGTCACTACACCCACCATGGTCCCTGCTCCCACCATGGTCCTTGCTCCCACAGTGGTCACTACACCCACCATGGTCCCTGCTCCCACCATTGTCACTGCACCCACCGTGGTCCCTGCTTCCACCATGGTCCCTGCACCCACCACGGTCCCTGCTCCCACCATGCTCCCTGCTCCCACCATGGTCCCTGCACCCACCATGGTCCCCGCTCCCACCATGGTCACTTCACCCACCATGGTCACTACACCCACCATGGTTCCTGCTCCCACCGTGGTCACTACACCCACCGTGGTCCCTGCTCCCACCATGGTACTTGCACCCACCATGATCCCTGCTCCCACCATGGTCACTGCACCCACCGTGGTCCCTGCTTCCACCATGGCCCCTGCACCCACCATGGTCCCTGCTCCCACCATGCGCCCTGCTCCCACCATGGTCCCTGCACCCACCATGGTCCCCGCTCCCACCATGGTCACTTCACCCACCATGGTCACTACACCCACCATGGTCCCTGCTCCCACCGTGGTCACTACACCCACCATGGTGCCTGCTCCCACCATGGTCACTGCACCCACCGTGGTCCCTGCTTCCACCATGGTCCCTGCACCCACCACTGTCCCTGCTCCCACCATGCTCCCTGCTCCAACCATGGTCCCTGCTCCCACCAAGGTCACTTCACCAACCATGCTCCCTGCTCCCACCATGGTCACTACACCCACCACGGTCCCTGCTCCCACCATGGTCCCTGCTCCCACCATGGTCACTACACCCACCATGGTCCCTGATCCCACCATGGTCACTTCACCCACCATGGTCCCTGCTCCCACCGTGGTCACTACACCCACCATGGTCCCTGCTCCCACCATGGTCACTTCACCAACCGTGGTCCCTGCTCCCACTATGGTCACTACACCCACCATGGTCCCTACTCCCACCATGGTCACTACACCCACCATGGTCCCTACTCCCACCATGGTCATTTCACCCACCATGGTCCCTGCACCAACCATGGTCCCTGCTCCCACCATGGTCATTACACCCACCATGGCCCCTGCACCCACCATGGCCCCTGCACCCACCATGGTCACTACACCCACCATGCTCCCTGCTCCCACCATGGTCACTACAGCCACCATGGGCCCTGTACCCACCATGGTCCCTGCACCCACCATGGTCACTACACCCACCATGCTCCCTGCACCGACCATGGTCCCTGCTCCCAACATGGTCACTTCACCCACCATGGTCACTACACCCACCATGCTCCCTGCTCCCACCATGGTCACTACACCCACCATGGTCCCTGCACCCATCATGGTCCCTGCACCCACCATGGTCACTACACCCACCATGGTCCCTGCTCCCACCATGGTCACTACACCCACCATGGTCCCTGCTCCCACCATGGTCCCTGCTCCCACCATGGTCACTACACCCACCATGGTCCCTGCTCCCACCGTGGTCACTACACCCACTGTGGTCCCTGCTCCCACCATGGTCACTGCACCCACTGGGGTCCCTGCTCCCACCGCGGTCCCTGCACCCACCGCGGTGCCTGCTCCCACCATGGTCCCTGCTCCCACCATGGTCACTACACCCACCATGGTCCCTGCTCCCACCATGGTCACTTCACCCACCATGGTCCCTGCTCCCACCGTGGTCACTACACCCACCATGGTCCCTGCTCCCACCATGGTCACTTCACCAACCGTGGTCCTTGCTCCCACTATGGTCACTACACCCACCATGGTCCCTACTCCCACCATGGTCACTACACCCACCATGGTCCCTACTCCCACCATGGTCATTTCACCCACCCTGGTCCCTGCACCAACCATTGTCCCTGCTCCCACCGTGGTCACTACACCCACCATGGTCCCTGATCCCACCATGGTCACTACACCCACCATGGCCCCTGCACCCACCATGGCCCCTGCACCCACCATGGTCACTACACCCACCATGCTCCCTGCTCCCACCATGGTCACTACAGCCACCATGGGCCCTGTACCCACCATGGTCCCTGCACCCACTATGGTCACTACACCCACCATGCTCCCTGCACCGACCATGGTCCCTGCTCCCAACATGGTCACTTCACCCACCATGGTCACTACACCCACCATGCTCCCTGCTCCCACCATGGTCACTACACCCACCATGGTCCCTGCACCCATCATAGTCCCTGCACCCACCATGGTCACTACACCCACCATGGTCCCTGCTCCCAACATGGTCACTTCACCCACCATGGTCACTACACCCACCATGGGTCCTGCTCCCACCGTGGTCACTACACCCACCGTGGTCCCTGCTCCCACCATGGTACTTGCACCCACCATGATCCCTGCTCCCACCATGGTCACTGCACCCACCATGGTCCCTGCTCCCACCATGCGCCCTGCTCCCACCATGGTCCCTGCACCCACCATGGTCCCTGATCCCACCATGGTCACTTCACCCACCATGGTCCCTGCTCCCACCGTGGTCACTACACCCACCATGGTCCCTGCTCCCACCATGGTCACTTCACCAACCGTGGTCCCTGCTCCCACTATGGTCACTACACCCACCATGGTCCCTGCACCCACCATGGTCACTACACCCACCATGGTTCCTACTCCCACCATGGTCATTTCACCCACCATGGTCCCTGCACCAACCATGGTCCCTGCTCCCACCGTGGTCACTACACCCACCATGGTCCCTGCTCCCACCATGGTCACTACACCCACCATGGCCCCTGCACTCACCATGGCCCCTGCACCCACCATGATCACTACACCCACCATGCTCCCTGCTCCCACCATGGTCACTACAGCCACCATGGGCCCTGTACCCACCATGGTCCCTGCACCCACCATGGTCACTACACCCACCATGCTCCCTGCACCGACCATGGTCCCTGCTCCCAACATGGTCACTTCACCCACCTTGGTCACTACACCCACCATGCTCCCTGCTCCCACCATGGTCACTACACCCACCATGGTCCCTGCACCCATCATGGTCCCTGCACCCACCATGGTCACTACACCCACCATGGTCCCTGCTCCCACCATGGTCACTACACCCTCCATGGTCCCTGCTCCCACCATGGTCCCTGCTCCCACCATGGTCACTACACCCACCATGGTCCCTGCTCCCACCGTGGTCACTACACCAACCGTGGTCCCTGCTCCCACCATGGTCACTGCACCCACTGCGGTCCCTGCTCCTACCGCGGTCCCTGCACCCACCGCAGTGCCTGCTCCCACCATGGTCCCTGCTCCCACCATGGTCCCTGCTCCCACCATGGTCACTACACCCACCATGGTCCCTGCTCCCACCATGGTCACTACACCCACCATGGTCCCTGCACCCATCATGGTCCCTGCACCCACCATGGTCACCACACCCACCATGGTCCCTGCTCCCACCATGGTCACTTCACCCACCATGGTCCCTGCACCCACTATGGTCCCTGCTCCCACCATGGTCACTACACCCACCATGGTCCCTGCTCCCACCATGGTCACTACACCCACCATGGTCCCTGCTCCCACCATGGTCCTTGCTCCCACAGTGGTCACTACACCCACCATGGTCCCTGCTCCCACCATTGTCACTGCACCCACCGTGGTCCCTGCTTCCACCATGGTCCCTGCACCCACCACGGTCCCTGCTCCCACCATGTTCCCTGCTCCCACCATGGTCCCTGCACCCACCATGGTCCCCGCTCCCACCATGGTCACTTCACCCACCATGGTCACTACACCCACCATGGTTCCTGCTCCCACCGTGGTCACTACACCCACCGTGGTCCCTGCTCCCACCATGGTACTTGCACCCACCATGATCCCTGCTCCCACCATGGTCACTGCACCCACCGTGGTCCCTGCTTCCACCATGGCCCCTGCACCCACCATGGTCCCTGCTCCCACCATGCGCCCTGCTCCCACCATGGTCCCTGCACCCACCATGGTCCCCGCTCCCACCATGGTCACTTCACCCACCATGGTCACTACACCCACCATGGTCCCTGCTCCCACTGTGGTCACTACACCCACCATGGTCCCTGCTCCCACCATGGTCACTGCACCCACCGTGGTCCCTGCTTCCACCATGGTCCCTGCACCCACCACTGTCCCTGCTCCCACCATGCTCCCTGCTCCCACCATGGTCCCTGCTCCCACCAAGGTCACTTCACCAACCATGCTCCCTGCTCCCACCATGGTCACTACACCCACCACAGTCCCTGCTCCCACCATGGTCCCTGCTCCCACCATGGTCACTACACCCACCATGGTCCCTGATCCCACCATGGTCACTTCACCCACCATGGTCCCTGCTCCCACCGTGGTCACTACACCCACCATGGTCCCTGCTCCCACCATGGTCACTTCACCAACCGTGGTCCCTGCTCCCACTATGGTCACTACACCCACCATGGTCCCTACTCCCACCATGGTCACTACACCCACCATGGTCCCTACTCCCACCATGGTCATTTCACCCACCATGGTCCCTGCACCAACCATGGTCCCTGCTCCCACCATGGTCATTACACCCACCATGGCCCCTGCACCCACCATGGCCCCTGCACCCACCATGGTCACTACACCCACCATGCTCCCTGCTCCCACCATGGTCACTACAGCCACCATGGGCCCTGTACCCACCATGGTCCCTGCACCCACCATGGTCACTACACCCACCATGCTCCCTGCACCGACCATGGTCCCTGCTCCCAACATGGTCACTTCACCCACCATGGTCACTACACCCACCATGCTCCCTGCTCCCACCATGGTCACTACACCCACCATGGTCCCTGCACCCATCATGGTCCCTGCACCCACCATGGTCACTACACCCACCATGGTCCCTGCTCCCACCATGGTCACTACACCCACCATGGTCCCTGCTCCCACCATGGTCCCTGCTCCCACCATGGTCACTACACCCACCATGGTCCCTGCTCCCACCGTGGTCACTACACCCACTGTGGTCCCTGCTCCCACCATGGTCACTGCACCCACTGGGGTCCCTGCTCCCACCGCGGTCCCTGCACCCACCGCGGTGCCTGCTCCCACCATGGTCCCTGCTCCCACCATGGTCCCTGCTCCCACCATGGTCACTACACCCACCATGGTCCCTGCTCCCACCATGGTCACTACACCCACCATGGTCCCTGCACCCATCATGGTCCCTGCACCCACCATGGTCACCACACCCACCATGGTCCCTGCTCCCACCATGGTCACTTCACCCACCATGGTCCCTGCACCCACTATGGTCCCTGCTCCCACCACGGTCCCTGCACCCACCACGGCCCCTGCACCCACCATGGCCCTACATCCACCATGGTCACTACACCCACCATGTTCCCTGCTCCCACCATGGTCACTGCACCCACCATGGTCCATGCTCCCACCATGGTCACTACACCCACCATGGCCCTGCACCCATCATGGTCCCTGCACCCACCATGGTCACTACACCCACCATGGTCCCTGCTCCCACCATGGTCCTGCACCCACAATGGTCACTACACCCACCATGGTCCCTGCTCCCACCATGGTCACTTCACCCACCATGGTCCCTGCACCCACCATGGTCCCTGCTCCCACCGTGGTCAATACACCCACTATGCTCCCTGCTCCCACCATAGTCACTACACGCACCATGGTCCATGCACCCACCATGGCCCATGCACCCACCATGGTCACTACACCCACCATGGTCCCTGCTCCCACCATGGTCACTACACCCACCATGGTCCCTGCTCCCACCATGGTCCTTGCTCCCACCGTGGTCACTACACCCACCATGGTCCCTGCCCCCACCATTGTCACTGCACCCACCGTGGTCCCTGCTTCCACCATGGTCCCTGCACCCACCACGGTCCCTACTCCCACCATGCTCCCTGCTCCCACCATGGTCCCTGCACCCACCATGGTCCCCGCTCCCACCATGGTCACTTCACCCACCATGGTCACTACACCCACCATGGTCCCTGCTCCCACCGTGGTCACTACACCCACTGTGGTCCCTGCTCCCACCATGGTCACTGCACCCACTGCGGTCCCTGCTCCCACCGCGGTCCCTGCACCCACCGCGGTGCCTGCTCCCACCATGGTCCCTGCTCCCACCATGGTCCCTGCTCCCACCATGGTCACTACACCCACCATGGTCCCTGCTCCCACCATGGTCACTACACCCACCATGGTCCCTGCACCCATCATGGTCCCTGCACCCACCATGGTCACCACACCCACCATGGTCCCTGCTCCCACCATGGTCACTTCACCCACCATGGTCCCTGCACCCACTATGGTCCCTGCTCCCACCACGGTCCCTGCACCCACCACGGCCCCTGCACCCACCATGGCCCTACATCCACCATGGTCACTACACCCACCATGTTCCCTGCTCCCACCATGGTCACTGCACCCACCATGGTCCCTGCTCCCACCATGGTCACTACACCCACCATGGCTCCTGCACCCATCATGGTCCCTGCACCCACCATGGTCACTACACCCACCATGGTCCCTGCTCCCACCATGGTCCCTGCACCCACAATGGTCACTACACCCACCATGGTCCCTGCTCCCACCATGGTCACTTCACCCACCATGGTCCCTGCACCCACCATGGTCCCTGCTCCCACCGTGGTCAATACACCCACTATGCTCCCTGCTCCCACCATAGTCACTACACGCACCATGGTCCCTGTACCCACCATGGCCCATGCATCCACCATGGTCACTACACCCACCATGGTCCCTGCTCCCACCATGGTCACTACACCCACCATGGTCCCTGCTCCCACCATGGTCCTTGCTCCCACCGTGGTCACTACACCCACCATGGTCCCTGCTCCCACCATTGTCACTGCACCCACCGTGGTCCCTGCTTCCACCATGGTCCCTGCACCCACCATGGTCCCTGCTCTCACCATGCTCCCTGCTCCCACCATGCTCCCTGCACCCACCATGGTCCCCGCTCCCACCATGGTCACTTCACCCACCATGGTCACTACACCCACCATGGTTCCTGCTCCCACCGTGGTCACTACACCCACCATGGTCCCCGCTCCCACCATGGTCACTTCACCCACCATGGTCACTACACCCACCATGGTCCCTGCTCCCACCGTGGTCACTACACCCACCATGGTCCCTGCTCCCATCATGGTCACTGCACCCACCGTGGTCCCTGCTTCCACCATGGTCCCTGCACCAACCACTGTCCCTGCTCCCACCATGGTCATTACACCCACCATGGTTCCTGCTCCCACCGTGGTCACTACACCCACCGTGGTCCCTGCTCCCACCATGGTCATTGCACCCACCATGATCCCTGCTCCCACCGTGGTCTATGCTCCCACCGTGGTCCATGCTCCCACTGTGGTCCCTGCTCCCACCATGGTCCCTGCTCCCACCATGGTCCCTGTACCCACCATGGTCCCTGCTCCCACCATGGTCACTGCACCCATCATGGTCCCTGCTCCCACCGTGGTCCTGCTCACACCGTGGTCCCTGCAGCCACCATGGTCCCTGCACCCACCGTGGTCACTACACCCACCATTGTCTCTGCTCCCACCATGGTCACTACACCCACCATGGTCCCTGCTCCCACCATGGTCTCTACACCCACCATGGTCCCTGCACCCATCATGGTCCCTGCACCCACATGGTCACTACACCCACCATGGTCACTACACCCACCATGGTCACTTCACCCACCATGGTCACTACACCCACCATGGTCACTTCACCCATTATGGTCCCTGCTCCCACCATGGTCACTACACCCACCATGGTCCCTGCTCCCACCATGGTCACTACACCCACCATGGTCCCTGCTCCCACCATGGTCCCTGCTCCCACCATGGTCACTACACCCACCATGGTCCCTGCGCCCACCATGGTCCCTGCTCCCACCATGGTCCCTGCACCCACCATGGTCCCTGCACCCATCATGGTCCCTGCTCCCACCATGGTCCCTGCTCCCACCGTGGTCCTGCTCACCCCGTGGTCCCTGCAGCCACCATGGTCCCTGCACCCACCGTGGCCACTACACCCACCATTGTCCCTGCTCCCACCATGGTCACTACACCCACCATGGTCCCTGCTCCCACCATGGTCCCTGCTCCCACCATGCTCACTACACCCACCATGGTCCCTGCGCCCACCATGGTCCCTGCTCCCACCATGGTCCCTGCTCCCACCATGGTCACCACACCCACCATGGTCCCTGCACCCATCATGCTCCCTGCTCCCACCATGGTCCCTGCTCCCACCATGGTCACTACACCCACCATGGTCCCTGCTCCCACCATGGTCCCTGCACCCACCATGGTCCCTGCTCCCACCATGGTTACTTCACCCACCATGGTCCCTGCACCCACTATGGTCCCTGCTCCCACCATGGTCCATGCACCCACCACGGCCCCTGCACCCACTATGGTCCCTGCTCCCACCATGGTCCATGCACCCACCACGGCCCCTGCACCCACCACGGTCACTACACCCACCATGGTCCCTGCACCCATCATGGTCCCTGCACCCACCATGGTCACTACACCCACCATGGTCCCTGCTCCCACCATGGTCACTACACCCACCATGGTCCCTGCACCCACCATGGTCTCTGCTCCCACCATGGTCACTACACCCACCATGGTCCCTGCTCCCACCATGGTCACTTCACCCACCATGGTCCCTGTACCCACTACGGTCCCTGCTCCCACCATGGCCCCTGCACCCACCATGTTCACTACACCCACCATGGTCACTACACCCACCATGGTCCCTGCACCCACCATGGTCCCTGCACCCACCATGGTCACTACACCCATCATGGTCCCTGCTCCCACCGTGGTCACTACACCCAGCATGGTCCCTGCTCCCACCATGGTCACTGCACCCACCATGGTCCCTGCTCCCACCATGGTCACTGCTCCCACCGTGGTCCCTGCTCCAACCGTGGTCCGTGCACCCACCATGGTCCCTGCATCCACTGTGGTAACCACTAATAAATTATATTATTTGTTGTTGGCACCACCTATATTTATCAGACATGCCAAGTCTCATGCATTGTGCGTGACTCACGTGCAATGAACCCTCCTCTCCCACTCAACCCGGATGTCCTAAATCACGCAACAATTATTCATGCTGCTAGAAGTATGACAATGTATGTCAAAATGCACTAATCCGGCCCTTATATACAAAGATATTTTCGGAAAATATGGAAATTTGGAACTAAATAAAAAATTACAATTTTTTATTTGACAAATAAGGTCCTGATTGCCCCAAAGTTAGACAAGCCAGATGATGTTTAGATTTCACAAATTTCTTGGGGGTAGAACTGAGATTCTGATGTTATCGCCTTATTGAAAGGAAATTACTATTAGGCTAGCGAGATCGAATCTCTCGGGAAAACTACAGTGATTGTTCCATTTATTATTAGTCACGTCCCATACACACACTCCCACTGCCCGCCCTCCCGCCAATCTGTCCTTCCGTCCATCCATCTGTCTTGATGTCTGTCTGTCTGTCTACTTGCTGTCTGCCTGTCTGTCTTGCTGTCTGTCTGTTTGTGTGCGTGTGTGTGCATGCGTGTGCGCGTGTTATGTGCCTGCCTGCCTGACCACCCGCCTGCCCACCTGTATGTCTATCTGACTGCCTGCCTGCCTGTGTCTGGTTGCCTGCCCACCCGCATGCCTGTCTGTCTGTCTGTCTGCCTGCCTGCCTGCCTGCATGTCTGTCTGTCTGTCTGTCTGTCTGTCTGTCTGTCTGTCTGTCTGTCTGTCTGTCTCTCTGTCTGTCATGCTGTATGTCTGGCCTCCAGCCCGCATGTCTCTGTATCTCTGTGTCTTGCTGCTCTGTCTGTTTGTCTGTCTGTCTGCCTGCTGGCCTGCCTACAAAATCAAACACCATATCATAAAGAATCGCTTAGTAAAAGTTGGTTTATGTATCACTTATGATTTCTCTTCATAGTCTAATGTTTATTTTTTTTATAGATCTATCTACTATAAGTGAGACATATGGGATGTTCCATGTACGAGGGTTCAGTATATGTTTCTATGCTATGTATTACCTGGTGGGCATGCTGCATTGTTGCAATGATCAATGTCCTGACTGTCACCCACACATTCTCGACCACCATTAGTCGGAGTTGGGTTGGTAAATGTTCTGAGCCGCTTTCTTTGTCCCCCTCCACACGTCATTGTACAATCACCCCAGGAGCCCCATGTCGACCAGTCACCATGCACTGAATCAAGAAAAGACGTTTCTACCAAGATGACTGACAAGACCATGGCCGGAGCAACCTCTAAGTGAACTAGGCGGTCACCTAGTGCAGAAGGGATATGGGTGAGGTGGGGGTGGGAGTGGATGGAGGGGGGGGAATGGTGCGGGGGGGGGGGATTTGTGTAGGAGTTCAGCAAATGATAATGTCTATGCAGTAATAATCTAGTATATGGTTATTAATAGCAGTGTCTTGGCAGACACGTGTAATGCAGTATCGGAAATTTATTCATAGATGATAACTTTGTTTATCATATAAACACGGCTTTCAGAATGTTTAATTTTTTTCGATATGAATGCGTGTAATATTCAACGGCTATTGGCTGTGTGGACCTGCTTAAATTGACCAATTAAAACAATGACTGATGGCTCCGGCAAGCGATGCGTGACAAATAGGATATGAAACTTGGTTTCAATTAATGTCCCAACGGAATGGTAAAGATCTGGAAGTCACCTCTACATAGCAAATTGAAGATTCGATTCTTTGAAGCAACTGTCGAGTCTGACAGTACCAGAATTTTAGAATTATAGTTTTCTGTTGTCCTGCAAATGAGCATTCCTCAAGATGAGCGCTCGACTCTTAATGGATCAATGGTCAAGAAACTTAAGTTTTTGTTTGGTCAGTGGTCATTTGCAGGCCAAGAGAAGATTATATTTGAAATTTACCACTGGAATGACTGGCTCGGTTACCGAGACAGTCATTCTAGTGGTAAATTTTCAAAAATAGTCTGCTCTTAGCCTGCAAATGGACATTCGTCAAGTCCACTGCAGACGCCATTTTTGAACGGCTTGACATTTAAAGGGTTAAGATGGCACACGAAGGGTTAATATCACTATTATCAGCCGAGTCAAAAACTAAAACTGTGCACAAACATAGCGAATGCAATGTGATAATCTTAGATGAGTTTGATCATGACCTCAATATCATTATGTTCAATCCACTTGATATAAGGAAGCAGGTGTCCATGTTTCGTCCCTATAGGGTGAAGTCATGTCGAGATTTGAGACAATATGTTGATCTAAACCAAAAACCGAACCTTAAAAATATAGTTTTAAACCAAGTTCAGAGTGACCTTGAATTTTGACCTGACCTCAATATCATTATGCTCAATCCGCTTGATATAAGGAAGCAGGTTTTCCAAGTTTAGTCACAATAGGGCGAACCAATATGTTGATCTAAACGAAAGACTTAGCCGTCAAAATAGTGTCCACATATCATCCAAAATGGAGGGATCCGATATGTCTCTCAATTATGTGACGTCATAATCTGTTGAATATTTTGAAACAGCAACAGCCCGCAGTAAAATTAGTTCTAAAATATTCAACAGCTTACTTGATACCTGCAATTTATTTAGATTCTAGGAATTCAGATTTTAAAATCGATCCCACCGTTTGTAAATAGAGGGCGAAGCTTATCTAGAAATGAACCCTCCATTGATAAAGTATTCTATTAAAATCCCAGCAACAATTAAGCGGGGTATGTAAAAGGATGCTAGCACCTCTCGTTCAAAACAATATCACCTAAATAATGTCATAATATTTAAGACAGTGCTCCCGTAATAGTGGTGGATGAAATGAACGTAAAGAGAAGTTCCAAATTTAGCGTTCTGCGATGGAATTTCCATTCAAATCTTCCTCTGTAGATTCTCGGGGATTATTGAAGTATTTAAATAGCAATTTTAATGAAATACGCAGATCAACATGATTATCGATGATAGACCTCGTTGTAGTTGATTTTATGCCTAGGAAATCTGTTACCTTTCTTCAACAACCGCCATGACGCCGGCATGAAAGGTCAACCTCTACAGTATGAGTTCTAGGGTGTTGATGAATTGACATCTTAAGAAACATGATACTGACTTACGGGACACAGCATGAAACATGATACCGATTTACCTTTTATGTTGTGCGACGGCGGCACACAGCATGACAGCTGCTGATCTTGACACATTTTATTTTGAACTGACAAAACCTGCTCAAGACAAATGAACAATAATCAAGAATGCTGTGGCTGGTAAGAGTTGTAAAATTATGTGGACTGATTTCCTCTCCAGGCAGGCAGAGGTAACAGGGGTTTAGACATTATTTAGAATTACCTTACTAGAATCATGGTCCAGAGACTGGTTAAAGAAATTCCACCCACCACCCAAATGTAAAGTCCTAAGATTAGGGACTGGCCACCCAGAATTCACCGACAGAATGACAGATGGGCAAAGTATCGCACTGGAGGAGACTAGTGTTATAAATGACATGGGTGGCTACATGGGCAACAATCTCACCTTCCACAAGCACGTCGAACTATCTTAAATAAGGCCAACCAAATGCGTGGTCTAATCAGGCACGCTTTTCGTTATTTATACGTCTGGTGCACACGTTAGATGCAAGACATAAATCTGCTCGAAAATGTACAAAGACGTGCCACTACACTGCTGCCTGGTACTAGAAACCTGACGTACGAAGACAGGCTGTGCACCCTTAGATTGACATCACTCTCCTACAGAAGGCTACGGAGTGATATAATAGAATATATGATACCTTTAAGTATCTACATTCCAAATACAATACAGACCATCCGGGACTGGAGCCAAAATCCTCCCAGATAACCAGAGATCACGGCCTCATACTACACACATTCCAATGCAACACAATCACTGCACCAACACTTCTTCTGTAACAGTGATAAATCACGGGATCTCCCTAAGCGAAGACGTCGTACGCGTCCCGTCCTTAAGCTGTTTCAAGACTCGCCTTGACAAGCAATGGTCACACCTGCTGTATAACACATATTTCCAGAAACCTTACTAGCTATTATTTTGCCCCCACACTCTTCACACTCAGCAATTGTTTGCTAAAGACAGAATAGTAGGGATTGTCCTGTCAGTCTGTGCTAAGACACCAAAAAGACCAATTATTGCATGGGATATCCATTATAATTGTAAATAAGCTTCATATCCCTGCGTCAGGTTTTGGTAGGGATTGTCCTATCATTCCACACGAAGAGCACGCAATAACTTTTGCTAGCGTAAAAGAGTCTGTGCCTATTATAAAGAACCTCGCACTGTGTCCAGGATCACTCTGTATATAGCGAATCAAATTACATCGACCAATCACCAGACATGGTAGAAATCGTTTCAACTAGTTCAGTTTTCCACCCGCATCTCTCCATAATATAGATAGTGTGGATCCCTCGACAGTGTTCAGGATAATTTTCAGAAAATCAAAGATCTAACTCTAACCCTAACCCTAGGCCACCAACACATTGACCGATCAAAATTTGGAATATAATTTTTAGAGGCTACAACTATAGGATCCTTCCAGCTAAATTTGCTTTAAATTGCCCAAGATGTTAATGAGGAATAGCATCTTAAACGAATTCTCATTTTCCGGAAAATCCAAGATAGCCACCCAAAAAAATCAAGCGGTCAAAATTTTGTATACAATTCTGAAGTGTACCAGACCACTGGAAAACTGACCAATCAAAACTATGTATACATATTCTGAATCCTACTACCATAGGGGCCTTAAATCGGCCAAGCAGTTAATGATCAACTAGCCTTTTAAGCGATTTCCAGCCCTTGTTCGGAAAATTTAAGATGGCACCGAACAAATTGCCCAATCAAAATTCTGCATACAAGTTCTGAAGCACACATCCCTAGGGTTCTTCCAGTCATGTTTGCTTGAAATCGTTCAAGCGGTTAATGAGTAGTAAGTAGCCTCTTAACTGATTTCAGAAATTTTCAAAAAATCCAAGATGGCCACCAGAAAGATTGACCAATCAAGATTCTCTATGCAATTTCTGAAACCTACCAGCCTAGTGTCCTTCAAGCCAAGTCTGGTTGAAATTGTTCAAGCAGTGGATGAGGAGTAACATTTTATACTATTTCACACCATTTTTCAGAAAATTCAAGATGGCCACCGAAAATATTGACTCTTCAAAATTCTGTATATAATATTGAAGCATACCACTCTTCCAACATTCCAATCAAGTTTCCCTTGAAATCGGCCAACTGGCTAATGAGGAACAGGCTCATAACTGATTTTCAGAAAATCCAGGATGGTCGCCGGGAAAAATTGACCAATAAAAATTCTGAATACAAGTTCTGAAACTTCCCACCCTAGTATCCTTTCAGCCAAGTCTGACTGAAATTGCCCAAGAAGTTAATGAGTAGCGTTTTAAATTATTTTTAATTCAAGACGGCCGTCGAAAAAAATTGGCCAATCAAAATTCTGTATACATATTCTGAAGCATACTACACTAGGGTCCTTCCCACTGAGTTTGATTGAAATCGGCCCAGTGGTTAATGAGTAGGCTTTTAACTGATTTCGAGAAATTTTCAGAAAATCACGGGATGGCCGCCGAAAAACGTGTGAATCAAAATTCTGTATACAAGTTCTGAAACCTATTAGCTTAGTGTTCTTGTCAGTGAAATTGCCCAAGCAATTAATGACGAGTAGTGTTTTAACCGATTTTCAGCCATTTTTCGGGAAATTCAAGATGGCCACCGAGAAAATTTACCAATCAAAATTCTGTATACATGTTCTGAAGCATACCAGTCCATGGTCCTTCCAGCCAAGTTTGCTTGAAATCGGCCGAGTAGTTAATGAGGAGTAGGCTTTTATCTTATTTCCTGAAATTTTGTGAAAATCCAAAATGGCCGCGGGAAAAATTGTCCAGACAAAATTCTGTATATAAGTTCTGAAGCCTACCTCCTTAGGGTCCTTCCTGCCAAATTAGGTTGAAATCCGCTAAACGGTTAATGAGGAGTAGAGGTTTAAAGCAAAACTTGATGGACAGATGGACGACGGATGGTAAGATGAGCTAAATACTATGAATGAGAGAAGACAGATCTGAAACTGTTTATTTTATATTGGCATGTCGGCATCTTACAATCCATGCAGTGTTGTTACTCCTATATGCACACCTAAGATAAATATGTCAATCATGAAATGAGTCTGGTGGGGATTGTCCTGCCAGCAGGGCCGGATTTACCCCCTCTGCCGCCCTAGGTCAAATGGCGGAGTGGGGTGGGGGGGGGTCGGGTCTGTCGGGCCTACTCCGAGAAAATATGAAAACTATGTGCTCTGAGAAGCCATTTACAGCATATTTGGCAACAAATTCCATCCTAATATTTTTCTGAAGTTTGGCTAAAGTTCACCCTTAAACATAAATAAATCTAACTTTGAGAGCAAAGTTAACGGCCTTAGTTGATCCGATCCAGTTTGTAATGAGTAAGACTGAGTCATTGAGTCTACCGTAACTCGTTGTTTTCTAAGCCGGCCAAGAACCGCCTCTACTGGGGTCTCCTGAAATATCCATTTGCAGGCCAAGAGAAAACTACTTCTGACAATTTACCACTGGAATGACACGCTCTGTAACCCAGCAAATCATTTCAGTGGTACATTTTCGAAAATAGCCTATGGCCTGCAAATGAACATTTAATGAACAAATATTTTGACTTTCTTGAACTAATTTAGTCATTAGAAATTTAAAGGGTTAATCATTACAAATTGGATGAGATCGAGTCTTGTGTGATGACGTTGTGAGTATACGGCTTGTGTAATGACACTGAGTATCTGGCTTGTGTGATGACTCTGTGAGTATACGGCTTGTGTGATGACACTGTGAGTATCTGGCTTGTGTAATGACACTGTGAGTATCTGGCTTGTTTGATGACACTGTGAGTATACGGCTTGTGTGATGACACTTGAGCATATGGCTTGTGTGATGACACTGTGAGTATCTGACTTGTGTGATGACACTGTGAGTATCTGGCTTGTGTGATGACACTGTGAGTATCTGGCTTGTGTGATGACAATCTGAGTATACGGCTTGTGTGATGACACTGTGAGTATATGGCTTGTGTGATGACACTGTGAGTATATGGCTTGTGTGATGACACTGTGAGCATCTGGCTTGTGTGATGACACTGTGAGTATACGGCTTGTGTGATGACACTGTGAGTATATGGCTTGTGTGATGACACTGAGTATATGGCTTGTTTGATGACACGAAGTATATGGCTTATGTGATGACACGGTGAGTATATGGCTTGTGTGATGACACTGTGAGTATCTGGCTTGTGTGATGACACTGTGATTATATGGTTTGTATGATGGCACCGTGAGTATCTGGCTTGTGTGATGACACTGTGAGTATCTGGCTTGTGTGATGACACTGTGAGTATACGGCTTGTGTGATGACACTGAGTATCTGGCTTGTGTGATGACACTGTGAGTATATGGCTTGTGTGATGACACTGTGAGTATATGGCTTGTGTGATGACACTGTGAGTATACGGCTTGTGTGATGACACTGAGTATCTGGCTTGTGTGATGACACTGTGATTATATGGCTTGTGTGATGACACTGTGAGTATATGGCTTTACTCAAATGAAAATGGAGGATTCCAGTTGCTCAGCCAATCATATGACGTCATAATCCACTATGTCACATGCAGGTTGACGTCATAATCAATTACATCAAGAATGACGTAGCTAAGGCCGTCACGAACGCATAATTGATGACGGGCTAAGCTTTGTTGTACGAATTGTATGTATTTACTATTTAATAAACATGCTGTTGAATATTTTGAAACTAATTTGACTTGGTTATGTTGCTGCCATAACAACACTACCCAGTCAAATTAGTTCAAAATATTCAACCGCTTTCTTGTATAGCTTGCTGGAAATTAAGATTCAGTGAGTGCAGGGATCGATCGATCCAAACACAGACAAAATATGGGTGGACCTCAACTGGGGATGGGCGGGGCATAGCTAAAAGTTGATTCCTCCATTGAAAGCATGCTTATTTCACACACAACTGGAAGGAACTTTCATATTGGCAAAGTCATCTATAACATCATTATATGAAAATGTGTTCTAAAGTTCAGTAGTTCAGTTCCCAAGTAGTTAAAGAGGAGTAGACGATTTTCATGCAATTTTCGGAAAATTCAAGATGGCCACCGAACAAACTGACCAATCAAAATTCTGTATATCTGTATATATGTTCTGAAGCATCCTATGCTAGGGTTCTTCCATCCAAATGTAATTGAAATCGGTCCCGTGGTTATCGAGGAGTAGGCTTTTAAGTGATTTCCAGAAATTTTCCAAAAATTCAAGATGGCCGCAAGAAAAAATTGACCAAATAAAAATACTGTATACAAGTTCTGAAACTATCCTCCTAACTATGTCTGGGTGAAATTGCCCAAGCAGTTAATGAGGAGTAGCATTTTAAACGATTTTCCGGCATTGTTCGAAAAATTCAAGATGGTCGCAGAAAAAAATTGATCAATCAAAATTCTGTATATACACAAGTTATAAAACTTAGCCAGGTGAGCTAAAATGGGAAATGCTATGTCTACATTCCGTGCCATTCCTTGTTTTAGTGTTAAATAAATAAATGAAGTTATGAATATTGATCACGAGTTTTAGATCAGTCATCAGTAACTGTTAAGGAAGCATTGAATAATATGCCATTCTGTCCGCAATGACCACAATGCTATGAAAAACATACAATTGTCTTATCATAACAGCCGTGTTTAAGTTTATCTTCTCATTTCGGAAATGAAACGTCGAAATGCAAAACCAACAATTCAGAAACTAAGCCAGCAAGAGCTATCTCACTTGTATTGAGCGTAAAATGTACGCGGTCACGTGTTTTCAAGGCTTGTTTATCTCACTTGTATTGAGCGTAAAATGTACGCGGTCACGTGCTTTCAGCTGTCCGGTGTCTTCTGGCATATTCTATGTGGCCAGTTTAATTTAATCGTCAACATTTTTTGGTACTTGTCACTTGCCTTCCCGGTAATCCGGCCCTGTCTGCCAGTTAACTAACGAAAACAAGAGCCATCAAAAGACGGCATATCCTCCCACCACACACACCCTACCCCTAGCGTTTGTCTGTCGTTTTATTAACCACATAAACGTTCAATCGTTCAATCACTACTTGCTAAATAAATCTACTTACATTTAGCGCTAGAAAAGGAGTTCTAATCTTGCATTTAATGCCTTCTAATGCAAGAACCACAACTAAAAGTTTATTTTGAATTTCAGACCAGTGGCGTCACAGCCATAGGGCTGACGTTGCTAAATACAACGGGCCCCCGAGGTCTGGGGGCCCCCGAGGGCCTTTGAAAATGCCTCCCCTGGCTCCCCAATCATAATGTATACATGTATGTCTATTAATAGCTCAAAGAGTACAGAGCGCAGGCCATAATTATATCTATTTATAGCCCGGGAAACAATTGCGCAAGCGGTTAGCGGCAAGCGCAAGTGTAGCATAATTGTTACAGTTTATTCGTTGAACATTATCATTCGTGGAAAGCGTGCTGCTGAATGCTGACGTCAGCGAATTTGTAATGCGGTCGTCGCGGTGTGCCACTGTGGCGAGACTGTAATTTTCCTCAAGTACTGTCGACAGACGACAGACAGAACCTAGAGCTACAGGCCTGTTTAAATAGTATCCCTGATTCCCTGCACACTGGAAGTAAGTGTATTAATTATTTTAAGTTATTACCAATGCCATCAGTCCATCATTAATGACTCATCAAATATGATCAAACCCACGTATGTATGCTGTAAGCACCCAAGCTATTAGGCTCTGCCAGTGCCACGCTGTGTGCCCATAGGGCCATTGAGTACAGTCAAACATGTCTATAGCGAGCACCTGCTGTTGAGACCATAATCCATATGGTGGTTCTTTAAGACGGATGGGGTCATTGGGGTGGTCGACTGGTCGTCAGACAAGTGGAACCACACTTCTTCGTGAGCCGACAGCGTGTGGTCTCAAACGCCACTAGTAGCGTTAACTGATAAAATTAATCAATTATATTTCTTTTGATAACAGTTTTTAAATTCTCATTAAAATGTGTCGCTATAGACAGGTTTTACTGTAAACCAGCACTGCATAGGGTCGTGCCTAATAAATACTATTGCACTATGCGATTTTCCATGACTTTTCTGAAAATCCGGAATTTGACTGGAAACAGAATTATATTTTATTTTTGTTTTTCTGTGACCAATAATTCCAGGTGAGTAATCCATGCCACTCAACCCTTTCACCGATAAATTCCCTGTTTAACAATTTTGGAACAAACATACAGGAAAGCTGTTGCATATTTTGAAGTCAATATGGCTGGGAGGCATGCATTACTTATTTCAAAATATTCCATAACCTTGTAAAGAATTTACTCTTTCAGGGATTTTTCAGTGAAAGGGTTAAGCGGCTGGAAGCAAATTTGATATGTTATTATATCAAACGTACTTTCCTTCTAGGCCAAATCTGGAAAATATCTTCGTCTGATCTGGCAGTTGCTCCCAGTTCGTCATGAAACGTGCGTATGAATCAGGAGCTAAGAAACGAAGTGAGAAGAAGCGTAGAACTGAAGTAGCATTAAGTAACACACGCGATATTTCACAGTACCTATTGACAACACATTCTACAGAGACTACAGATGAGTCTGCACCAACCCCAGTACCTACAGAAGAAATTATGCAGCAAGACAATCAACAGTCAGCTAAACAGTCACCTGTCATCGAAGAAAATGACCAGCCATCATGCTCAAGCAAATGTACTGAAACATCTGAAAGTGAACCACAATCTTCTGAGCAGCGTTCCTCCACAAGCAACGAACAGGACAGTCAGGACTTGGTTTCATTATTTGACACGACTTGCCAGGATCCTACAGATCGTGGTAAATTTCCAGACACTATAACTGATGCAAACGTAATAGAATGCCTCCTTGCTCATGGTCATTGTCGTCCAAAATGGGAGCCTGGAAACGACGACGCAAACCTTTTGTGTGAGAAACATTATTACTTTTATTCAACTGGTAATTTGAAGATTACTCGTGAATGGTTATGGTATTCACCATCTCTGAATAAGCCTTATTGTGAAACGTGTTGCTTGTTTGCTGATAGGAGAAGCTCTACGTTACAATGGCAATGGATAAACGGTATTAGTTGCTCCAATAAAAGCTTTGTCTTAAAGGTTAAAAGACACGAGAAGAGTGATGTTCATCTATCAGCAATGGCAGTATACCAACGGTGGAAGGCAGGCAAGCGGCTAGATAGAGAAGCTGAAAAACAGTTAAAAAAACGAATGCAACTTTTGGAGACAGATATTGTGCCGAATCATAAATATTATCTTGACTCTCTCTGTTCTTTGTCTAGCGTTTAGAGGACATCGTGAGTACGTCCGTGATGGTCACTGCGAAGGTGGGAACTTTTTAGCATTAGTTGCTATGCAAGCTAAATTTGATCCACCGTTACAGCAGGTGTTAGAAATGCCATGGAAAGCTACTAAATATTTAAGTGCTACAATCCAAAATGAAATCATCATGTTAATATCCACTCATCTTAGAAGAAAACTGGTTTCCCAAATTAAGACAGCTCCTTTCTATTCAATAATTGTCGACACAACTAGTGATATTACGCGAGAAGATAAAGTCTCGGTTGTTATCAGATGGTTACATATTGACAATGAAAATAAAAGTCTCAGCGTTAATGAGACGTTTTAAGGATTCCTTACAATCACAGATTCTACAGCATTTGGTTTAACAGACGCAGTTTCTAATTGGTTAATTAATCAAGGCCTAGATCTGCAGCGAATACGCGGTCAAGGATATGATGGAGCAAGTGTAATGAGTGGCATTAAAGGCGGTATGCAGAAAATGATTCAAGATATTGTTCATAATGTGCCTGCCTGTGCCTTACATCCATTGTGCGTCTCATAACCTAAATCTCATTATTAATGATGCTGTCGAATGCAATGTTAATTGCATAACATTTTTTGGAACTGTTAGAGAAATATTTTCGTTTTTTGGATCGAGCTTAAACAGATGGGCCGAATTGGCTTTTACAGCGGAAAAGGCTTGAAATTGAAGAAATTATGCCCAACAAGATGGACATCGAGAATTGATGCTATAAGAGCAGTAAAAAATAGGTACGTTGACATTCTAAAGGTTCTCACAAGAATTTGCCTTGAAAGTAAAAACGGTAAGGAGAAGGTAGATGCGATGGGTATCAGGAAACAGATGGAGACATTTGAATTCATTGTTTTCATTGTCTTCTGGGAAAGACTGCTAACCTGTATACACAAGGCTTCTCTTGATCTACAGTCTATCCAAACGGATTTATCACATGCCACCAGGCTGTTATCGATGGCATCTTGGGGAATTAAATTTTCTTCGCAGTTCCTGGGACAGTATCATTTTGAGTGCCACTGCTCTTGCCTCAAGAGTGGAAGATAAATCCCACATTTACTATACATAGACAGCGTCGCAAACAAAAATTCTTTGATGAATTAGCAGAGGATGAAAGACTTCATGATCCAGAGAAAGCTTTTAAGGTGCACACATTTTATTCAGTCATTGACACAGCGTTGGGACAATTGATTGGACGCTTTGAAGGACAGAAACTTGTGTGTGATCTGTTTTTCCTTTCTATTTCCAAAGGATATGTGTACAATGACTGACCAAGAATTAGAAAAGGCGGCTACAGCAGTAATACATAAGTATGGCAGTGCGCTAAGTGAGGCTCTCGTGTCTGAAGTTCGGTCATTTAGGCGAGAGTTTAGGGATGAGCTTTCCCAACAGGAAACTGTTATGGATGTTTTAAAGCTCATGATAACCGCAAGAATCCTACCATCTATGCCTGAATTAGGAACTGCGCTCGCTCTGTTTATTACACTTCCAGTAACTGTAGCGAGTGCAGAGCGATCATTCTCAAAACTAAAGCTAATTAAAACATACTTACGTTCCACCATTAGTAAGGACAGGTTGGATGGATTAGCTTTAATCTCTATTGAAAATGAGGAAGCGAGAAAGCTAAATATAGACAGTTTAATAGATGCATTTGCTAACAAAAAAGCACGAGCATCAACGTTTTAAAACCCGCTAACCGAGCCACTCACAGTGGCGGATTAAGGGGGGGGGGGCTGGCTGGGCTGCAGCCCGGGGCCCCCAATATTTTGGGGCCCCCAAATCAAAAACCATTATCGCATTTAACCAATTTGAACGTTTTAATCCCAGTATCTCACTTTTGCAACCACGATACGCCATAGGCAGCACCAGCACCCAGTCGAATTAGTTTCAAAATATTCAACAGCTCACCTGCATAGTTGTATGAAAATTGATAGTCAGGGAGTTCAGAGATCGATCGATCCCAAAACGAGCGTGGTGTGGGTGGAGCTTAGATAGAGAGGGACTGCATGGCTAAAGCTGGAAAGACCCATTGGAATCACACTTCCTGTGAGTAGCATTATAAGGGGCCCCTACAACTATTTAGCCCTGGGCCCCAACTAGGCTTAATCCGGCTCTGGCCACTCATTCCAGTTGTAAAATTTAAAAAAAGTTCTCTTGGCCTGCAAATGGCCATTTCGGGTTAAACCAGTCATGGAGATTGGCACTTCAGAAAAAAGACTGCATAGAACCTACCAGGTTTTGATAATTTCAGGCAGACGTGGACATTTTGTGATAAAAGGATTGAGATCGTCCAATCTAGGCTGAAAATTATCAAGGCTTGTCCAATAATATACATGCGCATACTATTAAATCTATAAAAATAGTAAAGTCTGAATTTTTGTTTCTGATTTTTGGGAGTCAACAAACAAGCCTGAGTCATATTTTTAGGTGACAAATCTCTTGTTTTTGGGGCGGTTGACGAGTTGGCTCCTGTCTATAGCTGTACCACATCGACCTGCGTCAGATGCCTGTAACCTCACTCACCTGTGATTGTAATTAAATATGAAGTTTGTGCTTGTGTGCTTGGTATTGAATTGATAGTATTGGTAATGGAGACATTACATACCAGTTTATTGCGTAATTCTATAGCCAAATTAAATTACATTATGTTATCAGGAAATGGTTAAGTTTTCTGTATGAAATAACTCCACTCACCCCCCACTGATACACCTACGATTAAGAGGTAGGGATACATCCTAGACATCCCAGATGGGCCCCAGAATATTTTTTGCAACGGGCCCCTGATGTTCTTGTGACGCCAGTGTTTCAGACACTTTATCCCGATCATGACTGGTAAAAAAAATGCATCCCGTGACTTTGATCTCTTACTGCTTAACACGAGGCCAGTTGACCTGCAGATTAAGATTCGTTTTTCATACATTGATTTTGCATCCTCCTGGCGTCATATTAAATCTAAATTCCTAGACCCGTCACTTAGAACAGTGCTGTTTAAGCTCTATCATGGCGTTTTAACTGTCGGTGAATACCTGAGGAAGATCAAACTTGGTACCTCATTTGTCTGCCCATTCTGTCAATATCCTCTTGAAACAGCCGAGCACCTGTTCTATTCATGTCGCTTCATTCAGCCATTAATTAATGTTGGATTGCTGAACCCTCCATTGATCAAACAAATTTAGATGGCACATTAATGAAATTTCTCTGTTTTTCAGGCTCCAGTGGAAGGTATAATAACGATCTAATTATTTATCTAACTGCGCTGGCTATAAATTCTATTTGGAGTTTCAGAGGCCCTTTAAAACAGGGCAATTTTACTAATACGACGTCTGCCGATCTGGCAGTTGCCTTCTTTACTAAATTAAAATTTTGAATCATTCTTGACAGATTTAGATTGCCAGACACGGAATTCCAAAAATATTGGATTGATTCTAAATTATTCTGTTCGATTGGAAACGATAATCATTTAGTTTATACTTTTGACTAACTCCAGATAGGATACATATGTGCAGGTGCGCGCATGCGCATGGGTATGTATATGTGTATGCCTGCATACACGTATACATATGGGCATATACGTATGTGTGCGTATATGCGTGTGCACGGGTGTATATGCATGTACCTTGAGGCATAGCGCGCGAGCAATGGCATTCCCTTAAAATCTGGAATGTCATTGAAATACTATAAATACTATGTTATTTACTACGCCGTTCCATTCATAATCGTATCGTCAACACCACCCACCACACCCCAGCCGTCAATGAGCGCTCAGCCTATCAGCGATCAATAATCATCCTCCTCCACTAGCTCTCGATTTAGCAGAAACGACACTGCGTAGATCAGCGAGCAGTGTGTGTGTGTGTGTTGTAATATTTGAGGCGTTTATATGCTAGTTCCCAATGCTAGGGTCTAGACTCACGCCTGGCCTTTATGGTTTCTGTTGAATTCTTGTGAATTCTTGTGACGTCGGTTTGTGCATTAGCTTGTGTCTCTCTCTGTGTGTATGTGTGTGTTGATCGTTGTCTCTCGATTTTGTCTCATGTTGCTGTTCTTTTCCATGGCTTTTTTTGTTGCTCCTCATGCTTTGGCGTGTGTAATGGGGATGGCCTAACCTGGACCTAACAGGGGTGGGTAAGGGATGGGGTAGGTGTTGGGTCGGGGGAGGTGTGTACGGTCTTATGACCTGATGCACCCAAGGGGGGGCTTTAGGTCAGAGACCTCCCGGCCCCTTTGGGGGGAGTGGGGAGGTTGGGGTGTGGGGTCTTTCGGGTCCTGGGACCCATTTGGTCTTCTGGCCATCATCCGAGCAGGCACCAGCGCGCACTTGTTTGATTTTGATTGGTTAGGTAGCCCGTATGGTGACTGTGACCGTCCGAGGACGAACTCGGTCAGTCATCCGGGTTACATCCCTCCATAGTCCCATCGAAAATTCCGAAAGATTCTAATTCTAGCAATTTGGTTTTGGTTTTGTAATCCGTATGTTGCGTGGTTCCATCCGAGGAGGGATCCATTCAGCATCCGGTTTACTTTGACTATGCCGAAATTTCTTGCCTACCTAACCCTAGCTCACGTTCACACAGTGATGGGCACTGTGTGACGGGACCTCAGTTTAAAGTCCCATCCGAGAAGACTGAGCAAGTGGGGCCAAGTACATTGCTTAAGCGTACTCCAGCAGCTTGCTGTGCCCAGAGTTGTCCGTCAGTCTGTCCATTTGTTGATTGGTTTGTCAGTCTGTTCGACAGACAAGCATACCTGCCTACGGGCCACGAAAGAGATGGACACACGTCCATATCCCTCGCGGTCCGCCGCCAGGCCGGCCCATCTGTTGTTCTGTTGTCCATTCCAGTCCTCCATCTGTCTTTCTGCCCGTCTGTCATTGTTGTTTTCGTTGCTGCATTTTTGCTCCAGCTCCAGCTCTGGCTCTGAAAGAAATGACATTACAGATAACATACTTTAAAGGCCATGCAACACAGCAAATCATTCGCTTACACATATTTCCCCTCGGACCTGACACCTCATGCGCCTAGGGGAAAAAGTGCGAAGCGATTCCCCTCGGACCTGACACCTCATGCGCCTAGGGGAAGTGATTTGCGTTTCTCCTCGAACATGACACCTCACGAGGGTGGTGAGGCAGTAAATGCTGCAGTGACCAGGGGTCGGTTGTGGGGTGGCAGTATGCCGCAATAGCCGTAGAGGTCGATGGTGGGAAGGCACTAAATGCCGCAGTAGAGGCCGGGGATTGGAAGGCAGTAAGTGCCGCAGGACAGGCCGGGGTCGTATAGGCCGCAGAAGAGTGCTTCTTGCGCCGTCTCACGTGTTTGCTTTTTTGACATCAGAGCTAACATGCTGTATAGGTCATGCAAACTGCAAATCGTTCGCTTACACGTATTTCCCCTCGGACCTGACACCTCATGCGCCTAGGGGAAAAAGTGTGATGCGATTCCCCTCGGACCTGACACCTCATGCGCCTAGGGGAGTGATTTGCGTTTCGGACCTGACACCTCCCGAGGGTTGTCTCGGTCTGTGTCTTGGGCTAATCAGAATGTGTTCTGATTATGTGATGTGTTTGTCCGATGCAAGCACGAACTTGATTAATTCGTGGTTGATCTGTCGGTCACGCATCGCTATAATGTCTTCTATAGGGTCAAGATTGAAGTGTCCCTTTCTCAGCGTATTGATGAGTTCCTTTCTAATGTCTGCATATTCAGTGCACCGTAGGAAGAAGTGGTCTAGAGTTTCAGTCTCCTTGCAGGCCTCACATTGGTCTGTGTCTGACAGGTTGAGTTTTTTTCGTGTCTGGTTAACGCTGATCCGACCCATTCTGATGTGGCGTAATACAATGTCGCCTTGGCGTCCTGGGATGTGGTTTTGGTATTTGCGTTTGACTGCAGGGACGACTCTGTACAGGGATCTGCCGGTTGTGCTTTCGTCCCATTGTCTTTGCCATTTGCTGTTGATGTGGCTTTTGACCAGGGCATTCGCTTCGGACTTTGAGAGTCCTATGCTGGTCATAGTTCCATCTTTGAGCGCTTGCTTGGCTGCCTCGTCTGCCTGTTCATTGCCTTTAATGTCAACATGGCTTGGGACCCAGTCGATGTCCACGGTGTTGTTGTCAGTCACCACAGTTGCATACAGCTGCCGGATTTCCTTGATTAGGTTGTCCCTGCTCTTGCTGCTGCTAGATTTGAAGCTCTTCACCGAGCTTAGTGAGTCTGTGAGTATAACGTATTTGCCTGGATTTGCTGTTTTAATCCATTCTAGAGCCTTTTTAATTGCCACCAGTTCGGCTGTGAATATAGACAGGTGATTCGGAAGCTTGTACTTGAGGACTTCTTCCTGGTCGCCTATGACTACTCCTGCTCCGCATTCGCCAGAGTAGGGCATTTTGGAGGCGTCGGTATAGATTTTCCTGTGCTCCTTCCATCTGTTGTCAATGTTTTCCAGAGCGTAGCTCTTGATTAGCGCTGGTGGGTCTTTCTTGCTTATCTGTGAGGATAGGCTGTCATGCGCCTTGATCTGCGGAAGTAGCCATGGCGGGTCAGGAGCCGGCCTTGAGCTTTCTATTTCGACGCAGCGAGCAGTGTTACAGGCCTAAAGCTATATACATACACAGCGACCGGTCTGTATCCGAAGAAATCTTATACATATGAAATGAAATGAAACGAAATTTATTACGCTCAGACCAATTTTACATTGATACATGAGGAATATTTTAGAATGCTTATTATACGCTATAGACAGTTTATATATTTATATTTACTTATTATATTCAATTTACAATTATCATCTTCATTCATCCACCTCAGTCATCCTCAGTATGGTCATCATTCTTTGTTGTTATAGTTATTATTGTTGTTGTTTTTGCCATGGTTGTTTTTGCCATCGTTGTTTTGCCGTTGTTGTTGTTGTTTTTGTTTTTGCCATTGTTTTTTCCGTTGTTGGTGTTGTTGGTTGGTTGTTGTTGTTATAGGTGTATCTGGTACAGTTATTGTCGTCGTCGTCATCTCCGCTGTTGTTGTTGCCATGTTATTATTATTATTATTATTATTATTGTTGTTGTTGTTGTTGTTGTTGTTGTTGGTGTTGTTACTGCTGCTGCTGCTGCTGTTGTTCTTGTTGATGTTATTGTTCTTGTTGTTGTTCTTGTTGATGTTGTTGCTGCTGTTGGTGGTGGTGCCATCGGATAGGGAATTGCTTTCAAATGATTCTGATAAAAATACACAGTTTACTCAATAGTTTCTTATTTCGCGATGAAAAGAGCTTAGAGAACTTATAGTAGTTTGGGCGAATATAATAATATTTTGGGAGGAGTTCTATACGTTTGTCTTTAAAGACGAGTGAGAGCATAATGGTACTCATCACCTATGTCATATTGTGTGCATAAATTACATTTCCTGTTCTCTCTAGTTCTGTTGGTTATTTTAAGCTGAGATTTTATGCTCCTATAACACTATGTATGAAGTTAAATATTTTATCGTGTATATTTAGTTTGACTATTTTTTGCCATAGTCCGACTCTCCAAACTGTATCGAATGTCTTAGCAGTCAATAAATGCAAAAAAAATTATTTTATGCCTGCTTTTAAAGATTTGTATTAGAGATGCTACAGTAAATATAGGATCAGCCGTCGAATACCCTCCCCTGAAACCCGCTTCTCAGCAAGCAATTTATTTTCTTCCATAAATATGTTTATTCGGCGGCAAACGACAGATGTAAATAATTTACCCAAGCAGTTAAGTATCGCTATAGGCCTATATATAGTTTTGCGGTTCTTTTTTCTTTATAAATTGGTATAATAGTTCTGTGGGTCCAAGTAATTGATATGTCTCCGCTATCTAAAATTCTATTGAAAAGATATTTATAGAGGTGTATCATTAAAGGTTCTGTGGTTTTGATGTATTCGTTCGTAATTTCAACTACACCTGCTGATTTATTAGATTTTAACTGTTTAATTGCTTTGTTAATTTCGCTCTCGGTTATAGGGACATTTAGGGGTCCGTTGTCTATATTTATATCTAGATCTGGGTCGTCAGTTGGTCAGTCGTCGACTACTAAATCCCGTTCATTATCAATCAATTATAATAAGAAATAGCTTGCATGTCTGCTTTACAAGGTATCTTACATTTAGGTCTAATTGATTGCCAGTAGGCTTTTGTGTCTTTCAACCTCATTTTCCTTATTTTATCTCTCGACATACTTTTATACTGTGCAATATTTTTTGACATTATTTTCTTGTATTCTTTACTGGTGTCTAGCATGGCACTTTTGTTGATATCTGTTCTATTTATTTGGTAGCTCTTTCTACCATTGGTGTATTTCTTCCTTGCCCGGCGGAATTCAGGGGAGAACCATGGCTTGGCACATCTTTCCCTTTCCGCCATGCGCTTATTACCTGCCCTACTAAAGCTTTGTATTGCTGCGTGGTTGAAAATTTGTGACATACTATCGGTTATTTCATCAGTTGTTTGTTGGTTTTGACCGTTTACATTGATACTATTCATTAGATCAGAAATTTGAGGCTTTGAAATACCTCCCAGCTCGAAACTTGTCAGATTAGGTTTTTTTTAATGCACTACATTTAAAGAAAAGTACACCTAATGTTATGATTTACGGGGAATTAGGGAGGTTTCCATTAGAAATTACAATTAAATGTAATATGGTTAGGTTCTGGGCGGGGCTAATAAACGGGGGGATCTGGAAAACTATCATATGTTCTTTATTTTGTATGCATTGATTACCGAGCAATACAAAATGCACCAGAATAAAACAATTAAATGGATCGATAGTATTAAAAACATTCTAGAAGTAACAGGGCAGATAGGTATGTTTACAACGGAAAATCTGAATAGCAAGCTACTAGTCCAACAAGTAAAACACACCCTAGAGCAGCAATATATAGAGAAATGGACTTCCACTTTACAAGAATCAACACGGCTCACCTTCAACAAACAAGTAAAATCAGAAGTTGAATTTGAAAAATATCTTAAAATACCACCTTACCGTGAAGCCGTAATATTATGTCAATTCAGAACACTAAACCATCAACTCCCTATTGAAACAATGAGATAGGCTGATGTAGAGAGAAACAACCGTGTATGCAGTCACTAACATCATAGGAGATGAAATGCATTTCATTTTTCACTGCAAGAACACAAAAAGGTTTGACTGACTCTAAGCACAGCCCGCATTTCCGCGTGTTGGAATCGAAATAGTAAATTCCCAGAATCCCAATTTCGAGGTAACTATCCATGAGTGTTGTTGAATATGATGAGGCTAGTGTGACTGGCTGTCGTTGCTCCTTTTTGCAGCAATGGCTCCCGGTCGGGTTAGTTTCAAAATATTTAACAGCATGTTTACTAAATTCTATCAAAACATACAATCGATCAACTTGACGCACATCTCAGTTTCAATTTCCAATTATTAGTCTCACTATTCTTAATATGTAGCATAAATCATGTTAATGTATATATGTAAATATCCAATCACATTTTACTGTAAAATTATTATGCAAAATTATAACATATCGCATTTTATAGTCTGTTATGGAGAGTCGAATCTAAGTCAGTTTGACTTGTGACTCAATCCAATTGTTGTTAATTGACAAAAAAATATGTTTAAAACAAAAAGAACCGTGTATGCAGTCACTGCAAGATCATAGGAGATGAAATGCATTTCCTTTTTCCCTGCGAGAAATGTATCCATGAAAGAAAAAGATACATACCAGATTTTTACTTAACCTATATTACGGTAGAAAAAATGAAGGGGTTATTTGCAATTTGCAACAACCCGATACTAGACAGACTATGCAAATTTTACTTTCAAAGAAACAGTAACATGACGGAATATGACACGATGACTTGCCTTGTGTATTTAAAAAAATCAAATCAAAAGGTACAGAAATTATGCAGGTGTAAGCGAAAATTATGTTGCAGCAATGACAGTGCTCATTTTACAAAAATCACTTTTACACTGTACTACATACATACTTTAGTATCTTACTAATTACTTCTTCAAATCATCTAATTATATTAATTATTCTAAGAGATGATAATGTTTATAATTGCAATAAAATGGCAATGGGATAATAATAATAATAATAATAATAATAATAATAATAATAATAATAATTAACGTTACTATATATTGTCACTACCGCAAAAACGTTAAAAAAATGTATACCTCATGCGCTGTTAAATAACGGCCTGAGTGAATAAAGAAAAACTGAAACTGAACTGATTAAACATTCTGTTTTCTGCTACCTTTTCAAAGAACTCCTGCCATTTTTTCGTTATTCCACTTTTTGGGGCGGAAAGAGCATTATACCCAGTATTGCAATTTCGTCACTATAGACACCAATAGGAAAAGTCCACACCACCCTAATTCAAACCCCTGCTGCTTAAGAACTACCTGATATTTTAGAATCAAGTCTAAAAAATCAATATGGCAATGTGTGTTTTAAATAATACCAAATTTTTGCCGAAAACTTCTTTATGGTTTAGATACAAGAGCAGATAAAAGAACATGACAACTGCTGAAAAAACTACACAATCTGTGTTATCATTAATTTGCCAATAAACAGCACTTCCTCTCTGCAGTGTGACAGTGAGCCAATGACACATTTCCTTCTGCACAAATACGCATGATGAGTTTCTAACTCATTGCAAGAATCTGGTTTATTATTTTAAGCACAATTTGATTGAAAGTTGTTTTCACTAAAGGTATGAAGATTTTCAGTTAAAATGTTTTCAAAATAAACATGATATTTCCTATTTTTAGCTCTATGTAAAATAGGTTTCCAGGGAATTTAGAATGAATTGTTTATTTTCTCCGAACTACACAGTTATAGAGATACAATATATTATTATTATTATTATTATTATTATTATTAATAATTTATTATATACTAATGATGACAACAACAATGGTGATGACGATGGAAATGTTAATGACAATGTCAATGTTGATGGCGACGATGACAATAACATCAGCAACGGCTGTCATGTAATTAGACGAATGCGATCCTCGCAGGATTATTGTGGTAATCCGCCATTGCATAGTAAGAATCATGATGAAAACAATTTGACTGAAAGTTGTTGCTACTCACAACAACAGCAAAATTCAATCAACATATTTTTAAAACAATTGCATGCAGTCTTGCTTTCTTTTTTGGTGCCGGCTTCGCTCGAATTTTCAAATGAAATTTGCCTTGAAATTATCACTACAGTGTTGACAAGTTTATAGCAATAACTTCCAGAAAGGATAGATAGTGCTGATTTATTGCTGACATTAAGTTACATGAGAGATAAGTGCTATTTGCTACTGTCCATGGCTTTGACATATTCAGCATCATTCAACTGAATGTTGTTGCAGTTTTCACTATTGCTGTGACTGATTTTGCTACCAGTGGTGTTGCTGTTATTTCTGTCCCTGCTCACAGAAAATGTGCAACTTCTTTGTGAATGCAGCAGCATTCTGTCTGTAACATTGCTCTGTTTACAACATCTTTGACTTCAGCAGCTTTATTTTCGCAACAGCTTTGAACGCAGCAGCGTTGTGGATGCAGAACATTTCTAGTTGCAAGGATTTTATGAATGGGATATCTTTCTGCGCTAATTTAGCAACAGCTTTATTGGCGCAGTAGATTTATCAGCTAGATAGTAACTGTTTAATGTGGTGCAACTGTTTTTATATGGGGCAGTTTTTGTTTACAACAGCATTATAAGCATGACCACATTCTTGATACATCAGTGTTCTGTTTATAACAGTTTTATGCTTGTAACAACTTTCTGTCATTTGATCAATCTTAAGACACATACTTGCAGACAAAATGTTATTTAAAGTAACGTGTATTTACTTATTAAATTTGTTGACATTGCGTCATTGATGCAGCAGATATAGCTCTTTGCAGCCTGATTATTAAGCATAGTTTTATTACTGTTTATCATTAGCTGTCAGGCCGGGTGAGAGCACCAATGTGGCGGACGGTAAATGCAATCTATTGTATAGAGCAGATGCGCTAATGCTCTTTCTAGTTAATATAGTACATTTCCTTTCAATGAATCAAACACATTTCAAAACATTTTTACAATATAGATGTCAGAGCACATAATACATATCTAATACATAGGCAGAACTTTGATGAAAAAAGTTAATCTGAATTGAGTTTTTATCTACTTTTGAAATAAAAGCTGTCAGGTAATACATTACCGGGAAGGTGGAAATGAAACTCCAATTACACATTAATTAACCGTTTTCCTCAGCTATAGCTAAATATCTAAGATATGCGTTGTGTCCTCTGTCATCTATAATGATGAATATTTTGGAATTTATGTGACTGAAAGTTGTTGCTTTCTAAGAAAGCAATAAATTTGTTAAATTATTTTTTAAAATAAACTTTAACTCCCACTACCCAAGACCAAAGAAGTGAGCTAATTGATAACTGGGCTGTGCCATTCGGCCAAATTATGCAAACCATAAAATGCAGTCCAACCTGCTATAAAGGCCACCTATACTAAATGGTAATTTTACTGCATGCTGCCAAACCGGTTTTCTGATAGTTTCAGAAATGGCATGGTTGAAATCAGCATTGCCAAATACCTATACAAAACCAATTTCGGCTTCAAAATCCATCAAATAAAAAAAATCCAACATGGCCGCCAAACACGATGGCCGCCAAACCATTTGGCCAATCAATTTCCCTTGAACAAACTTGGTTCAGCTCTTGCCCTAGATGATATTTCATGAGTTTTGAATCAATTCCTCCAAGTGGTTTCGGAGAAAATTTTTAAAGAGGTTTCTAAAAATCGGCCAAAATCCAAGATGGCTCCCGTTCAAATGGGCCAATTGGCTTCCTTTGAACAAACTTGGATCTGTATGCCGTAAGGATGCTTCCTGACAAACATAATTGAAATTGGCCCAGTGGTTCTTGAGAAGTTGGCTAAAGAAAAAGTTGACGGACGGGCGACGAACAGACTACGGACGGTCGCCATGACATAAGCTCACTTGAGGCCATTCTGGCCAGGTGAGCTAACAATGAACCTTTCCAGTTTTAGCTATGCCACGCCCATCTCTAGCTATGCCTCGCCTATCTCTAGCTATGCCACGCCCATCTCTAGCTATGCCTCGCCCATCTCTAGCTATGCCTCGCCCATCTCTAGCTATGCCTCGCCCATCTCTAGCTATTCCACGCCCATCTCTAGCTATGCCTCGCCCATCTCTAGCTATGCCACGCCCATCTCTAGCTATGCCTCGCCCATCTCTAGATATGCCACGCCCATCTCTAGCTATGCCTCGCCCATCTCTAGATATGCCTCGCCCATCTCTAGCTATTCCACGCCCATCTCTAGCTATGCCTCGCCCACCTCTAGCTATGCCACGCCCATCTCTAGCTATGCCTCGCCCATCTCTAGCTTTGCTTCACCCACACCACGCTCGTGTTGGGATCGATGGATCTCTGAGCTTATTGATTATCAATTTCTGGAAAGCTATACAGGTAAGCTGCTGAATATTTTGAAACTAATTTGACTGTGTGCTCTTGCTGCTTATGGCAGTAACGGCGCCCAGTCAAATAGGTTTCAAAATATGCAACAGTATGTTTATTAAATAGCAGGCATACAATTCGTACATTGTGTCGGACTATTAAGCATTTAAGACGGACTAAATCGAGCCAGTCATGATTATGACGTCATCCTACACGTCACGTAGCTGATTATGACGTCATATGACGTAATATGATGGATAGACAACCTGAAAAGGCCCATTACCACGTGGTATTAATTACCCTCGCTCCGTCAGAGGACGAGTATATTGTATTGGGGTCTACAATCTATGATTGGTCGAGTTAAAATATGTGAGCTATAAATACGGGTGGTCTTTTAATACAAGTGGTCCATGTTGAGTGGACCACGCATTACCAAGTGGTATTAGCCCTGTAATGATCAAATTTACTCATGACAATTTCACTACAGGATCCATTTCTAGGTATGCCACGCCCATTTCTAGCTAAGCTCCACCCCTTTTTAAGTTTTTCAAGGTAACTATACAAGTAAGCGGCTGAGTATTTTGAAACTAATTTGACTGGGTGCTTTTAAATGTGTGCTTCCTCTGGCCGCAACAACGTCAGGTCAAATTTGTTTCAAAATTTTCAAATATTGTTGATTAAATATTAAAGACATACAATTAGTACACTTGACGGACTATTCAATGTTCATGACGGAGCTCGATACGTCATTCATTACACATTTGATGTGTGCTTTGTTTCAAAATATTAAAGAACACGGCGTGAGATTCAGTGCGGCCAACAATGCCTGTGGTTGACTCGAGAAATATTGCCAAGGGTAAAAATCTGATAATCCACTGACTTAAAATAGACAGGGTATTTGACGCGTTGTTTTTATTACAATCATATGTTTTGCACAATATTCGCGTCTTTTAAACACAACATTTACACCGACGCACGCCCAAGCGCACAATTGGCTGGTTGCGATGATTACTCCTTCCCCCCCCCCCACCAACCCGCATTTTTCTGTGTGTGTGTGTGTGTGAGGGGGGGGGGGGGGGGAGGCAGATGAATAGATATTTGCATCCTGGCCCCCTAGCTCCTATATCAAAATAACTTGTAAATGATATAACAATTTACCTCCTTTCAGTTTGGCAAGTTGATCCTCCAATTCTGTTCGTCTATATTTTTCGTACGAGAGACCATTCTGTAAAGAATGGAGTCGATCTTCTAATGTGAGCCGTTTTTCCAGTTCGGTCAATACAATCGTCTGCAACGCGTTAAATCTCGCCTCCCATGCTGCGAATTCGCCTTTTTTTAGCCTACGTGCAGAAATGGCCGGCACTGCAAAGCATACCACGATAATGATCGTCAGAGAAAACCTGAGACCAGACATCATGTTGCTGATAAAACGTTAGTTAGTTTACACTGGATGTACTGATGTCAAACCAAAGTTATCATATGCTGGGATGATTATTGTACAAGATGATAGGACTATATATTGCAAAAACCTAGAAATCGTTGACACAATCCATTCTGAAGTCAGAAAAAATTAGAATTTCTTCAAGTGACCAAAATGGGAATCTTGTCTAATATTTTGTGGGGCATTTGATTGAAAATTGTTGCTGACTTAGACAGCAACGTCTTTCGGTCATATCGGTCTGTTTCAAAATTAGGTAAGTGTCTATGAAATATGCAGTAAATAATGCTAATGTGTATGCAGAGAGAATGTGGTTTTGACGTTGAACATTCACGTGCCCTGTATCCGATGTATCTGCGTCCTTGATGCTGATATATGGATTGAGTAACGTGCTGAGTATAGCGACCACCTTGTCAGGTAACATGAATTGCAGGAAGCCATGGAGCGCTGTGTATTTGAGGCCAGAGAGAGAGAGAGAGGGAAGAGAGGGAGAGAGAGGGGGAGAGAGAAAGGAGGGGAGGGGGAGGAGGGAGGGAGGGAGAGAGGGTGAGAGAGAGGCAGAGGAGGGAGGGAGGGGGAGAGGGAGAGAGAGAGTAAGAGAGGGGGAGGGAGGGGGGGGAGAGAGGAAGGGAGGGTGAGAGGGAGGAGGGGAGAGAGAGGGAGGGGGAGAGAGAGAGAGGAGGGAGAGAGAGGGGGGAGGGGAGGAGGGAGAGAGTAAGAGAGGGGGAGGGAGAGAGAGAAAGGGAGGGTGAGAGGGATATGGAGAGGGGGAGGGAGGGAGGGGAAGGAGGGAAGGGATGAATGACTTAGACAAGTACGTCACGAACGCATAATGGAACTTTCCAGTTTCAGCTAGTCCCGCCCACCTCTAGCTAAGCTCCACACACACCTTGCTCGTGTTGAGATCGATCGATCCCTGAAATACATGACTATCAATTTCCAGAAAACTATACAGGTAAGCTGTTAAATATTGTGTAACTAATTTGACCCAGTGCTGTTGCTGCCGTAAGGGTGCTGTTGCTGCTTACGGCAGCAACAGCGGCCAGTTTAATTTGTTTTCAAAATATTAAACTGCATGTTTATTAAAGAGCAGACATACAATTTTTACAACGTGTTGGACGATTAAGAGTTAAAGACGCGCCAAATATAACCATTTATGACGTAATGATTACGATGTCAGCATGCACGTTACTTAGGTCAAGTTCGACTCCTAACCATAGTTAGCTATAGCTAACTAGATTCAGAGTCGAACTTCAAATAGTTAACTAGCTTATCAACTATAGTCAACCGAGCACCCGAGCTCTGTTCAGATGGTTAGTGCGATATTTGCGTAAATTTCAAAATGGTGGACACCGATCACTTGCCATGAATAAATGCATATAAAAGTGTAAATATTTCATTAAATAGCTTAGGTTTAATGAAATTATGCTTTCTCATTGTATGTCAATGTTCCCAAGCCATATTCCTTCCCACTTTGCCATATGGACGCTTATTGACGTCTTAGCGGACGAAAATAACCCATTTTCGTAGACCATCGAAACAGACGACAGAAAGGGTTAATGGAGACTGGTACCCGGCGCCAAATTTTCAGCAATAGTAATTCAATGGGGGACTGGGAACCAACGAACTATAGTTAACTATTCAGCGTTCGGCTTGTCATAGCGACTGCGCATGTTCAGTAAACCATGAAACTGACTATAATTAGCGAGTCGAACTTGACCTATGTTGGCTATGACGTCATATAATCGAAGGATAAAATTGGAAAGGTCCATTGAAGACGGACTATGAGTTGTAAGAATTGCATGTCTACTATTTAATACATATTCTGTTGAATATTTTGAAACTAATTTGAGTGGGTGCTGTTGCTGCCATAGCTAGAGGTGAGCCGGGCATAGCTAAAACTGGAATGGTCCATTGCCTATAGGTGCTGCCATTTTGCTCAAGGGATTGTGGTCATTCACGTTCTCGCCAAATCTCCTACCGCTAAATCTATTTTTAACGAGAGCGAGGTAGCTCGCCTCTATTTAGATTGGAATCGTAGATTTAGGATACATTATCTAGATCTCTCGTACGCATTAAACGCATACCCTCACTATTGGGTCTAGTTATACCTACCGCTAGTGGCCTGGGCTAATTGCTGAATGTATGTTTGCATCCGAAACAAAATTGTATTGTGATCTGTCCCACTGTGCCCACGTACATCTCTTAATCTACACTTCAATACTCGTCCCGATCAAACTGGACAAAATGGCTTCTGTAGTAATCTTGAGAAACTATTTACATCTAACAGGTAGACATTTTTGAAAATTTACCACTGTAATGACTGGCTCGATAGCTATCATTCCAATGGTAAAGTGCAAAAAACCCCAGTCTCTTGGTCTGCGAATGAGCATAGGATATCTCTATGATAATGGATGGATCTGATCTGTCACACAAGCATATGACGTCATAATTATTTACGTCATATTTAGGATGAAGTCACAATCAAAATTAGGACTGGCCGCGTGTACACGTTCAGGTGATATGTATACGGTTAGAAAGATCGTAAACGGGTACATGGGGAAAATGTTTAAAATATACATATTTATGTGAAATAAATAAGATAGCCCTCAAAGCAAATGTTTATGTTTTTTGACAAATTAAGTCTCCGAATTTACCGCCACACTCTATCTGTCAATGATTTCCAAATTAACCGTTTAACGCATAAGCCTCTCAAAACATAACTTCTGTAATGCTCTTGAGAAATGTCAATTTGCAGACCAACAGGAGACGGGTTTTGTCTTTTAAATTTTATTAAATTCATGGGAATTTTTATTAGAAAATTCAAATTTTCTTGAATAGCTTTGAGTGTCAACGGGGTTAACCAGTTTCAGTTTAAGTTTCCTTTATTCACTCAGGCTATTTAACAAACCTACAATTTACACACACACACACACACACACACACACACACACACACACACACATATATATATATATATATATATATATATATATATATATATATATATATATATATATATATATATATATCATATGAGGGAAAGGTTATTTATACCATTGTAGGCGGTAGGCCATTATTATTATTATTATTATTATTATTATTATTATTTTTATTATTATTATTATTATAGTGCTAGGTGTAGCGGTAGTAGTAGTAGTAGTAGTAGTAGTAGTAGTAGTAGTAGTAGTAGTAGTAGTAGTAGTAGTAGTAGTAGTAGTAGTAGTAGTAGTAGTAGTAGTTGTCTGGTGTTGGCGTCATTGCTTTTATTAATGTTGTTGTTGTTGTTGTTGTTGTTGTTGGGGGGTAGTGGGTGTAATTGTCGCCGATGCATATTTTGTTGTTGTTATCGTCGTCGTCGGTGTCGTTGTTGATGATTATGATGATGCTGATGTTGTTGTTGTTGTTGTTGCTGCTGCTGCTGCTGCTGCTGCTGCTGCCGCCGCCGTTGTTGTTGTTGTTGTTGTTGTTGTTGTTGTTGCTTTGATAACCTTAAAAATTTACAGTTTGCTGAGGACTGGCCTGTTTCATATTCCAAAAAATTGCTATGTCGTTGCTCTACTGTTGTCTCTAGCATAGTATTCTGGGATAAATCGCTAAAACCAATTACCCGCACCTAACGGTGACATCCCGACACAGGTATTCCTTTGAATAACCAACACTTCTTGTCAGATCACATAGGTGTGAATTACTGTTGAGCATTGAAGCGGTCACCACCGATCTTGGCCGCCATATGATCTTGGCCGCTAGTATACCGATTTTGACTGCAAGTATAAGTATACCGATCTTGACTGCAAGTATAAGTATACCGATCTTGACTGCAAGTATAAGTATACCGATCTTGGCCGCTAGTATAAGTATACCGATCTTGGCCGCCTATTATTGATACATTATTTAGAAATGTATGTAGATTGAGTATAATAATCATGAGAACTATGTGAATGATTAATGTCATATTACCGGCGATCTATATAAGTGTTTCTATATAATTGTTTTCCTTTGTTACAGGTTCTTGACGCGTGTGTCAGTCACGTGAGTCTGACAGTATCCATGGATATCAGAAACATAGACCCTTTTATTCAATGTTATGAGAATTCTGTTTAATATTTTGAAGATAATTTGACTGTTTCCAGTCGAATTGATTTCAAAATAGTGAACAGTCATCATAGATATAAAATTCATGGATCTTTGAAAAATTCAAGATGTTTAGAGATATTCGGTTGCATATTTTGAAACTAATTTGACTGTTCTCTGTAAAACGAGCAGTTTGAGACACAGTTGTTAATAGGGTTAATAAGTTTTGGCTAGTTCGTTTCATCTAATATATATACACATATATAATATGTATACACATATATAATATGTATACATATTGATTACTGACGGCTCTCACCACGAGAAGGTCAGCCAAATTGAGAGCCAGGTTAGTATGAACAAGTGCATGTGCATGCAGAGAATAATTTAGTGAAATTTGTGATAAAACAGTAGTATCATTAGTATTAGTTAGTATTAGTGCGAATGTTAGTAATATTAACACATTAATATTAATAATATTGCTATTAGCAGCGCTTTTAACATGCAGTGGTTGTGAGTAAAGTACGCTATTATTAGTGCTATTATTGCCATGTTAAAGTTATATTAAGGTATTGCATTCAGATCTGATAGTGTGTCTGGAGCTCAGTATCGCTCACCTGGAGTACTGTCGCCAGCAATAGTTTTTAGTTTTAAAAGCACACATTGTGGCCAGACATTTGTAAGAGTAACCTGTTAACCCTTTAATGGTCAAATTTGGTCAACATTTTTTAATATCTGCCTATTGAATGTCTATTTACAGGCCAAGAGAATACAACTTTTGAAAATTTATCACTGGAATGACTGGCTCGGGTATAAAGCCAGTCATTCCAGTGGTGCATTTTCAAAATTGTCTTCTCTTGGCCTGTAAATGGACATTCCTCAAGACCATAACAGAGGCCGGTTTTGGCTGGCATGACCATTAAAGGGTTAAACAATTTTGGGGGGATTTCTGGAAACCCAAGATAGCTGCTGAAATAAATCCACCAATCAATTTTATGTATATTCTATTCGGATGCGTAACACTATAGCAGCCCAGTTTGATTGAAATCGGCCCAGTAGTAAAATGTATTAATTACTGATAAGTATTTTTTACCAAATTTCATTCCTAATTTCAGAAATCCAAAATGAGCACAAAAGATTTAACAACCAGATTCTGTATAAATGTCAAGAATCATACATGTCTCTCCAGGAGAATTTCGAAGCGGAGTAATCAACTGCTCTCCTGAATTTAAATTTAAACCAGTGAAGCGAGTAGTGTTAGTACTCACCTCTATATTCTATCATCGTTACTAAACAATATAGGCAATCTATGAGATGTTCGCCTAGAATTAACCTTAGGCAAGAGGAGAGCAACCATTCGCCTCTCCATAAGTCATGATCATATAATGTAGCATCTTAGAAGTAATTACATACAGGCTTGTTGAAACATACTGTCATCGTTAAGACAAAAATGTGTTTTGAAAGAGTTTTGAAATCCTATCAAGTAATAGTTTGTATCCAAAAATTCCATGCGGTTTAAGGTCATGCCAGCCAAGCTTGGTTAAAATTGGGTCATTTTTAAGAAGATTTGATTATATGTTTTGAAAGACTAAAAAAAATTATAGTAAAATCCAAGATGTCCAGGTCAAATCTTCCGGTGGCCATTGGAAAATTTACCAATCAAATTTCTGGATAAATTCTGGGAAGCCTACTATCATAGAGCTATCTAAGCACAATTTGATTAATATCGGTGGTTAATCGCCAGAAGTATTTTCATAAAAAGAATTATAGATGGGCAGGCAACAGAGGCAAAGGTCACCATGGTATGAGCCCGCTTAGTCACTTGTCCCTTCAGAATGGGTGTGCTAAAAATTACTGATCAAATTTGGATACAATTTTAGCACAATAAAGGCTGATACTGTGAAGAGAATTTTCAGATGTTGGCTGTGATCAGTCAACCAATTTGGCTCAAATTTTAAAAGGAAGGTTTGTAACCGTACATTAGGCTTCCACAACATGGCCATGTTTCATACGGAAAATCTGTCATTAGGTGGAGGGTGATCTTGCTCGCTCTGTAGTTAATATTTACTGGTAAGCAAATGTTTGCTTATCAGACTGAAAGTTCATGTTTCTTGTACAGCAATAACCGAATCAAAATGGGGTTCTAGCATGCATGATGGTCAAGAGATTAATTTTTGAAAACTTATCACTGGACTGGATGACTTGATAATGGAGCCAGTCATTCTAGTGGTAAATTTTCAAAAATATAATTCTCATGACCTGCAGATGAACATGCAGTAAGGAGATATGCTGATTTTTGTTACCAAATTTAACCATTAAAGTGTTAAATATTCAAACATTTATCCAGACAGACGAGATCTCTCTTGACATAAACAAAACCTTTGTACTACAATCAATTCCTGGATCATAGTTTAATCCTCATCCCGTAGGTGGTAATGCATTTGGTATCCAGAAATGTATCTACTACTGAGCTGATTTGGCTCAAATCTTAGCAACAAACAAAGGATCGTTCAGACTTTGGCCGCGATCCGACCACCCGTGAAAAATTCAGATGTACATGGCCTACAAAACAAATAATGGTGTTACGGATATCCCAGAAGATACTGGTGTGTGTGTGTGTGGGGGGGGGGTGTGGGGGGGGGTGTGTGTGTGGAGAGATTGTACACTAATTCCACTACTTTGTTTATGTTAAAGCCCATTTTCTAACTTCAATGAAACCTTCAGGTTCAGTGAGGTCACCTTTAAAAACGGCTTCTGCAGTGGTCTTGAGAAATGTCCATTTGCAGACCAAGAAGGCCACTTTTGAAAATTTACCATTGGAACGACTGGATCGATAAGCGAGCCAGTCATTCCAGTGGTAAAATTTCAAATATTAATCTCTTGCATCAGTAAATCGAAATTTAAAAGAAATTCAAGGGTTAAAGGGTGAGGAGACTGTATACAGTGGCTACTTGTTTGTGTTCCATAAGGTGGTCTCTTCATAGGCATATAATTTCCACTCTGTGATAATATTACTGATTAACTTGGAGGCATTTCAAAATTAAATGGAAATCTAAACTCAACCATTCATCGATTCTAAACTCAACCATTCATCGAAGAGGCTAAGGGACCAGTTAGTGGTGGTCATTGTCTTTATCTATGCCTGCTCATTAAAAATAGAGAGAACTAACATGACAGATGGCAGTATAGACTGGCGGTATTAACATTTTTTATTTTGGCCTTAGAGAAGATTGTGTGCAATATATCTGATATTATTTAAGTCCTCTATTGATTTTTTAAAGAAATTTTAATTTATGACGATAGTAATCATTACACTGCTTGGATAATTCTCATGCCGGTTTGTACATGTAGCAAAATAACCTAATGCACACCAAACATACACAACAGCACGATGTTTTAACAGTAACTAAATCAATATACATCATTATTATAGTTTTCTTACGACACACCTTTCCAGTTTTAGCTATGCCTCACTCATCTCTATCTAAGCTACACCAACACAATGCTTGTGTGGGGATCGATCGATCCCTGCACTTCTTGACTATCAATTTCCAGAAAACTATTCAGGGAAGCTGTTGAATATTTTGAAACTAATGTGACTATTATTAAATAGCAAATACATACAATTCATGCAATGTGTCAGACTGTTAGCAATTTAAATGGACTAAATTGAGTCATTCTTGCTGTAATTGATTACGACGTCATACTGTGTCACGTATTTTATTATGATGTTATATGATGGATGGATAAATTGGAAATATCCATTACGCTTATGTGTGTGAACAAAAGTAAACCTCCATCAGCGTGCTAATGTCTATTTCCAGCATGCTAAACAGTTGACGATTGGTTTGGTTGAGTCACAGGCCTTTGAATTTTCGTCCATCCATCCCTCTACCACATATCCCTCCTACTATATATATATATATATATATATATATATATATATATATATATATATATATATATATATATATATATATATATATATATATATATAATATACACAAGGTATGAAACCTTCATCTGTGGGCACCATTGTCAGAAAGCTGATTGGTTGGTTTGTAGTGGTTTGTAGTCAGAAACGTGATGTCAGCGGATTTTGACAACAAACCAACCAATCAGCTTCTTGACAATGGTGCCCACAGATGAAGGTTTCACACCTTGTGTATATTTATATATATAGTAGGGGGGAATATGTGGTAGAGGGATGGATGGACGAAAATTCAAAGGCCTGTGGTTGAGTGAAATTAATGAAATTAATTACCTTCTAATAGGATTAATAAAATAAAACTAATTGTTTGAACAATTACAATATGTAAATAATAAATTTATGATTATACCTTTATAACTTGAAAGCGAATTGACACCTCTGAGTGTAAAGTATCATTTCTTGCCCCCACGTTGTCCTGCACTGACTCAGTCATGGCTCGTCAATCACCTGCTCATCGCTACAAGCCAGCTTTTCAGGTGTACTCCAATCGTTAGACTATCAAAAGAATTAATTGGTATATTCCGTCCAATGTGACTTTTAGTGCTCTACGATACACAGTATTTCTTCATTTTGACTTTCTATAACCTGATAAATGCGTGTTTGCCAACAAAATTTTCACAAAAACAAATAAACATCGTGCGGAACCGATTCTTATATACCAGTACCCGAGTATCCGCAAATTGCCTTTGAGCGGCCTCGCTAAGCGATCGTCCGGAAATGTGCAGTACATTCCCCGCTTCAGATGCAGTATTGATCAATATTTTAATTCTATACGCTTATTAGCCCCAATCGACATCCAAATATCATATTCCCAATTTCCATACAAATATGTCACGTCTGAGACCGAGTAGTCTATTGGGAAACGACGGCGTGTCTACTTTTTTCACGGGTTCCACTTGTGACGTCACAAGTACCAGGGATTTCCCGCTTCCCAGAAATCAGTTTTTGTTCGGCAATCCTCGGAAATTAATGATAATTTGCCTATATTTTTTTAATACGGCATTTATATTATTAACTAATACCATTTTCGAGTAGAAGAGGTTTATTTACCTAAAATAACTATTACTCTTGGTAGCCGAAATCTACACTTTAAGAGAGCACCATTACGGATACCAGAGAACTACTGCACGGCATCACCACCATCCGCGTTCCTCGCCTCTCTATCCGGGTTCGGACAGATCAGATGAGTCCCTTCTACAAGGAGTTGCTGTGCCGTGCGTTGCTGGCGATTGTACAATCGCCACAACTCTTCTAGTTTCTGGTTGACCTCTTTAGCGCCTGCTCGTTGTCTGCGTGTCAGGTCCTCCCTCTGTACCAGAACAATTGTCCTGGTTGTCAACGCCGCCTCTGTATGCAGCAAGTGTACACGTTTGTACAGTGGAAGCTGGCCTGTAATAATAATAATAATAATAATAATAATAATAATAATAATAATAATAGAGCGAAAGAAAAAGAAGAAGATGATGATAATAATATCAAGTTTATTTTTTAAGTTGTGGGTTAGGTGGTTATGGTTATGTGTTATGGTTATGTTTTAGCTAAGATTAGGTTTTATTTGATTAATAATAATAATAATAATAATAATAATAATAATAATAATAATAATAATAATAATAATAATAATAATTAGTGTTAGGCCTACCTTTCTTGGCTCTGTGATTTAGGCGATAATGCCATCCCTCAACATCATTGTTTGTTCTAACCATCTCTCCGAACACGGACCAATCCACAGGCTTAAATACTCGGCCATCCACCCACTGCAGTCTCATATACTCCACCATTTGCTGTATAGCGGCGTTCAGATTTCCACCTAGCATCCTCACTAAATCGTCAAACGCGCGGACTATGTGCTCTGCCGGTAGGAGAGGCAAAGCCATGACTCTTCGGCAGATCTATTAAAAGATAACAATAATAATAATAAAAATAATAATAATAATAATAATCAAGTACATGTTCATCATGCGCAAATAAATGGCAATAACATATCACAATTAAAAATGGAAAAACAATGAACCAATAATTACCTTATGGGTACCCTCATCATCCACGTACGCTCGTCGAAGGCCCAGCTCCTGCAATTTACGGTAGACTGCCTGTGTAAAGTGGAACAGACAGCCTTGTTTCGCGATGTTGGGCAGGACAGTCCGGACGCTTTGCCATAGCGCGGCTTCATAGTCGGCGACGCACTTTCGGATCGCAATCTGCCCAGGAAGGATGTCGAGGATCGCACGGAAGATCATGTTGTAATCCTCCGTGCGTCGGCTCGACATGAAGGCAAATAACAGTGGAATCTGCTTCGTGCACGCGCCGGAGACGATGAAACCGTGAACACTAAATAGCTGCATGAAAGGAGCTTTGATTACTTTGAAGGTGGCATCCATATACCTGCAAAGACATGGATACAAAATTTATCAATCAAGATAATGTAAAAGAATTCTAATATATAAATTTAAAAAAAGCAAGAACAATGAACATTTTGCAGTAATAATAATAATAATAATAATAATAATAATAATAATGATAAACTAAATTATAATGATTATAATTTAATTTGTAAACTTACTGTTTATTGTGTATTTGTACACTTCAAAAGAAGTTTATCGAAATATATATACTGTGGACTATAAAAATATGTGATACACTTAACAAATCTTTGAACGTCTGTTATCCCGCCGGATCTAAGAATATATAAAAGAATATCTGTGACACACTTACCAAATCTTGGACCGCGCTAAATGATGAATCATATCATCACTGGCGAACAGCAGATGTCGATGTCCTCCTTTCCTGATGTCCCGGCTCAGAAATTCGTTTGGAAGGTGTTCAAGTTCTATTTCAAAAGTAGTAGTCCTTGGCTCCTGCGGGCGCATGTTCCGACGCAGGTGACTGAGCTGTTTGGCCATGTTTGGTATTTTTGGCATTGTCGGACACAGCCCAATTTCCCGCCCCGGAACATTATCCTGCATAACCTATAACAATAATAATAGAAAAAAAAAAAAATAATAATAATAATAACAATAATAATAATAATACAATAATAAAAATAATAATAATACAATAATAATAATTAATAATAATAATAATAATAATAATAATAATAATAATTTACCAACGTCGTCAACTATTTCTGCAGCGGAATCGAACAGCCGCTTTCTAGCCTCCTTCTTTGCATCTCTACAGACGACCGCAACCTTGTCCCGACCTATAGTACACATATAATAATAATAATAATAATAATAATAATAATAATAATATTGTCAAGTTTGTTATGGTTATGTTTGGTTATTGTTATGGTTATGGTTATGGTTATGGTTATGATCGGTTATTGTTAGGTTAAAGTGAAAAGCAATAAGAATAACCTGGTTCTGCGTTGCACACATGGAGGTGCAGTCCCCGAACATAACCGCCATCCCTCTCGTGGACTGTTGCCTTACACATGAAAGGCCTGGCCCGAGCGGTACACCTCCATGTCACCTGCGGTCGCCTCTTATCCACTTTGAGGGTATACCGGTACCCGTAGCTGTCTATCAACAGATCCTATAATATAAAAAAACAATAACACAATCGTCATCAGCGACACATTATATATATATGCCATAACAAACTAGTAGACAAATGAAGAACATCATCAACCTGGCCACCCACCGCACGTACCTTTCCACGTATACTCGAGTCTTCCACCAAGGTATACAGAATTGGCTCATTGATGTCTTGGAGGACTGGTCGTGGACTCGGAATCTGGTCCTCAAGCTCTGACTCGTCTAAGAGCTGCGGGATGATATACGCGCCCAAATCCGCCGCATACATCTCTCTTGGTGCGACATTCACTAAAAAATGAAAAATAATGGCAATGTATGCGATAGCGATAGCCAGACATAATAATATCTACAGATAACGTCTGACGACAATGACGATGATGAAGTGTGACGACGATGACGATAATAATATACGTGTATGTATGCTTAATACCTGGCGCTTGAAGATCTGGAAGAAAGACGTCTGCGACAACCGCCTCTTCCAATTCTTCAACATCAGGAGCACCTAAAAAAAGTAATGATGATAATCTCGTTAACGATGTTGATGATAACGTGTCGCCGATGATGATGGCAATGTATGCGATAGCGATAGCCAGACATAATAATATCTACAGATAACGTGTGACGACAATGACGATGATGAAGTGTGACGACGATGATGATAATAATGTGTGCGTGCGTGCGTGCGTGCGTGCGTGCGTGCGTGCGTGCGTGCGTGCGTGCGTGCGTGCGTGCGTGCGAGAGAGAGAGAGCATCTTACCTGGATCAACTTGGCAACCGGCACACATCCAATCAAGGTAACCACGCTGACACGCTGCACGATACTCTACCTGTGTGATGCCAGTACCACACGTTCGGTGCTGCCATCTAGCACAGCCATCACACTCCAGACTCTGCTGCCGACTTGTCACCTCCAACTTGCATATGATACACGGAAATACCATGATAGAACGATTTAAACGAACTTTACGATGAAAATCACGAATAACTAAGGGAGATAAATCTGGATAGGTTATTTCGATTGTCACTAAACCTATCCAGAGTAATCTCCCTTATTATTGATACATCGAAATGACTGCTGTTTAGTTGGTAAGTAAAATGTGTTCATTTTTGTAGATACTGTCAATATGTACATCATATATATTGTATATATGAAACTGTATGAATGTTTTTTAGAACCACCACGCGAGTGGTCCACTTAACCCTTTCTCATGCTTTAAAGATGGTACAGCTGATTGTGGATCTTAAAGGTGCGTGGTTCGATAATAAAGTTCATGCTGTTATAATGGTTAAATTGCAAAAACGAGCTGCTAGGATTATACTAGATGTCCCATATAGAACCCCGTCTAAACGATTATACGCAACTTTAAAATGGACACCATTAACACAGAGAATGGCGATAAAAACTAATCTAATGACCTACAAAGCACTAAACGACCTTACACCCAGATACATTAAAGACATGTTTACTTTAGTCGAAAATGCACACCCGCTTAACTTGAGGTCAAAATCAAATGGTCACTTAAAACCTCCAAAAATAAACACAAATTATGCAAGACACAGTTTTAAATATACAGCCACAAAACTGTGGAATTTGCTACCTTCAACTGTTACGCGTTCGTCAACCCTATCCTCATTTAAATCTAATCTTCATGATCATATAAACACGAAACAATAATAATAGCGATAGCCCAAAACGGACTCTGTAATGGTCTTGAAGAATGGCAATTTGCAGACTGAGAGAAGAGTGTTTTTTGAGAATTCACCACTGGTATTACTGGCTCGGTAAACGGATCAGTTATGCCGGTGACAAATCCTCAGAAATTGTCTTCTCGTTGTCTATAAATAGATATTCTTATGAGGAAATTTAGATTTTCTTAAAGAAATATAGGCGGTAAATGGTTAAATGTAATGAGCTGTTGGGTAAATCGACGATAATTTGACTGACTGATGCTGCCGCCTTGAGTGGCAAATCAGTCAGTCAAAGTGGAGCTAATTTATCCAGTGATTAAATTAACTACAATAAATGGTCAAATGCATTAAGGATAATTTGACTGAAAGTTGGTAAAGCATCGAGTAGCAACGGCTTTAAGTCAAATTAGAATTAAAATATTTGATTGTTTTAAATACCATATAAACGATTTTGTATAAACTTGGAAATAGGTCTACCTCTATGTCTTGTATATACATGTATATAATTGTACATAATCAGCTGAGTATGTGCGTGATTTGTGTGTGCGTGCGTGCGTGCGTGCGTGCGTGCGTGCGTGCGTGCGTGCGTGCGTGCGTGCGTGAGTGCGTGCGTGCGTGCGTGCGTGCGTGCGTGCGTGCGCGTGCGCGTGCGCGTGCGCCCGTGTGTGTGTTGCACGCGTGTGTGTGTACACGTGTGCGTATAATGTGCGAGTGCGTGTAAGCGTGTGTATGCGCGTGCGTGTGTATGCGCGTGCGTATGTACGGATGTGTGTACGTGCATGGCTGCATATGCCAGTGCGCGCGTGAGGATGCATGCGTGTGTGCAAGGGCGTGACTGCGTGTATTTGTATGCGTGATCGCCTATTTGTCCGTTTGCTTACATCTGCTTGTGTGTGCCCTGTATGACTGAGCGTGTGTGAGTGTGTGTTTGGAAAGAGTGTATGTATATGTATATTTATTAGCCTGTATATACTTATTATTGTTGTTGCTGTTCCCTGAGGGCCTCAGGAAGATCACATGTTGATGATTTACCCTCAATAAAGAACGATATTATTATTATTATTATTATTATTATTATTATTATTATTATTATTATTATTATAAGAACCACCATTACAGGCAACTTCTTCAGTGTGGTCTTTATAGGCTGGGGTCAGTGATATTTATGATTGTGAGTTGGTAGCGCTGATTGTGGTGCAGCCATTAATAAAATGTATCAAGTATGTATAAAGTAAGAACCACCATCTGCGCGCAAGAGTTGTAACTACAACCACCGCAGAATGTTGGTGAAAGTTATTGCTGTGTTTCGGTGCCAAGTATAAGATAAAATCAGAATTTTGCTTTAAGACAACACCTTGTTTTGTGGCTTGTCTGCTGTAACAACACCCGTGGTTAAGTGGAATAATTGAGCTCTATAATTACGGGAAGCCGTATTGTCACACACACCATGGACAGACAGTTACGTAAACACGTCGAATACAACTGGGGCCAATGAGAACGCTTGACCAATGAGAACGCGTGTTACCTAGAAGGACGACGCAAGCACGTGCGTATGTCCCAGAGATGGATCATTCTGTAACGAGCTCTTGACCATAGAAAAAGCAAAATTTTCTGACGCAATTTATTTACAAATTTATAAATTCTCTTCATATATTTTGGACGTAAACCATTCTAAATTCGAAATCAAAATTTTTAATTTTTCGTATTAGTAGCCTACTTTCATCATTTTTAGCGATTTTCTGAAACGCTTGCAGATTAGAACATTATTAATTCGATTCGAACATTGAATACGTGTCCGATCTTGTCAAGAAATATAGGAAATAAACTAAACCTTTCTGAATTCTAAGATTTAAGATACAAATACAACAAAATATATTTGGTTCAAAAATTGTATTCTTACGGATTGGATTCATTTATATTTCAAAACGGTTTTTAATTTAAACACGGCTTTACAAAATTAAATGATCACAGAATTTATGTAGTCTACAAAGTTACTTTTTTTAACCGCTAAACTTGTTTCGCCATTTCTACTTAAATTCCGTTGTTTTCGCCGATCCGGCTTTTAGTATCAATCGGCTTTATAGCTCAAAATCGTAACAGCCAATGTTTCCGGATTACGTTAAGCCGTCAGCTAGCCGTCAGTTAACCATTCAAGATTCAATTACCTGAAACATAGGAAACAGATGATAGAAAAGATAGAAATAGGAACAACAGGTATATCGATATATCTGAAAGGTATATCGTCACCCAAACATAGGTATAAACAAAACATAGATATATAGAATACTAGATAGACCAGGCGGCCAAGATCGGTATACTAACGGCCAAGATCGGTATACACCTTCCCATGCGGTCCATCCAAAGGTTCCCATATTTTAACGGGAATTTTAGCCTTGTAAGTCGGTAGGGGAGGGGAAGGGGTATGATAATGATGATATCATTCTAAATATTTATTCTAATTATATATATATATATATATATATATATATATATATATATATATATATATATATATATATATATATATATATATATATATATATATATATATATATATATATATATATATATATATATATATATATATATATATATATATATATATATATATATATATATATATATATATATATATATATATATATATATATATATATATATATATATATATACGAGCATAACCTACCGGTATCCAAACTACAGGCCAAATCTACAAACAGGATTCCATACTTATATTCACGGAATCATTCCTTCCAAGTTGACGTCAGTTGGATATGAGTGAATGGCTATCTTAAACCATCCTTTAAACAAACACACAACTTTCTAGCGGTCCGGCCAATCAGAAGCGAACCTGAGTTTCGCGTGCAAAAACAGTGCGAAATACATTTCATCTGCCTACGTGCCAACTTAAAGTTACCCTTAAAGGTATCCTGCCCTAACATATAAAAGAAATTTATAGAAAAACACAACCTGACTGAGACAAGTGATTTTGACACAGCAAATCACTCTGTCACATATATATATATATATATATATATATATATATATATATATATATATATATATATATATATATATATATATATATATATATATATATATATATATATATATATATATATATATATATATTCATAAAATAGCAGCAAATAAAGTTTATTTGATTTGATATGATTTGGATGTCCATAGGGGAGTCGTTTACCCACGGCAAAACTTTACAATATCGAATGCGCATGCGTTTGTCTGCGCCATATGGGAGTCGCTGGCCCACGGGGGTGGGGGGGGGGGGTGGGGTGTGTGTGTGTAATATTACATAGTACACCGGCACCGTACATGTGAGTGATGTGACGTGACTTATTATGTCGTAATATACTTGATAATGATTGACAGATTGGAATTTGGGCCTATTGTCTAATTTAATAATAATAATAATAATAATAATAATAATAATAATAATAATAATAATAATGCCTACCTGTAATTTGGCAGTTCGCATTGCGGAACAAAACACAGGCAGCAGACCAGCTAAACACATAGGCAGTGTTGTGCTGTGAAACGTGATTATCGGTGTCATGCGTTCAAGGATGTCTTTTGGCACTATCCTTTCCTGTGGAAATGGTCTAGATATAGCTTCCTGAAACGATTTCCGAAACCCCCTCATCTCATAAATGTCCTCTATTTTTCTCTTCTTTGGCGTGTTCATCTTGTTGTACTATAATTAGCTTACTAACCGTATTAAGTCGAACAATTTTAATTTAGCAGTGTAGGATAATTTATACGAGAGTTGTCATGAGGCGCCAACTATTTAATGATTCCAGTTGTTTGTTTTACAATATTTATAACGTTTTCATTTAATTAGTTAGCAGTCGTGTGTGACTTCCTAAATTAGCATTAGTATCTGATTTCCGCCATAAAGTGGAAGAAGACCTTATTATGTAACGCTGTTATCGGCACTACATTTTAATTTCTTAGAATCAGCCGACCCACGCCCCTTCTGTCTCCACTATATGTTACCGCCTCAATTAGCCATGCAAAACGTTGAATTGCTTTCATAATCCCGATCAGGGTTTAACGCCATATATTGCAAATTGTAGTCTATACCCGTACGATACACGTGACCTCAATTATGATGTGCCTTCGGGTCAGTGGGTCTCTGCCTCAGCATGCGGTGTCCTCCCCGGAAAAGACATCAGGCTGTATTCCATCATAATACAATTGTGGTGTGGGTGGCTGGGTGGTGGCTTCAGATTCAGGATCCACTTATGCCACCCCTTATTCCGGCTGTCAACGAAGGTAAAATTTTGTAGGCCTACATAAACCGCAACAAGCCCTTGCGTTGGGATCTTTCGGCATAATCAAAGTAAACCGGATGCTAAATGGATTCGTCCTCGGATGGAACCACGCCGCATACGGATTACAAAATCAAAACAAAATTGCTAGAATTAGAATATTTCGGACTTTTCAATGGGACTATGGAGGGATGCAACCCGGATGAGTCCCCCCCCCCCCCCCCCCCCCCCCCCCCCCCCCCCCCCTCCCCAGCACCTACCCCCATCCCTTCCCCACCCCCGTTAGGTCCAGGTTAGGCCCTCCCCACCCCCACGCCCAAGCATGAGGAGCAACAGAAAAGCCATGGTCAAGAACAGCAACATGAGACAAAATCGAGAGACAACGATCAACACACACAGAGAGAGACACAAGCTAATGCACAAACCGACGTCACAAGAATTCAACAGAAACCACAAAGGCCAGGCGTGTGTCTAGACCCTAGCATTTGGAACTAGCATATAAACGCCTTAAATATTACAACACACACAACGCACGCACGCACGCACGCACGCACGCACGCACGCACGCACGCACGCACGCACGCACGCACGCACGCACGCACGCACGCACGCACGCACGCACGCACGCACGCACGCACGCACGCACGCACGCACGCACGCACGCACGCACGCACGCACGCACGCACGCACGCACGCACGCACGCACGCACGCACGCACGCACGCACGCACGCACGCACGCACGCACGCACGCACGCACGCACGCACGCACGCACGCACGCACGCACGCACGCACGCACGCACTTGTGTTGGGATTTTAGACCGATTTGATCAGAAGTCTGAGATACAGTCGACGATGGTGACAATTGCGACTTTTCAGTCTTCCCTGTCGATGATAGCGCCAATTCTAACTTTCGACATTTCACTCTACCCTCTCGACAGTCGACAATGGTGACGATGATGACAATAGCGACTGTCGCCATTTCAGTGTTCCCTGCCGACAGTCAAACTGTCGGCATATCACTGTCGACAGTCGACGATGGCAGCAATAGCGCCTGTCACCATTACAGTCTTCCCTGTCGATAGTCGATGAAGACGAACTCGGCAAAAATAGCGACTATCACCATTTCAGTCTAAGATAACTGTGGAAAATATGGGATATGGGAGGATTTCTTTGAAACAGACTCATTGTACTGTGTATTGAAGCACTATGACCAGTGAAGAAATTTGGGAACTGTCTCTTGCTATATACAATGGAATTGTGAGAATAGGTTCAAAAGATCTGGCCCGAGAGAAAATTTTGATTAATTTTAAGTAGTTCCTGGGAGAATATGGATGGATTTCATTGAGACGAATTCGATGTTGCAGTTGACTATTTTAAAACTTTAAAATCTGAATGGATGTCATTGCTGCAGCAATGGATTCCAATCAAATTAAATCCAAAATGTTCAACAGGACATTTTTAGATCATCCTGTATGATTAACCAAGCCCGAGATATACACCGAAAAGTTGAGCTAAACAGAAAATGTTAATATTGAAAAGTGTTTTACCAAGGTCACAGTGACCTTGACCTTTGACCTTTTAACACCAAGGTTATCGTGAGATGCCGTTTTAACAGCAAGCCTATCTTTAATGGTCAAATTTGATCAAGAAAATTTAAACATAAAAGTACATTTACACGCCAACAGAATACTACTTTTGAACATTTATCAATGGAATGACTGGCTCGGTTATCTAACCAGTCATTCCAGTGGTAAATTTGCAAAAAATAGTAAATAAAAAAGATCATAGCAGAGGCTGGTTTTGGCTGGTATAACCATTAAAGGGTTAACAAGCTTTCGCACATAAATGTGCTTGGAGTGACCGCAAGAATGAAAAGCAGCACGTAACATGAATACATAAATACATGAATGAGATTAGCTAATTGGTGAATCCATTTTATTCAGCAATGGTTATTAAGAAAGAAAGGACACACTACAGCCTTGATAATAAACACTGAATAGTAAAATTGTTAATTGTTGAATGAATAGATGAATTAATTACAAAATCTATTTGTTTACACTTTACCACATATTAGCATTATTACCCTCGTCTGTAAGGGGAAGATGGTATTGCAATTGTTTGTCTATTTCTGTGTCTTGCTGTCTGTCTTCCTGTCTGTCTGTCTGCATTACTGGAGCTGTACCAAAAAAAAATGCTGATCTGACTTGCATCAAATTTTAACACAACGAAGGAACTTGCCATAAGGATTTACAGACTTCAGTCATGATCTGGATACATAAGACTTGTAGCATCTAAGCTGGGGCCAAGATCTGGATACATACGGCTAGTAGCATCTAAGCTGGGCCCACCCAATTTTTGCATAGTATCAGTTAGCTTCATATGTTTAGTACATTAATGCGTGACTTTATTAAAAAACTTTCTGTTTTCTGAAGCTACACTATGCAAGGAACCTTAAATATATAGGTTTACCATATTTTGTTGAGAATAAAGTGTGATATATTACTTTGAAATAGTAAGAAGAGGACAATGTGATTTTTCATGGTGCAAGATAAATTTTTTTTAGCATTTCTTCAGATATTATGTATTCAGTTCCCATTTCCAGGGAATTTAGATTTTTGCCGAATTTTATGATTTTTGTAGTTCATAACATGAATAAAGTAAAAAAAATAAAAGTTATAGTTAAGGTCTGGAATTCGGTCAAATTCCACGGATTCAATTTGGCACACGCGAAGAGCAATTAGATCAACTTTAAAATTTTTACTATTGTGCACCACAATGGCTACTTATGTGCTACAAGCCATACAAGAACCAGGGTACGAATCAGATCTAAAGCATCTAATGTAGTTTTACCATAACATAATTTATGACGATGCACAACAAAAACGGGAGGGCAAGAGTCAGCAATCTTGTTTTTCCTATATTTTATCATATTTTATTAATAGTTAAACAAATTTTTTAAATTAATTCATTCAATAGTGTGCCTATTTAGTGTTAATTTTCAAGGCTGTAATGGCCTCCAGCTGTAATGGCCTCCAGCTCAGGTCATCGTCTTAATCCCTTTTGATTGATTAGCCAATAGCGAACAAAAGGGACTGTTTGTCAAAATAATTAAAGTTAGTCTTGTGAATCGTTGTATTACAATGAATTTATAACGGTGTTTGCTCTACTACACTTACATAATCTAACAATACTTCATACGGATTGAGTAATTGCAATTCGGCTGTTAAGACTTGCCAACTCAATGATTGCTTATACTCGCCAACGGAAATCTGATACCTGCCCAACTGCTCACTGGACGATTGTGGATTCTTAAAGAAAACTTTCTTCTTCGTTCGTTTTGCACCTATTAGCTTTCCCATATTGTCGGTTTCAATTCGTCGTAAAAATCTCTCCAACGCGCATGAAGTTGTCGATTTGTTCATTGCGCGTTGGATATCTCGCATTGAGGATGCAAATCCTGGCAGCAACAGCACCTGCGTGCACGCTTTCTCCTCTTCTGTAGAGGTGATGCTTTCTATCTCTTCGTGTGCTGTGTCTTTTCTGTCAGCGACTATGCTCTAAAGAAAAAGAGTAACATCATTTAGAATGTAAATTTTTTGACAGCTACCAGTGCAACACATTAACACATCAATTAGTAAATCATCCATGGAGCAGAATCTGGAAGTTATTTGTGAAAACTAGGTCATCCTAGACACCCATAGCACATTGACCAATCATGTTCTCTGATTAGCTCTTGCCATAGATGAAGTCTCAGGTCAATTGGTCCTGTGGTTTCGAAGGTGTTTCTAAAAGCTCCAAACAGGTCAATTGGTCATGTGGTTTCGGAGGTGTTTCCAAAAGCAGCAAACAGTTTCAGCCCGATCCATTCAGCAGTTCCATATGATAAGTAATTTGTGAGAAAAATGTCACCATACAAATTGAGTAGTCAAACCCAGAGGAAGTCTCTTGACAAGCCAAACGGCTTCGGATATGGTTAAATGTGCTTCGAAAAACAGTTCAAAATCTAAGATGGACAAAATTCATCGACCAATCAGCTCCGTTTCAAGATTTTATATTTAGCAGAAATAGAATAAAGATGGGGAATAATAACAATACATGTAGCATGAGAACTACATGTATTGCTACGGCCCTGGAATAGAGTAAGATTAAGTAAATGAATCGATTATATAAAATGGTTGAATTGACTCTCATTACAGTAGTACTAGCTTATACATATAGTCTCCATGTCCAGCCAGTTGGTTGCAGATACAGATCTACTGTTGTACCGTATTGAAATAAATATGACAGGGTGATCAGATCTGTTTTATATTAATTTATTATAAATACAACTGACGATATTGCCGATATTCGGAAATGAGACTATAATCACTATATCGATAATATTTGCCCAGATCTACATGGTCGAGCAATCTGATTTTAATGTGTAAATTCTTATTTAAATTCTTATTTAACACCAATCAGAACTTGTACATGCATATTGCCAAGATCCATCAAGTATCAAAATCTCAATTTGTATTGGTCAGTGTCAGCCATGAATTAGCATATACATGTATATCAACTTTCACTGAACAAAGTTGAATGGCTCTTAATATATTGTAGATATAATTCACTGTGTTTAGGCTTGGTTGATCAAAAAGTCAATCCGAGATGCATTACGAATGACATAAATATGCTACACTCCACGCTATTAATAGATCTCAGAGTACTGACTTCGATTCTTAAGTCAACTGCAGGAAACAGATTAGTGGACTCGGGTAATAACTTTAATTACGGCGAGCTAAACGACCGCTAGAAAGCTAATTTATATGAAGCGATTACGTTGAATTTGTGCAAACCAGGGATACAAGCTAAACTAATCCCGATTCAAAACAAAACATTATTAGACATAAACTTTCCTCCCACAATGGTTAGTAAATGATACTTACTGGCTAGCAAATTATGGTTAGTAAATTATACTTACTTCTAGCAAAACTTCTTTCTGAAGTGTTAAAAAATCTAGCAGTTCCTTAGCCATCTCCAGCGTTGCAAAAGGAATGACTTCAGGGATGGCAGTCAAATGTGTCCCATCTATCTGATGACGGAGCACCTTAATAATAATAATAATAATAATAATAATAATAATAATAATAATAATAATAATAATAATAATAATAATCATGTCCCTTACAGGGTGAGATGAACTGTCACTGTAACGTTTCACCAAATTTTAGCTAAGTCACAAAGAGACACACAGTAACTTTACAACTTATTTTAATGACAAAATCTCGTCAATATTTTCAGTGGATGCGGTCATCTGTGATTTACATGAAAAGCCTAAATCGAAATACGATCAAATTAATTGCTAAAGTTAACGTAATTTTGAATGTTTGAGGGGAGCAAGTCGTTTGAACTAACATTCACTGACCAGGTCAGCCATTTAAACTAGCTAGGTTGAGCTAAACGCAACATTTTAATATTGAAAACCCCCAGAAAGTTACCAATGCCACTATGACCCTGTCCTTTGACTTTTTGACACCAACATCATTGTGTGATTCCTTCCAATAAATGTGTTCACGGTTGGGTTCTAGTATGCTTAACCAAAGACGAGATATGAACTGTTACGTTGAACTACATAAATGAAAAATATTAATATTGAAAATGTGACTTTGATCTTTTGACCCCACGGTCATTGTGTAATGCCCACTCATTATATGTAAGCATGTGTCCCAGTTTGAATTCAGCATGATTAAGCAAAGATGAGATATGAACTGCTAAGTTGAGCTAAACGGAAAGTATTAATGTTGAAAATAAAGATTTTACCAGGGTCACCATAACCTTGCCTTTTGACGTTTAGACCCCAATGTGATGCACAGGGTATCACAGTAGCTTGTTTTACATTTGGTAAAGTGGAGATAAAGAGGCCAAAACATTGAATGCAATGTGCATTTAAATCATTAAACATTTATAATCTCCTATTTGTTTTTCCATAAGTACGTTGTCAAAAGTTACCGAGATGTATTGTACATTATAAGGAATACACCTCTCCCACATTGACATCATTACGCCAGGATTTCCCTAAATCAACTCTCAGAGCAAAAGTGCTGGCTGGTTTAGCCGCCAACAAGACGCTGACCCACATTAAGTTACTACTGCACTAAAATTCAGCGCACGCTAAACCGTTCCTATGATAAACTAAGTTCATTATATTATTGAAATCATATATCATTGGAAAGCGCATTCAATTGCCGAAATATTAATGCATTATTTTGTATATTTTTGTAATGTTTTCACTGAGTTATTTGCGTATATAAAATACACAATTCGACTTAAATTCATTAAATCAAGTGGACTATAAGGGATATTTTAAAATTGCAATCAACTGTATTAAATTTTACAAAACTATATAAACTAATACAGAAATGTATAGAAAACTGGCTTAGCTTTCCAATGATGTATGACTTCAATAATATTATGAATATACTAGTTTTTCAGACGCACTGCTTAAAGTGCACTGTATCTGATTCCCATAGTAAAGTAATGCTGTTTGCGCGTCAGTTATCACAGTTACCAGCTGGAAGTAGTATGCGCGATGCATTCTGGGAAGGTATTTTCCCAAAATACGCTAATGTGGGAAAGGTCTATTGACGGGTGATGTTGACCCGTTTCAGATAACCCACCACCATGTAGAGCCAAATGCATACATATAGCCCTAATAGATGCTGATGAAAGAATCTCTTTCAATCAAGTCGATTTACTTGGACATACCTGAAACATTGCATGAAAGCAGGATGAAATTCTCCCCAAGTAATCCAGATATCGTGTCTGGTACCACATGCCGATACACGGTGCCAGGTCCGTAAATGACTGGCCATCACAGCGCTGGCGGCTTACAAGCTCATTGTGGATTACCTCAAGGAGGTGATAACCAGCCTCATCGAACCTGTTGAACACAAGTGCAAAAACGATATAGTTACACATTTGATCAACCGATTGTCAGACCAAACAGATTTATACATGTACTTATCTATACTTTATGAAAATTTAGAATAAATGGTTAAACAATCTATCTAAAAAATTGTTGTTGCACAGACTCAAGTTGCTACAAAAAAAATATCCTATAGACTTTTTACTTTATTTGTAAACTTCAATTTCAATTTCCCTTTCTCCGAGATCTAACAACTTACCATTACATTACTTATTGCTAACAGAGCCCTGGGGTCTGACACCTAAAAGTCTTCTGATTTGCTAAACTCTTCCTGGTTCCTGGAACCGGGTACCCGCGCCCCCAACAAACGGGTTCCCGTTACTATGAGCCAATTAATGTTTGCATAGCTACCAATCAAGACCTGACACATGGCTTGCCTCCGTGGGGCCGAGTGGCAGGGTCCGCAATGTAATGGTAAGTATGGTTAGATCTCGGAGAACAAATAGACTAGGCCCAATTTTATGAAAGTTTAATGTTGTAGGCATTTTTGGGGAAAGGTTGGTAAATCTGTTTTCTTGGATAAGTAGAATGTCATGAATACAAAAATGCTGTTTGCCAAGCTCAATTTTGCAATTCAGACACAAAAAATATATAATAAAATGGCCGCCGATAAACATCTAGATTTAGGCAAAATGGACTAAATTCAATTGCAATATGAGCAACATTGTCACCATTATTATTTATTATCCATTAGAAAGTGACACTCTTACATAGTTTATTTAGCTCACCCTATTGAGCTTATACCATGACAATCTCTTTGACCATTTATCAGTTCATCCATCTGTCCGTTCATCATCTGTCGTCCGTCCGTCTATAAAAACAGCGGCACATTTTGTCATTTCTTTATGGATTTAAACCAAATTTGTTCCATACGTACATTTTTACCCTTTGCCAATATCTTTTAGCTGTAGGAAATAGAAGGGGTTCAGCCTAAGTACAAGAGCCAGGGCCCTTGGTGAATTTTCAAACTATTGGAGATCATTGAAATGTATAAGTGATTATGTATAAAAAACAACAGGGGTTTCACGAGGCTATAATTGAATAATTTGTATTAAAACGCTAATACAAGTTTAAAAATCAACTTCTCTAATTTGGTGAACCAGTCATCAATGAATCGATTTGCAGTAGATTTATATCGAATACCGGTATCTTAGCTATACCGTTAGTCATACCGATACGATTTTACTGATACCAAAATATTGAGATCTAAGATAAAACCGGTATAACATTTTGTTAGGCGGATAATCTGCTTCCCATTAGTAATATTAGTAATATTCCGACAGTATATAGCTGTCAAGCGATATAAGTTACTGCTCTTCGTACGGGAAAATGTGTTTACCTGTAACGATCACGCTTGTCTTATTTATCCAGACCTGTCAAATTGTTGTTTTGAGGCTAGTGTTAGGGTAATTGATAAATTAACGATAACGGCTATGAAAGTTGATACAATCTCCCTTCTGCTTGGGTATTACTGGAGAACCCATTGTCCAAGGCAACATGAAAGAACATGGTGAAGAAGGCCCTGAGGCAGCACTGGACTGCAAATCGGCGGCTGGAAATTAAGGAAATGGTTTCTCTAAAATTCCTGAATTCTTCTGCTATATGTATGGGGAAGGCGCATCATGTTTGGTCCTCAGTGTGTGATGATCCGCGAAGAGAAGGCTGCAGTCAAGGCAAAATTCCTGACAGGCACCTACACACTAAAAGGCAACCGGGCGAAGTTCAATCAATATCGGATTGACCCTACCTATCCTCCATGTGGTGAAGAAGCTGAAGATCGCTCCCACCTGATCGCCAGATGTCGGCTGTCCTCTGAATTACGGCACAAGTATATATCAAGATTATCCAGTATTCTTCAGACAGTCTGTACATCTTATCAAGCAGAGAACCTGATCAAGGAGATCAACATTTTTGTACAGATAACTCTAGACAGCTCGAGTTTTGCCGGATCAGTTTGATGCTGCAATGCACTCAACAGGCATTACAGATCACCTAATACAGAAGATAGAAGTGCAGTCGTGATTTCCTTCACAAGATCCACGCCAAGCGATGTCATTTCTTGGATCTGACACTATAAGACCACCTGATCTGTTGCTACTCACTTTTCTTACAACTGTAGCTCAATATCTGCAAATCAGAACTAGCTAATTGTCGCTGTGTGGTAAATCTGGTAACCACTAATCATCTTGTTGCGGCTAAGGAACTTTATAACTTGTTTGATTAATGATTATATGATATTCATGGAACTGTTTATTCTAACATTTGTGTGACTGTAGCTGCTATAATGGATTGTCCAGCTGCGTTAACAAATATGTAGTTGTTGTAATCATGATATTCTCACACACCAAGTATATATTCGCTACAGAATCTGAGAGGATAATAATGCATTTGTCAACATATTTTTCTACGTACATCATTACCAGGGAAACCTGGGTGCGCCTAATAAAAAGGTGGGATCTCCTGAACAGAACAGAGCAGAACAGAACAGTTGTCTACTTATCAAATGTACATGCACTTCTCGCAAAAATTTGAATAAAACTTATTTTAATTACCATCAAAGGACATCGGATGGTTAAAAATATCTAAAACCTATCTTTTCCTGTGCTAATATTTTATAATTTCGGCCCATTGTTTGATAGAAAAATCATAATATGAAATGCATATTTTGAGTGATATTTTATATCAATTACTACAGCTTGGTTAATCAGTGATTTCCTAGAATTGTGCACCTTTGTAGTGACCACCCAAAAACCCAAGTAAAGAGGAACCTGACAATATGAGAAAAACTTCTCAATTCCCGCGAGCTTTATTCACTTCTTATGTTGGTGGGTATCATTAGATATAGATCGATACAAGCTACTCTAACGAGAGCGAGCTTAGGCATATGTACATGTATTCGCAGCATACGACATGTATGGTAGTCTATTTAGTATGTGTTATAATGGCTAAGTTGTACCCCTGTGCGGAGATGTCGTTTCCTGGCTGTTTCGTCCCATTGCAAATTCATCCTATAAAGCACAGGCCATCGTGGAAAGTTCATTTATTATTCTAACATATACATCAATGCAGATTTCCAGGAAAATTAGTAAAATGTATGTTTACATTCATATCCAATGTGTTTGACTCATAACATTGATATTTGTCAGTCAAATATCAACAGCTTTAGCTGTTCACAGTTTACTGGCCGATTTTATACGGGACGACATGGTCACTGGTTACCGATGTCTCATGACCTCCACGTGAAAATAGTTTTGTGGAAAATTCAAATCATTTGTAGGGATGATATGGGGGAGTTTCAGCCATTTTGGGATATGATTTAACTGAAGACAGTTCAAATTTAGCGTTTAATTTCAGGATTCGTGTAATTTCCTGGTTTTATTGTTAAAATTTGTGGCGACTATTTAAGCAGCGCTGATATAAGTTGAATATGGAATCATACTACTCAAGCCTCACTCCATTTTTCCCATCGGAATACCGGTATTAAAAGTAAAATTGATATCGATACTGATATTCATTTTTCTAATACTGTGAAGCCCTAGAAACTCGCAGCCTGTTGAGAAAAAGCCTTCCGACGTGGAACTTGTTTGATAACATCCAAGCAGTCAATTTGAACATTTCGGGCCGCTTGTGTAGGAAACGGCCCTCGGCCTGGGAGATCATGTTCGGAATCTCGGGCAGCTGCACTGGATTGTCCACCAGCAGATCCAGAAGTTTCACGTACTAAACGCACACAGCCACCAAGAATAAGATGTGTGAATATAACGTTTTCCTCAACAAAATAATCTGAGCCAAATAGGCTGAGACGTCACCTGCCCGGACCATCCGGTTGAACGATGTAAGCTGATTTATTGTTAGAAAACTGTGAATTTCGCCTGAAAATATTGCATATTACTGCCCCATTGCCGTTGGGGTTTAGGAGGCGCCCTTAACAGGCATGTTCCGTTGTCTCACACGTCCCCGCTCCGGGTCAGAAAAATCTATAACTAGATTACGGCTAGAAAAATACAACCAGTCATTCCTGTGGTAAAATTTAAAAAATAGTCTTCACTTACTCTGCAAATGGTCATATCTGAAGACCAGTGCAAAAGCCGCTTTTCAAAAACAGATATTATTTTGATGCAGACCTAAGCATCGTATAAAACACAAATTGTGAATTTTTTCTAAAAATTGGATGAACCCTTATGGGTGCAAATGCCATTTTAAAAAGCTTAACAAGAGCGGACGCTGATGCCAATATTTTCCCACCCTCCCCAAAAATCTCTTGAAAGGCGAATCTATAAAAACAAAATCATAAGACCACAGCACACTCAGTATCGTCAAAATATTGCCAAGGATTTGCCATACCCAATTTGAAATGAATCTGGCCATCCATTATAAGTGAGGGTGTTGAGCGAAAACCATGAGGTTGTTCAGCGAAAACTAAATAGACATTTTGCCAAATTGTAAGTATTTCAAGGGATATAAACATGGTGAATCTAAACACATATCGCTGATACGCAATGTATATCTAATTGTATATATATATATATAAATATATATATATATATATATATATATATATATATATATATATATATATATATATATATATATATATATATATATATATATATATATATATATATATATATATATATATATATATATATATATATATATATATATATATATATATATATGCAAATACATATTTAATACCTGTAAATTCGGGACTCTTCATGGTACGCATATATTTTACACATAGCATCTCTGAAGTTGAACCCACCGCCCTGCTCTGCTATCACTTGAAAGGCTTTTCTCTTCTCATGCATATATGAAGGATTACTTTTGCATGTCCAGATTAAAAACCTAGAACAAATTAAAACGAATGTAAGCCTACTCACAAAATCAGTATGTATGCACATATTGTAAGCGCACTGTGAAGGAGCATATGGTGGCCTGTGAGCTTTGCAATGTGCTACATGGGTCTGAGTATGCAAACATTTCAAGAATTCAACATTTCATGTTTCACTTAATTTTTAATTGACTGACCTCTTACAAATCCATTATTTGTGTCTTAAACAACACATCTTGCACAGGTCATAGAGGACACCTTTTAAGCCAAGAAGGTGATGCTAGCTGCCTTTATTGATCTGCAGAAGGCATTTGACAAGGTGTGGAAGGATGGCCTCCTCGTGAAGCCTCGGCGCACAGGCATCGGTGGCAACATGTTCCGATGGACCAAGTCATACCTACACAATCGCAGAGCTAGGGTGCTGGTGCATGGACAATCTGGACAGTATGTATTGCCGAGACAAGGGGTGCCACAAGGCGGAGTATTATCACCAACTCTGTTCATACTCTTCATTAATGATATTGTAGCAGAGCTGCCCAAAGGGATCCAAGCAGCACTCTATGCAGATGACCTCGTACTCTTGTGCACCGAGGAGTACACAACGACTGCCACGTACAGAATGCAGCTCGCCTTGGACAGAATTACAGCTTGGGCCAATCGCTGGTGTATTACCATCAACAAAGAAAAATCATCAGCCATGCTCTTTTCACTGTCCACCAAAACCAAGGTTGGCAATCTGACACTGGGCGGTACTCCACTCGAGTACGAGGACCAGCAGACATACCTGGGAGTCACCTATGACAGAAGATTAACATGGAAGGAGCACATCCAGAATGCAGAGGCAAAGGCCAGAAGAAAGCTAAACATCATGAGGAAGCTGGCAGGAACAAAGTGGGGTGCCAATGAAAGGATCCTCAAGACCATCTACCTAGGTGTCGTACGACCACACCTTGAGTATGGATCCAGCTCATGGATGACAGCAGCTAAATCTCATCAACAGAACCTCGACAGAGTACAAAACCAGGCACTGCGCATCATCACTGGTGGAATGAGATCAACACCAATAGAAAAAATGGAGCAGACAGCCGGCATCCCCCCACTTAGTAAAGGAAGGGAATGCAAAGCACTGATCCAAGCTGCAAAGGTCAAATCGTTCAACACCCACCCGATGAAGATCAGGCAAGCACAGCTGTCATCAGGAAGACTTAAAAGATCAAGTTTTGTGAAAGAGACAAAAGCACTTCAAAGGAAACACCAAGAAATGTTGTCAGCACAAATAGAAGACCCAAACCACACCCTTGATCCTCCACCCTGGGAAAACAAACTAGAGAGCATAGCTATTCGCACCACAGTACCTCATCTCACAACCAAAGATGAATACAGTGTTGTGAGCAAGAAGGCCCTGACCCTAGCCATGCTGGAAGAAATGTACCCTCAGGAGACATGGATAAGGATGGCAAAGGTGGGTGCAGAAGAGAATCAGACAGAAAACATGGTTATGCATACAGAGATGAAGACTATCATCAAGTCACTCTATAGAACATCTCAATCAGAAGATGCCTACCATTATCTCTTGAGGCCAGAGCAAGTGACCATTTTTCGTCTCAGAACTGGACATAACAGACTAAACCAACACTGTGTAGATATGGGACTGTCTTGTGGGGAGGTCATGACCCCGCTGGCCATCTTATATGTACGAGGAGTAAGCCCGAGCACAATTCTTGTTTGAATACCAGGTGAGCTAAGAGACTATGTCACTGTGTATATTTAAATGCATGAGCATCAACTATATATCTTATTATTTAGATATATATTACCAGCACTGGATGACTGGCAATGGATAGGTCGGTTAGTGCGTGGGTACAATCCGCAGAAACTGAATCGAGTATGACTTTTGATGATTAGCACCAGTTTGGAATGTTGGAGTCAATTAAGGAATTAGATATGACAAACGGACTTAGTTAATTACGTAGCGGTCTGTGTTCCCACGAATTCTCGTGGCCAGATAAGCAGAGGTGGCTGGGTGCAATGGTAACTAGTGTGCCGATTAACTCTAGCATTCTACAAGTTGTCGACTAATAGGTAATGAACAGGACATGGACATAGTAGCGTCCTGTAGGCATTAAAGGGCACAACCGAAAGTTACTATCGAACACCTATCAATTAGAGGCGAGCTAATCCACCAGTAAGCCTTGCTATCAAATAAGCATCCGTCATTTGTGGCAAGTCATCCGTCAGAAATGATGTGCTAATCCAACAGGAATCCCAAACGTGCTAGGTAAAAGGCGCCCTCCCCAGTCGGGAGGGTCGGAGTCTTGATTGGTCAAAGTGATGTCATAATCCAATGAGAATCAGAGCAAACGCCGGCGGTACGAAACCAAGATGGAGGGAGAATAGAAACGAAAATGGTATATAAAGGGGACTTTAACTTTAGTTCGGGGTCCGGTCTGCCTCGCACCTTGTGAAACGCTCTTGCTGAATGGTTTTAAGTAGGCAAGAGCTAGTCTGATTTGAAAAGTTCTTGCTGAATGGTTTTAAGTAGGCAAGAGCTAGTTTGAATAGTATAGCAAACCAGAGCAGCTGGGAGTAATGCTAGTTCATTGTGAAAGATTAGGAAACATTGAATTAAATCTGTTGAAAATACGTAAACTGGTAACAGTAAAAGTTACCGACTTTGTAGAATTACTGTACAGTTAAGTTAGCGAATGAAACGATCACCTTGTGATATCAATACAAGGCAAAAGTTTGGCGCATAGTTTGTTGTTGACTCTGGAGACTACGGAAGATCACCGTAGCTTACCCGCAAGTTCAGGCCTGGATATCAAATACAAGTATCGTTAAAGTTCATCTATAAACGAGGCGAGCTGATATCTATTTCTTTCGTTCTCGGTAAGGTGGGTTGTCGCAGCAACCTTACATACAAACCTTACCCAAAACGGAAGAGACTTCATAGTCAAGTATATCTCATAAAAACGTATACGTAGCATAGAAACAGGATAGACATCAGAAATCGTCAACATGTACAGGTGGTTCCACCTTACAACATCGCCCGCTTGTCCTTGTGGAGAAGCAGAACAGACCACAGAGCACATACTTCAATGTTGCAGTACGTATCAGCTGCTTAGAGAAGAGATCTGGCCTTTGTCAACCTCTTTTCTTGAAAAGCTGTATGAGCCTGTGGAAGAACTGCAGAAAACCACAGATTTCATCTTGAGAACGGCTCTCCAAGTGTGATACCAGCGATCGAAAAGAAGAAGAAGAAGAAGAAGAAGATCCCATGTTGAGACGTAAGACCTCGGTGGTCTATAGAAAACACTTTAAATCTAATGTGCAGCCATATAAGCTCGCATCTATCATGTTCTAGCTCAAATCTTCTTTTATAATTAAGCCGCTTTGAGACGTAAATTGCAACTCCGCCCCCGTCAGAATCCCTGTCTCTGCGTATTGGAGGATAAAAGTTGTTTAACAGTACGTTGTCATTGTCGCACGAGTCATCAAGTTTTGTTTCCGTAAAGCACACAACATCAAAGTCCTCTATTATATCTGCAATACTGCTAGTAAGTTTATGTCTAAGACTACGGATGTTCAAGTGAAAGATAGACAACTGACCGCCCTCCATACCAGAACTAGTTGCTGAAGTGTCGGGACCAGGGTTTAAATGAATATCGTTACATTGGATCAGAGAATTTTTATTCGCGAGACTATTGTTATTGATATTGCATAAATTGCATGTTACCAAATTAAAAAAGCTAGTGTTCCTAAAATCGAGGTTTCTTGATTGATCTGGCGTTTGTGCTTTTACTATATGTTCAACACAATGAGTTTTCTTTAATGCATTATATGCTCGTTCCCCTAATGCGTCATAGCATACATAGGTAATGTTAGTAAACACAGTCATCAGCGCCATTATTAATAAACACACACAGATATACATAAATACAATGGCACATTTAGACATTTTAATGTGCACATAGTTCTGATATTGTTGAATACAAGACGTGTAAGATTTTAAGTTATGCAGTCCTATGGCGACCCTATACTGCTGAAGATCAATACCCATTAAGTTCCGGTTAAGTGTATCTCATCGTATTTGGTCGCCATAGTCCTATCGCTATTGAATAATGAATTCATCTTGTGTACCGTGTGAGCCATCGTTTCATGTAGTAGATAGGATGTAGTGAGGTGAGCTGTAGAGAAGCAATTGGAGAGTAGTAAATAGTGCACAAGGTTGAGAACTGTACAAATTAAAGAAAGTGCAAGTAAAAAAATACAATTTATAACGTATCTACACAGTTGTTTACACCATAAACATTTGACCATGACAAAAACTTACCGACTATTCCTATATTAAATTAATAATATATATAAAATTGATTGTTAAAAAATATATAAATGTCACTTACCAGCCACCATATATATATTCAAGGGAACTTAATTGGCCAAATAGTTCAAAGGCCATCTGGGATCACCTAGTTTTTGTGAAAACGACTTCTTCATATGACGTCATAATAGGGTTAAGCGGCGTGTAGGATGACGTCATAATCATTACGTCATGAATGATTTTATTAGGCCCGTCTTTAACTCTTAATTGTTCGACACGTTGTAAGAATTGTATGCCTCTACTATTTAATAAATATGCTGTTGAATATCTTGAAACCAGTCAAATTAGTTTTAAAATATTCAACAGCTTACCTGTATAGTTTTCTGGAAATTGATAATCAGGGAGTTCAGAAATCGATCGATTCCAACACGAGCGAGGTGTGGGTGGAGCTTATCTAGAGATGGGCGGGGCATAGCTAAAAATGGAAAGGCCCATTTCCCGATAATGCCTCTCCGCACACACCTGTTCAACACGTGAAGGAGCCAATAACCAGTGAAGATTATGAAGACCTGCTATAGGCTGCATAGCCTAACAAGCATAACAAGAATATGTAACTTTGTAGATCGCTGCTGTATTCTGAAACACTGCGAGTAAACAATATTTGGACACACTTAGCGACTTGCGAGTTTTACATAAGGTAATGTCATATTCTTTCTCTATGGTTCATGTTATTGCATTTGCCAGATTGCTGGGTATATGCGTCTGCATATTAACTTCATCAGATGTTTTAGAATTCTGGTTCCGATGTTGTGAATTAATTGGTAGTATTGTGTGATTCTATGAACTATGTCAGTAATGCGGGTGTGTGTCTTCGCTGGGGTGTATGGAATGCAGACGAAGGATTTTACCGTCTTTCTGGAGTATAAATCTCAGCAAAGTATGTAATTCTGCTCTAGTAGTCAAATCCTCTGTCCAATAAGATTCTATGGATCATTTGATTGTTTTCCTCTGTATGCATTTCATTGGAGGTGCGGAGCAGGAAATGGATAGATGCTAAAATACCTCGGATTGCCGAATCAACTTGTGCCACTATGACCCTCCATGATGGTTTGTCGAACACAGATATCAACCAAGACAGCGTCCCCATTATAGCAACTGTGCTGCTTCTCGATAAAGCCAGGATACAGAGGTGTATTCCTGCTTTTAAAAGAAGAGCCCAAGTAATGTGTGCGTGCACGCGTGCGTGCGAGCGAGCGAGCGTGCGAGCGTGCGTGCGTGCGTGCGTAAAATCGATTGCAACACATCTCCTCCGAAACCGTAAGACGCAATTCAACCACATTTGATATCTGAGTTACCCATATGATTGCGGAGTGCACGAGGCCTTTTAGATTAGGCTCCGCCCCCAGGGGTGGGGTAGGGGCTAAAAGGTCAAATTCAAACATGCTTGATTGTAACACGACTCCTCAAAATTCAACCAAATTGGGTATGTGCGTTACCCATATCAACATGGAGTGCAAGAGCGCGTTTAGGTTTGGCCCCGCCCCCTTTGGGGGTGAGGATGGGGCTCAAAGGTCATGAAATTAATTGCAATGCAACTCCTCTGAAACCATTGGATAAAATTCAACCAAATTTGTTAGTAGTAATATGTATTGTATTTAACCCATGATGGGTGATTACAAGAATGAAATTAACTCTTAACATATCCACATACCGGTATATTATGTATACAAGTTATGAAGTGTGTGAGTTACCCATGTCAATCTGGAATGGATGTGCACATTTACATTTGGCCCTACCCCTTTGGGGTGGCGGATGGGGGTAAAATGTTAAGAAATTAATTGTAATGCAACTCCTCTGCGTGCGAGCGCGCGTGCGTACGTGCGTGTCAAAAGTTCAAAGCGGTGAACGTGAGGGTTTGCGATGACGCCTCATCGACCGAGAAATCTTGTTGTTGTTGTTGTTTCAAGTTTCAGGTTTATTGAAGTACTCCCAGATCACAATGTGACATATGGGGATTACAAAATAATAGTTAAGTTTTACAGGTCTGAGTGAGATTTACAATTAAAAGATATTATTATTATTACTATTATTATTATTATTATTATTATTATTATTATTATTATTATTCATACCAAGCTTATTGTTATCATCAGTGCTATAATATGAACATTATTGGTGTAGACATTCTTGTTATCAACATCGGTGACAGCATTATAGACAAAGACAATATAAACACATTACACATTACACATTATTAATATAAACATTATTACACAATATTTGTATAACCAATTTTAAAGTTAACCAAATTTAACAAGCATTTTATAGAAATTAATTGTGGCATTATTGATCTAAACAATGTATATAACCATTATTGGTAGCAACGTTATTGATTAGCTAGTAGTAGTAGTAGTAGTAGTAGTAGTAGTAGTAGTAGTAGTAGTAGTAGTAGTAGAAGTAGTAGTAGTAGTAGTAGTAGTAGTAGTAGTAGTAGTAGTAGTAGTAGTAGTAGTAATAGTAGTAATAGTAATAGTAGTAGTAGTAGTAGTAGTAGTTGTTGTTGTTGTTGTTGTTGTTGTTGTTGTTGTTGTTGTTGTTGTTGTTGTTGTTGTTACTCCATGCGCGATTTCCTCTTTGACAGTTTTATAAGATGAGCGGAGTGAAGGCGTGTTAAATCCTGTTATTTAAACTAATAAATGACATTTGAAGTGCCTTGGATACCGTCCACTCTCAACGCCCCCCCCCCCCCCCCATCGACGTATTCGTTGCCATTATATTCAACACTCCCCGCCACGCACCACTAGAAATATTGAACTGCTGAATTTACCAATATTGCAAGGTCGTAGCACACTTTTGCTGCTTAGAGCGGGGACTATGCCGAATCCCAAATGAACGAGGGCGGCGGTGGGGTGTGTGTGTGTGTGCGTGCGTGCGTGCGTGTGTGTGTGTGTGTGTGTGTGTGTGTGTGTGTGTGTGTGTGTGTGTTATTCTGGTGGTTTCCCCACACCTTGGTGAAAATCTAATATCTATACGCTCTCAGATGGTATTTCGGGTATTTCTGGAGGTAAATATATGAACCTTCAATTGGCTGTTAAATTATGATCGATTCACATTTTAAACATAATTTTTTTTTCTACAACAAATACACCACTCCAAAAGAGCAACAAAACAACAAACAAAAACCCATCAACTAAACAAACAAAACAAAACAGGAAAAATACAAGTGACATCCCCTTGTCTGCAGCCATGTAGGAAATAGAGCAGTTCGATGGTTTATTCTGCGGCTCTAGTTTCCTGCACTAATTGAATACGGTACATAATTTCTATGTGATATTAGCCTATATACATGTACGATATCAGCTGATTAGACTACAACGATTTTCAGTCAAATTGCTATAAAATAAGCACTATTCATTATGTTTTTTATTACTTCTTTAAGTTTCTTGAAAATAGAAATGGAAGCGGCAAGTGGGTTAAACAAATTAAGCCTTCTTAATTCGCGGATTGCGGCGTTGCGGACATTGGCAATAATTATGATTTTGTGGCGCGCGGCAAGCGAGATGTCGCACCTTGGAAGACATATTAATATATAAATAGCTAATTATGTAATTATATATATCGATCTGCGTTGATTCGTCACGCCGTATAAGCATGAATAATCGATAATATACGTACGCCGCCTCAGCGGGGCGGGGATGATTGACTAGGTAGACTGGGGAGGGGGACCTAGTTGTTGCGTAAATATCAAGGCTTATTAGGCGAATTTCCAGACACTAATCCATTTCATTCTGAAATATCCCTACAAAGTGAACCAACTAAATTTAGGAAACATGATAATAATGCACTGAAAGTGTTTGCTATGACAATAACAATTTTCAGTCAGATTCTTGTCAAAATTACCAGCATGAGTTTGAATACAGCCTAATATTGTAAATCACATCGCTTGTACAGGAATGAAATGGGACTTGCTAATCCGCAGACAATTGCCACCCGTGTGTCAAGTGTCAGCACCTTATAAATAAAATATGATATATATATATATATATATATATATATAAGAACGGCCGGTGCCATAAGTTGTCTTTAGACCCGGAGGTAGCTCAAAGGATTGACGTCATAATTCGCCTTGATTAATCTCCCAATAAACACCACTCTCTTCAGTTGTTATGCATGCCGTCACAATCACTGGCGCGTTGCTATGATTAGATCTGAAGAACAGCCATTGTGGGTCTTTTAGAGGATGTTAGTCTAAGCGTGTGTGCTAGTGGCAATTTGATTACGATTCGCCTCAAAGTGAAATTAATGTTAGGCAAAATAAAGTTTAAAATTCGAGCGTAATTTAATTTAAATACACAATTATGGGAGAGTATGATTTACAGACAGCAGGCGAGGAGGAAAAGTTATCGGGTAAGTGCATCCACACTAAAATCGCAATAATAATAATAATAATAATAATAATAATAATAATAATGGTGGAATTGTTTTCAGCGACGATTTTGGCTCACTGAGGTTAAGAATATCCCCCGCCCGTCCCTAGTTAAGCTCCACCCACCCACGCCTTGCTCGTGTTGGGATCGATCGATCCACGGACTATCAATTTCCAGAAAACTATACAGATAAGCTGTTGAATATTTTGAAACTAATTTGACTGAATGTCGTTGCTGCCTATAGCAGCAACGGCGGCCAGTCAAATTAGTTTCAAAATATTCAACAGAATGTTTATTAAATTGTGAAGACATACAATTCGTACAGCAACTCTTAGTCCGTCTTCAATTATGCGTTCGTGACGTAGTTATCTACGTAAATCATGACTTCACTGATTATGACGTCATCATACATGTCGCGTAGGCCCCTACTTGATTATGACATTATATCATGAATGGATAAACTGGAAAGGTCAATTAAATCAATTCAATACATTTTTATTTTCTTATTTAGAGTATTATTTACAAAGTGCGTATATAGATCTCTTAATAATAGGGTTAATGTTGCTGGACATTGATTAATCATGGCTCACGCGCAATCTTAAAGACAGTTATTCCGGTTAATGTATCTTATTTCTACCGTGAAATTGAAGGTGTTTGGAAGCTGTTGCGTTCTAAAACAGCAACACCGTTCACATTTAGTAACATAACTCCGTTTTCAAAGCCAAATCCACTCAGTAGTATTGTCATTCAAATTGTCGTGTAAGCTCGTTTTCCTATATCAACCAACTCCGCGGGAATAGCAAGTTACGAGCAGACAGCGGCTAGGATCCCTTTTGAGTTGAGTGGTTCATTCCAACATAGACAAACGTTGCTACCACCTTTGTGACGGAATTCTACGAAATCGTGAATATAATGCAGTTAGCGGTGTACTACAGTCAAACATGTCTATTGCGGACACCCCATGAACGACAAAAGTCGTCACAAAAGACAGGTTGTTGCGCAATACAAGTTAGTTTCGTATAAAATATGGCCTTTGTGGCCGCAGGCTGACCATTATTTAAAACGTATGGCCTTACGACCACCAGTCTCAAAGAGCCGCCATCTGATGGCCCATAAAGCGAGTGCCCGCTACAGACAGGTTTCACTTAGCTTGGCTTGGATACGCGTGGATAATTCTGTTATGTATTTCCTAATATACACCAAATTTGACAAACCCGTTGTCACACACCCATGATATTTGCACTGTTGATTACTGATTAGACACAAAGTATGAGAGTTATGGCCCTTGGTAATTGTTGCAAGGGAATGACTGACGACTATACTACACGATTAGAGAATTTTGTTGTATGTTTTTCATTGAAACCATTCAGCTACATGTATGCGTTCATGTGTAGAATTATGATATAGTCTATGCGTCTTACCACTCACAACTTGAAATGAATTAAAATGCATTATTGATCAAATAAGCAATAAATTCGCCAATGTGAATGTAAATTTACGTATGCATAATGTATTAACAGTTTCCTAGCAATGGCTGATGCTATCCTTACCATTGATGTACTTAAACTTCTCATGTAGCAATAGATATCCCTGAAATTGCTTGAGGAATTAGATATATGTTGGTTTATTTGCACTTTCACTAACTTGTATTGTCGTAAGACACATTGGACATTAAACTGATACGCCACCGACTAGATTGTTACTAAAGTGACTTCTACAGATATTGCAAGTTAGTGCACATAAAACAAGAAATATCACTATTCATTGGTCCACAAACACATTCATTAAGAAACTTATGCGCTATACCTCAATTCAAATGTTATGTTTCATTGAAAACATGCAAATGACCAGGCGGGTTATACTCTGAAGTACTGGCGACATGCGAGTTTACGTCTCTTCAAAGAAACTTGAGAAATGTTCAGACATTTTCACATGAGTGCGACTAGCACCAATTGCCAGATGCCAGAACTGCTCAGCAAGCCATTCAACCTTGCAGCTTCTTTTGTGAGCAGGCAACGCAGTTCTACAATTTCATGACCGGGCAAGTGATATGGGAAGAAGCGCATCTAGGTAGTCCTAGCTTAGAGTCACACGGCGAGGCTTCACAATTGTTCTTCCAAGAGCAGAGAGTTTATGTTGAGGTCAACCTATGGGACAGCATGAACACCGTAGGTTCTTAAAGTGCAATGATCTATACAAGGAAGTCCAACTGAAGAGCAACACATCAACTTAAATGCTCTATAGCCCTGTTATGTAGGCTGATGGTAATTACTATATAAGAACAGTATATCGATTTCCAGACTGTGACCTGACTCAACAACATCGATTTCATATTTATGAACATAAACTTGAAACACGTTGCCTTATAAGACAAGAATTACCGTATTTATTCCTTTAAAGAGGTAGCCGAATGCTTCTCAGTTCCCGTGGCGACCCAGTGTATGTGACTGTGAGTGGCATTGATGCCATTTGATGGAATGCCAGTTGTACAGACATTGATAGAGGCTGCTGTGGAAGTTAAGGCATGCCGAAATATGTGCGACGGCAAAGTGCGTTGATGCTGAATTGGACAAGTTGACTGGTACTAAGATAATCCTTGACAAGTGCTACACGTAGATATCAATCAAGGGTGACAGAAGATATAAGTCTTCTCACCGTGAGGACATAGCTGTTGATGATTCGGAAAAAGCGTATACAGTTCTGCAAGTAGCTTGCAATGACCCTCGCGTGTAGGCCTACATGTAATGGTGGTCTGACAAACTCCAGTAATTATATACCTGCCGTATATAGAGCCGAGGCGGGTGGAATGATGATGCTTCGTGCTCTAGAAATCAATTTAGCTCTAGCCTGACAAAAAATTTGACGTCCTCACCCGAGACACTGAATGGCGAGGCAGCATCCTTAGTCGACAGCCTTAGCTGGGTACCGACAGAGGAATGAGTACTGGCACACGTGTCAATCACAGAGGTGTACCCCTACAACAGTTGACTGATGGCAGGGCAATCTATAGAACCTCCCAAAATACGAGTCAAACGGGAACTGCTGCAACGCTCACAACATGGAAGAAAATTGAAGACACTATAGACAATTTGAATCTAAAATTTCAGGACAGTCCAGTGTGATTTTATAGGTTTATAATCTATTAAATGAAATATTTTATTTGAGATATCGACAAAAATAAGGTCTGAATACTTCTGATGTGTGACAATTTTGTATTTAGAAATATCAAATTAGCAATGTTATTATCTGATTATCTGAAATGTTTGTGTTAGCGCTGGGATCAATATGAATAACTTATTCATCTATGAAAATATTGACAAGCGCCTCTTTTGAATGACGACCATCTGATAGCCACCTGAAACATCAAGCTCACAATGGCACCGTCTGATTGCTTGATGACATAGATATGGCTTCTTGTTTTTGTCACAATATAAGAAGATTTCGGATCTTCCTGATCTTTCTCAGATTTTTCGGAGTTTTAGAATCACGAGCAAAGTTGGGAATTCTAGTGTCTCAACATTTCTTGTGTTAAAATTTGAACCAAATCTGGGCCAGAAATATCCCAAATTTGATCCCATCTGGATCCGGTTTTTTTTATCCGGCCTATGTGACCACCCTGGCAAATCAACCGAACGTTTTCTCGTCTACTGTCCTCTCTATAACGCGTAACGAACCAACTCCAAAACGAGCTACCCCTCAACGGCATCTCTCACATGTCTTTAGCAACTGTCCATCTTTCGTATGGTGTATCACCATGTATCAGACCAGAATCTGCAACAGAACTCCTCAATCTTAACCATTGTATGTCAATACATACGAGACACGAAGCGCTTCCATCAATAGTAACTATCTGACAACATCCACACTGGACACAACACCCCCCCCCCCCCCCCCCCCCCCCCCCCCCACCCCCACCCCACCACATCACACATCCACCCACCCCCGCTTAAACCCACACATCAGTAGTACACTCTCTCTCTCTCTCTCTCTCTCTCTCTCTCTCTCTCTCTCTCTCTCTCTCTCTCTCTCTCTCCGTCTGTCGGAAGCTGTATTTCAAAACTACTGAGCCCAGTCTCCGACGCACGCACGCTCAATACCTATTCTCTTTATGCGGCGAGGATAATAATTATAACCTGGATGGAGAATGACTCATTTATTCTCATATTAGTAATGAACTACGTGTTGTAATTGTTGATATTCAGTTCTACGTCATTTTGATTGTGACGAGGTAATATGTGACTGACGTATTTGATTTTAACCGTAGATATTCGAGTGGTAGATCTGATCCATCCATTGCTTGCCCTCAGTAAGGTGGTCGTAAGACAGCTGTTATGGAGGGATACGAACTGTCACTCGAGTATCTGACATCATAATCAATTACGTCAGTAGTTAGTTGACGTCACAATCATAATAATGCATAGCTCAGTCATGACAATCGAATGGTCTGTTACACTTACTACTCACACGAAACGTATTTTTTAATGTATTTACAATTTAGGTCTAATAAACATTCTGTTGAATAGCGGTATTTTGTAATTAATTAAACTGGGAGTTTTTGCTGCGATATATTAGAAATATTCAGCTGCTTACATGTACACCTTGAAATTGAGATTCGGTGAAGTCGGGTTTCACACTTTCAAATTGATTCCAACACTTGTAAAAGCGGGCAGAGATTAGCTAGAAATGGGCGGGGCGTAGCTAGAAATGGATCGTTCCATTATTAATGTGTTTGAAACGTTTCCCATTTGAGCGATCCTTTAAAAAGAATATCAAAGGTTTTGGCAACATAACCGTACAAATTTGACATTCAATTGATTGTGGGAAATGATTTACGAAATGATTTACGTCAATACTTATTTTGAAAAAAACCACCCCAACAACCACACACGGCCAATGGAAATGGCAATGAGCCAGTAACACTTGTAGAGGATGGCACGGTGCGCTTGTACTGGCAGATTTCCAGTATAATATCAACGAGAAGAAAATAAGTGTTGCTGAAAATTATTTTCAACAGCAACAGCATTCAGCAATACATTTGTCAAAATAAATGCCACTCAGCAACTGAATATAGTCCTATAATTAGACAACTTCTAAATTTCCGTCTAATTAAAATTCTAGCTGCGGTCAGCAGCTCAATAAACAACCCCCTTAGTCAGTTAGTGAGTGAGTTAGTCAGTCACAAAAGCTCACTCTGGGCTGTAGTTTCAAAGGTTTTTGGTACATAGTAATCAAACTTGGGGGATAGGTTGAACGTGGGCCCCCGAAGATATGTGATAAATTTGGGGTCAAAAGGTAAAGGTCAAGGCGACCAGATTAAAGTTGAATATCTTTGAAAACTGTTCAGACAGGAGTTCTCGGAAATAACTCTGGTTCTACCTGAGAAATCTTGTCCAGCCTTGGATGGAAGGTTGTCCGTGGGGTCCCGAAGATTTGTGATAGATTTGGTGTTAAAAAGTTAAATATCACGGTCACAGTGAAAATTAGAAATTCTTCCAAACACGAACAGCGCGAGTATTGCATACATTTCTGTTGGTTTACATACAAGCTGTCGCTTGTCGAGTTAGACAGGTGGTCGGGCAGGTAGCAGCTCAATAAGACATGCTGCTCTTTAGTTAGTTCATCATTAGTCAGTCAGTCAGGATAACGAATTCAAATAAATATGCTGTCGTTTCAATTGTTTTTCATACACGTCAATCAAGTTTGTTGTATGTATGCATATTAGGCTTAAAGTTCTCATCTTTTCTTAAAAGATACATATCCTAGCTAAATTTAGGACTATTTGTTACTTTATGGACACTTTAACTAACTTGGACTTTAGCCGCCATTTTAGATAGATATTTGCTGGCGCCTGGCGCCATTATTTCAGACTATTGTCTTCGCGGTGAGCAATTGTTCGTATAAAACCATTCTCGTAACAATGCTAGTCATTCTTTTGCTGGCTTTCAAGGTGAGTGCATAGTAAGCATAGTATAGTACAAGATTAGTTCTATATTTCCTATGGTGCAAATAAAAACAAATATATCTATAACAAGTTACTGAATGCCGTTGCTGCCTATAGCAGCAACGGCTTTCCGTCAAATTGTTGTCTAAATAATCAGCTGATAATACAACTGTCACTAGGCAAAGCTTTGATAACAATTTGGCTGAAAATCCTTGATGAAAACTTTCAATCAAATTGTTCTCAAAATAATCAGCAGGGTAGTCAATGTTGCAAGACCTGCTGAAGGTATTTCGAGCAACTTTATTGACAGTCATTTCTTATTCAGGCAGCAACAGCGTTGCCAAATTTAATTAGCGGGCTTTCTTTTTTGTTAGCTGACAAATGCATACACAATAAGTTAGGCCTGTATGGTATGCGGAATCAAGACCCAGTCTCAGATATGCTCGAAAATTTAGTTCATTTCATTGTCAATCAGGAGGTAAGCTTATTATTCTATTTCCGGTAGGCATATCAGAGGCGATCGCGCGTGTGCTGGTGTACTGCTTGATCTTTGTGAACATATTTCACTCGGAAATAGGCGACTATAGTCCTAACTAATTGTGTATGCACTTGCTGGCAAACAAAACAGGAAGCCCGCTGATTATTCTGGGAAAAACTTGACAACGCTGTTGCTGCCTGAGTAAGAAATGATTGTCAATAAAGTTACGCGAAATATCTTCAGCAAGTCGTGCAACGTTGACTACACTGCTGATTATGTTGAGAACAATTTGGTTGAAAGTTGTTGAGTCAACGATTTTCAGCCAAACTGTTATCACATCTTTATCAAGTGACAATTGTATTATCAGCTAATTATATTGACAACAATTTTACGGAAAGTTGTTGCTACTATAGACAGCAGCAGTTTTCAGTAAGCTTGTCACTTGCGTCATAGGAAAGATACACAACTTGTATTGAACTATGCTATGCACATCTATGAACTCACCTTGAAAGTCAGCAGAAGAATGACTAACATTAGCGCTACGAGAATGGTTTTATACGAACAATTGCTCACAGGCGAAGACAATAGAGTCTGAAATAATGGCGCCAGCAAATATCTATCTAAAATGGCGGCTACAGGTCTACTTAGTTAAAGTGTACATAAATTAACAAATAGTCATAAATTTAGCTAGGATATATATCTTTTAAGAATAGATGAGAACTTTAAGGTATGAAACGTAAGAAAAGTAGGTCAGTCTGACTATCGAACTTGTTTATTAATCACATGTAGCAGTAACGGTTACTGAGATTTAATCAGTTAGGGTCTAGTTTGATTTGCCTTAAAGTTGTAAGGGGAATATTCAATGTATGGATCCGAGGTGTACCTCAAGCATCTGACGTCATATTCAAATAACCTATGTCACTTGTTAGGCTACATCATAGACAAAATGGCGCGGGTCCGTCACGAATGTGATAATGATCCGTCACGAATGTGGCAATAGTCCGTCAGGAAATTATCTGATTTGTATGTCTTTGATGAATTTATAATTTACTAATCATTCTGTATTATGTTTTCCTTGTAGGAGACGGATTGGGCGATAACAACAGACATGGGTAAGGTATTATTTATGTACATTAGATATTTGTGAGATCATAATACCGTGTTTAAAAGGCCCTAACTTCAAGGACTATTGGTAGCCTTCCTAAATAAATGTGCTTCATTCGTCAAATAAGTACGCCTTATTGGTTTACTTGTGTAGGGTGGGGCGGGAAATGTAATATGAAATGGTTCATAAATAATTTGTCTGACAATCTATTTCCAAAATGGTGGAATGAAATCACATTGATAGACTAACGGGCCAAACCTTAAAGGAGAACACAAGAAGGGTCACCATAGATTACATAAATCACGTAGTTCTATTGTAGAGCCCATATTTAAAGGTCTTGTGAGGACTTGCGGTCGATAACGAGTTTTAATTAATTTTATGGTCTACTACACTATTTAAACACAATAGCGTCACTTTGGAGTGAGAAAAATGTTAGGCAGCCCAAATAACGAGATTAAATGACGCCTCAATCTGAATCACATCACCACACCCTGTGACGTCACACTGGGAACGGCGCTGTGAGCTGGGTCAATATTTTTTTGTCTGTAGTACAAAGGTAACATATTTTAAAACGTGCGTTTGACAGGATAGACTTCACCTACCATAACATAAATTATGTCAGGTTGAAGCTAAGTCTTCAAGAAATAAAAAATCAAGATTTAAAAAAAATCTATTTTGATATTTACTCATTTTTAATGGTTTCATGGATAGCTATATTCGCATAATAATAGGCATATAACTACGGTAAACCATGGGCAGTGCTGAAAATCAGCAATATTTCAATGCATGTGACAAATACTCTGTAGTCTATTAGGCCTAATTGCGGATCCAGTAACATTCTTGAAATTACTGGGTGTACCATTTAATATCTGGGATGGATGGATGTGAGCATGATGATCAAGGCTGGTGGGAGAGGTTGACGATGGCTATAGTTGTACTATTATTCATATCTAAATGTATAGGCTACAGAGCGCAGTTACAACTTTTTCTGAAGATTACGAATCTACAATAAGTGTGTCAGTGTGTCCTATGTGAAATTTCCCGTGACTACTGATTAGAATGTAATTGTTTACCTGTAAGCTTTTGGCAATGTGTTTGTATAATAATAATAATGTAGAGGAGTGTACTGGTCAACACGTACGTTTGTGTGTGGGGAGGGGCATCACGCCTGTGACAACCATATGAACTATATCGTTTTCAACCTAACTTCTTCCATGTATGGACGTAGCATACACTCATATTTCAATGTTATGAAAAAGCAAAACTGTAGCGGATGAACAAATTTTAAATAGGTAGGTGAACTGACAGATTGAAGATTTCCCGATCCTCTTCTTACTATTTGCTGGGCTCCTCCCTCGTCGACACAACCTTGTATGTTTGGCTGCTGCGACAGCCGGTTCTATCGATGAGGATGGAGCGTGACACCAGCTCGCCTCGTAGGTAATGAGACCTAACGATATTTCTAACGGTGTCTGGGCCTGATCTGACTTCTCGTTTCAGGATGATCGGTTCGACACGGTGGTCTTCCGTGTTCTCCAGAATTAACAACAGATGCTACCAAACTTTTGCCTTGGATTACACTCAAGGTGATCGTTTTATTGGCTAACTTAACTATACAATAACCCTACAAAGGTGGCAACTTGTACTGTTACCGGTTTACGTATTTACAATGAATAGATTAATAAAATCAATGTTTCCTAATTTTTCCTAAATGAACTAGCATTACTCCCAGCGCTCTGGTCTGCTATGCTATTCACACTAGCGCTTGCTTACTTAAAGCCATTCAGCAAGACTTTACAACGAGGTGCGAGGCGGACCGAACTTAACTTAGCTCAGACTCTAAGCTATAACCGAGTTCAAAACCTGACTCCCGATAAAAAGACAGTGCCCTTTATATACCACTCCTGGTTTCGATTCTACCTCCATCTTGGTTTCACACCGCCGGAGGTTTATCCGATTCTTATTGGATTATGACATTACTCTGACCAATCACCACTCCGACCCTCCCTGCCGGGGAGGGTGCCTTTTGCCTAGCACTTGCGGTTTGGGCTGGTTCTGGAGTGATGGGAACTGTCATCTACCTAACCACATTTAGAATTCCTGCTGGATCAACATGTCAGGTCTGACGAATGACCTGCCAAGAATGACGGATGCTTGTTTGATAACAAGGATTACTGGTGGATTAGCACGCCTCTATGATTGATATGTTTTCGATACAAAACTTTGATTGTGCACCTAATGCCTACAGGACGCTACAATGTCCATGTCCTGTCCATTGCCTATTAGCCGACAACCTGTAGAATGCTAGAGTTAATTGGAACACGAGTTACCATTCATCATAGCAGGATTATACTCGGCTTATGTTGTCACACGCTTCCGTGAGAACACAGGCTGCATCCATAACTTCACTAAGTCCGTCTGTCATAACTAATCCTTTGATTTATTGCCACCAGGTGCTAACCACACTGACTCATACTCGATTCAGTTTCTGCGAAACTGTAACTGCGCAGTATCTGACGTAACCACTGCCAGTCATCCAGTGCTGATAATATATATCCAAATAATAAGATGCTAGTACACACCCACTGGTAATGCATCTAAATATAGACGGTTACGCAGTGCTGGTAACAGGTCTAAATATGGATGATGATCAGTGCTGGTAACATATCTAAATATACACTGTGATCGCATCGTTTCTGCGAAACTGCTTGATGCCGATCAGTGCCCTTACTATACAGGGTGACATAGTCTATTAGCTCACCTGGTATTCAAACATGAATTTCACTCGGGACTTACTCGTACATATAAGATGTCCAGTGGGGTCATGACTTCCCACAAAACACTCCCATATCTACAAGATGTTCAGAGGTCGCTAGCGTATCATCTTTACTTACAGTGCAGCTCATAAATAAGTTTAAATGCTTCCAAAGCAAAAACACAAATATGGTAGTTAGAACCATATGAACATGATACAAGAAACGTTATGTTGAATATTTTGAACACAATTTCTGTTGAAATCCAACCCAATTATGTTCAAAACAGTCAGCAGTATATGTTATTTAAGTTGTACTATAAGCGTGCGGACGGCAGTGAAAGCCTCGCTACGCACCTCGACTGCTGCCTAAATTGTAAACAAACCGTGTACTTTTATCTCAATAATATGTCAATGTAGACTACACGCAAATAGATTAGTTTTGATTAGATTTATATTTACCCAACATTTTAGTTAACTTTAAACACATAACTGGAGTAACTGCTATAGTGCAATGATAAATTTATTCATAAGCCTACATAATGGTAAATTGGGATCGTACGTGCACTAAGGCCTACTTAACTATCATTTAAAAAGTTGTGTACATGCATGCCTATCATATATGCAAAATCTCTGCAGTCAATCTAGAAAGATAACATATATGCATTTGTAGAATTGTATTCCAAGAAGTGTGTGGGTGGGTTTGATTAAATATAGCCTAATTCACGTACACGAAATCCGATGTTACTGTCACGTCTAACAGGCCTATACGTTAGAATTGTGATGTCAGGCACCGTGACCATGAGGTCTGTCCTTTAAATTTTAATCAACAAAAATATCATCAACTTCGATATTTTTGAACTTTTGTGCATCTCGAACAATGTAGTGTTCCTGTGTGAACAATGAATTGTCAAAGAATATGTGCATAGGTGCCTAATGCGCGCAGCCGTAGAGAGCCTAGCTTTACTCCCGAGATAATAATCTAGACTAATAGGAATTTGGTGTCATCCCGGTGTGACGTCACAACTCTAGAGCGATAGCTAAAAACGTTTGGTTGTCAAGGTGGTTGCTATATGCTTATCTCAGCTTTGGCTGGGCCGATTACAAAAATTTAAAAAGCATTTTGTTCTTCTAGTAAAGGAGAATCTGTATTATGATTATCAAGTTAATCAGAGCGATCGGGTATCTAGTCCTCATAACATCTTTAAGCTACTGCGTAAAAATTTCCCGAGTCATTTAATTATAAACCCGATAAAAATTGCGTTAGAAAGCGCTATGTTGCTCTAATTTTCAGCGAGTTAATTCAACCTATGACGTCATAGGTTGAATCCCGTCCGAAAAAGACCGATAACGCTGGATAGAAACCCCTGATAAAAACGCAATTCGCAACGTTATTACAACAGTACTGTTGGATGACAGCGTGGAAAACATTCAACCTATGACGTCATAACCTAATTCTCGAATAGAAATTTGGCTACCGTTTCACATATTTAACTAACAAATATACCTACTTCTAATTTGAACACAGAGCTCATAATAATATCTTTAAAAACGTTACGGCCTCTAGATTAATTTTATATAAAGTAGTATAGGGGTGTCTGGTGATTCCCTTTAAAGCGCACACCCGCCCTGTTTCATTTTAATCCCACTCATCAATGCCTATTCTATGCATAATTATGTGTTGAATCTTGCATAGCCTATTAACCTATATGTTAATTTTAAATTATGTAAATGTAAGATACGCATCATGAATGTATACCGTATTGTGTTACTGTACACTCAAGGGCTCATGGCTTATTGGGAATAAAAAAATATGTTACATCTCTCCCCGGTGACAGGTATTTCGACAGACTAACGGGTATTATCCGTCGGTCTGTCCAAATGTCGGTCACAGGGGAGTTTTGAGTCCGAGCACACTCGGATCAGGGCCTCCTATTATCATTGTATTTCATTATTACTACAAAAGACCAAGTGTTTACAAACTGATCGAGTTATTTCAAATGAAAATCCGACTATCGTAAAGAAATTAGCAGCATATACATATCAAGCCTTCATTATACGTAAGAAGAATATAAATTGAGCATTTTCTCCAGTCAAATTATTTTCAATATATTCAACAATCATTAAATTTAGGATTTAGCAATGACATACAATTCGTACACGAGAATAGCATAAGAAGAAAGTAAATTATGGATTTTCCAGTCAAATTAGTATCAAAATATTCAACTGGTTTTTTTTAATTGTGAAGTTATTAATGATATACAGTCGTACACTTGAAAATGCCACAAGGACAAAGTAGGTTGAAAATTATAACAAGTGAAATTAGTTTCAAAATATTCAACAGTCATTAAACTGCAAATTTATCAATGACATACAATTCGTCCATTTGAAAATATCACTAGGAGAAAGTAAATCGATCAATTTCCACAATCAAATTAGTTTCAATTCAGACTCAAATGTTCAACAGTCATTAAGCTGCAGAATTTATTTACAATACAATTCGTACACCTGAAAATGGTACTAGGAGAAAGTAAACAGTCAAACTAGTTTCAAAATATTCAACATTGAATTGAGCATTGCCGCCGGTTGATCAGGGGAGGGGTTGGGAGTCTGTAGGGGCGATTACTATTCATATGTGGGCTGGTGGCTTGTTAAAGGTAAATTATCAATGTACTTTTGTACTTTAAATCATAAATTATTACTAAACTTCTGTATTAATTATTGTATGGTTTTTCCATGAATATATATATATATATATATATATATATATATATATATATATATATATATATATATATATATATATATATATATATATATATATATATATATATATATATATGAGTTGTTACACTCAAGGGCCTATGGCCTATTGTGGCAAATAAATATCTATCTAGTAATATCTATCTATGTCTCTAGCTGCATACAAAGTACATAATTTCAGGCAATGCATATATGTCTTTATTGTACTGTATTGATGATCTGAAATTATTACACCTCAGTGATGTCACAAGGCACAATATACATGTTTGACTAGATTAGATGGCGGGTAGGCCAATGTCTAGGGCCTATATAAGTGATTCACTACCCACTCGCGCGCTGTTATTCATTGTTCATACGATACATTTGAGCATCCCGCGTGTGGCATATAAGATCATTATAAGTTCTCTCTTCCCCCACCGCAAAATAATTGATTTAGCGAGTCTAGTTTAGTTTATTAGGTAACGTCTTCAGATGACAGTAATAATGATGATAGCTGTAGGCTACCACACAGCCCCGTTACTATAAGGCACAACTTGTCAATACAATGGCGTTTAAGCCGCTTAAATTATTAAATTGCTAAGAAAGTATTTAACAAACCATTGCCAGTATTTGAAACTTGAACCTGTAATTTTCGGCTGAATGTATTCTTTCAATTAGACAGGCATTCCTACTACAATCAACGCTATACTGGCTCCATTTGTCAACGATATGTTGATTGCCGTATTTGATACTGTCGTTATAATGAAAGGCTTCCATATTGTTTGCAGATCAATATTCTCGTGTCCTGATCAAATTTATTAGCATATATTTTGATAACATAATATATAGATATAATTGGCTGCACTGTTGGGTTATACATTTGTTATACGAGTGTTTTTCTATGTCTACAAGCTTGTATGAACCGCGCAAACAATTTATTTTCCTCACATCACTCAGGGAAATATATATGGCATTTCGCAGGTCATACAAGGCAGCATACCCCACCACAAACACTTGCATAAATAATAGTATACAGAACTATTCGACAAAAGTTCTAAGAAATCTCTGCCAGGGCCGGTTACTGGACTGGTACTGGGCCACTACCGGCACATATTGTCTGGGCATTGGTTCAGTAGTCTTCGTTTATCAGGAAATTTTTTGGGATCATGAGATCCTATATGTATCTCCCAAAAGAAAGCTATAGGCGGGATTTTGAGTTGGCTTAAATCTAAAAATTATATTTTCTTTACAGGGATCGCCTGAGTTTACTATCACAGCCTAAGCCAGATAAGACAGAATGGCTGACACGATTTGGGTAGGAAACTATGTTAGCTCATTTAGCTAATTAATCACTATTAAATACAACATGCAGATCTATGTCCGGAAAGTAGCTACCGCTATTGACTTTGGCGATTTGCATAGTTAACGCTGATTCGTTTTCTGCGAACAAGCTATCATAAAATTTGCCGAATCAAGATTCGTTGAGAAGGTAACAGTTTTGTGTAGCTTGACTGCCTTGCCAGTCCGCTGAGCTGTAGAGATAGCCATATTCATTCATCCACATGTCTGTCCATCGTCATGCCGCCAATAATGGCCGCACATTTTGTTTCCAAGATCATGGCACTCCTTTCACATGAAACGTCAGTAGTACTATGTCTTCTAGCGTGCGCAGCCATGCTTTACTGCTATACCATACATATATTCGCCGAGCGAGCCAATTGAGTCTTAATCAATGACGTCAGTTAATTTGATCAAACATAGATTTTGGTTAACGTAGTTACGTTAACTTTAGATAGAAACCATCCCCCAGTTAGGATGAGTTACGGAGCTGGGCATGTCTTTGCTGTTAACTAGTCTATGTGCACTTTTTGCGGATGTGTAGCCGATGACTCACACGGAAGACATCTGGTAAAGTCCATCGCCACTCCAGCATTGCGATCCAGTGCACATAACATTATTTCTCATAACTTGTATTACCATTGAAAACATACAGTAAATGTTGCTCTGGAGAACACACGGCTTCTAGGGTCTAACAGTTAATGAATGATTCGCTAAGATATCTAGACCTTCAACCACCTGCCTTATGCAAACATATTTCACATCAAAACATCTTCCCTATGGGAACCAACTTGGCTTATTGAGTTCAACTGTTATCACTTATACTTTTACCAGCGAAAGTAGTTTAAAGAAGTTAGCGGCTTTTGCTTACAATGCTTTTCTATTACGTGACGAACGCACGTAATTGCGTTTTCTCCACTATAATCCATCGCATTTTCTTCTATGCCAATTTGGGAGGATAATTCTTACTTTTAACAGAATGTATTTTCTCATCACAGGCACGAGTTCAGCTCTCAATATAACAATCTTTACGAAACCAGTGGATATTTCGCCTCCATTGTAAAAGTTATACATTAGAGTGTTCAATTTTCAACAATTCCGTACGATTGTGTGTGCATACGGGTGTACGAGGGTGTGGATGTGCGTCTGTATGCATGGGAAGTGGATATGTAAGCGTGCGTGCGTGCGTGCGAGTGCGTGCGTGCGTGCGTGCGTGCGTGCGAGTGCGTGCGTGCGCGCGAGTGTGCGTGTGTATGTGGATGACCACGAGAACGCGTGAGCGTATATGGACATGAGCATTAGTAAGTGGATAAGAGGAACCAAGAAAGTTATTTAATAAGATAAATGCAAAACTAATGCCCTCATGCCATTACATGGGGAGTCAGTCAAACCATCCCCGTCACGTTGGAGAATGCGGTACTATTCTGATGGTTTATCACTGGAAGGACTGGCTCGCTAACCAATCCAGTGGTTCCAGTGATGGAGTGTCAGAGTGGTCCTCTTTCGATGTGAATGAAACGAATCAACGTTTCAAACCTCAATTTTTAATTTCTAGGCATGACTTTGCGAAGGTGTGCGCGCGAAAGTGATTGTGTGAGCGCGTGCAGCCTGGTCTCACTCCTCGCTTCTCTTTCGACCCGCTATTTCGAAAGCGAGGAGTGTTGACCGTGAGTGGTTTATATACTTAGACCGGATCCCACTCTTCGTTTCCCTTTCGACTTAATATATTTGGAAATGAAGGGTGGTGATATTGGAAATGGCATTATACTTCTGTCTGAGTGTGGGTGAGAGAGAGAAGGAAAGAAGGAGCGACGGAGAGAGAGAGAGGGAGGGAGGGAGAGAGAGAGAGAGCATGCGTGCGTATGTGTATTGCGTGCGTGCGTGCGTGCGTGCGCGTGCGTGTGTGTGTGTGGTGACGTTGTTTTCGTTTATCAGTATCTTAGTTGCAAACCGGGCTATCGTGTGACCACCCTTGGTCTGTTGATGGACTACGGTCGATTTCAGCACACGGACAGCACACCTGAGCATTTGATAATGTAGCCCCAAATACCTAGGTGCCCCTTTGCCTGCTAAGGAAATCGACCCGTGGTTCATTGATGGATCCGCGGCTGGTGCGGTGGTCCAGATGTATATGAATCAAATTAGCAGCGAACATTACTGATTTAATAACAAAAAATATGAGACTGAATATGTTCTTGCAATTGTAATGCACTTAGTTGATTTGTCCGCCATATCACATTATGTGTAACCATTTGCACTCAAGGGTCAAATGGCCTATTGTGTGAATAAATCTATCTATCTATCTATCTATCTATCTATCTATCTATCTATCTATCTATCTATATGTCGTTCACTTTCTTGCAGGCCAGTTATACAATGGGGCACACAAGATCAGCTTTGGCCTGTTTCTCAAACGGCCATGAAAGCAGAAGCCAGCGACCGCGTGCGTCATCTTGCAACTCCTAAACCCAACCACCAGCGGCCAGATATGTTCAGGAAGTAAGCAGCCTATGTCGGGTAGTTGATATAGTGAATTTATTATTATTATTATTATTATTATTATTATTATTATTATTATTATTATTATTATTTATGCGATTAAAAATTTTGTAACCATCTGAACACTGTATTGACATATCAATCGAGAGAGAGAGAGAGAGAGAGAGAGAGGGAGAGGGAGAGTGGGAGGGGGAGGGAGGGAGGGGGGGGGGGGAGGAGAGAGGAGTAACCTACATAGCTTGTGTGTTTATATTTCAGACGGCTGTTTGAGTATAGTTGTGGTCGTTCGTCGGCGCTTTGGGACGTGGACAAACAAACTATGGAAGCCCTCTGTTCTGACCGCTTTAGATCACTAGCTGAACCAAAACGTCTCCACCAGGACTATTCAATGGACAGGTTGGTTTTCTTTTTAAAATATCCATGCAAATATGCTGTAGAAACCATTTACTCTGTGGGCCACCGGATGATGGGTGTTCCATTGTTGTGTCCCATTATTGGCTTTTGGCCTAGTTAACAGCTGAGCTCATATTTATGTTTCCCTCATATAGCACAATAAAAAGATCCATTTATAGCTAAGCTCCGCCCATTCTGCATGAGCGTTCGAATCTATTTTAAATTTGAACCCTGAATCTCAAATGAAGGGCATGCAAACAACAACGACAACAACAACAACAACAACAACAACAACAAGAAGAACAACAACACTAATAACGACCATCCATCCATCCATCCATCTACTCAATCAAGGCAATCCAACCACAATCTGCTCATTCCATCCACGCACACTCATCCACCCACCCAACAACAGGCATTCACGCATCTACTCATTCGATGTCCATTCCATTGCATCCATCTATATAAGCAATCAATTAATCAATCAATCGATCAATTTTCAAACAATGTTGCCTAAAGCTGTTGCGTTTTAGTTTTTGACACCAAAACTGGGATACGTGTTCGTGATCCCACTGGCAATCGTTCCCCATGTTTGAAGCGGATCCCTCCAGTAAAACCAGAGTTGTTAAAAATATCCAAAGAAAAGAACAAGACTAAGCACGCCCATGCTCGCGTTAACCGCTGCTTCTATTGTCGCAGATAAAAATCATACATTCTTTGGTGGCGGGGTAGTCCTTTGTTTACCTTAGAATGCGTTTTGTCACCTTCTTTACTAGGCGAGACGCACATTCTCTTTCTGGGACTCATGCGTGTCTTTGTTACTTTTGTTAACTGATTTAATTATTAGAGTACCAACGGTTTGCGCAGCTCACTACGAAATATATCAATGATTTTAGCGATTTCAAATTTGTATTTATAAATATTTTAATTTGTCTACATTCTTTGCCATTCTCCAGACGGGAATTTCTGTATAGCTGCGGGCGTCCGAGCCCAATTTGGCAAATGCCTGGTGGGCCATTGGCATGCCCTGACCGCGAGCGGACCAACTCACTGGCACTCCCAAAACTGCTTCATCGTGACTATGTAGGAAACCGTCAAGTGCAAACAGAAATCCCAGAGACAGCCCTCAGGGCCACGTCGTCCACAAGAACATCAAACCTGGCTGCAGCCAAAAACAGAGATGAGGGACCGTTCCGAGATCCAGAATGGCCAGTAAGTCGGTTCTGCAAATTGTATTTATTATTAGTGATGCAGCCAGCATACAACTTTAGGAGCATACACAGCATAGGTATGGCTCAGGAACCACCCCACGTTCTATATTTTAGACTAGGAGTTGATGAGTGTCTGCTCCGCTAAGTATTAGAAAGCCACATTCTCTTTACGAAGGGCCCCCACATGCCTGTTTTATCTATGTATATCAAAACTGACTCCATGATTAGTAAGACGTGGATAGCGGATTAGTCACTGTGTTGTGTTGATAGACTCCAAAAACATGGGTGTAGTCACCAAATTGCCCCATCTCGTATGAATAGTTAACGACTTATGGACATTTTTAGTGTTTTGGCAGCCATCTTGGACGCAATGTTAAATTGCTCAAATAGCTAACAACCCACATCAGATTCTACATGGTCTCAAGGTGTTTCTAGGCTACATGAATCTGGGGTAGGCACCAAAATCGCCAGGCTAGTATGATTAGGTCATGACTTATGGACATTTTATTGTTTTGGCGGTCATCTTGGACGCCATCTTAAGAATGACGACTCTCGGATGGTCAGTGTGTGGTAGACTATGTTCTTTAGTTCCCTAAACCCCACCATAAAACGTTGAAAAACCTTCTGAAGCAAATTTTCTATGGTAATGTGTTTTTCCCCATATATTGACGCGACCAATCCGATTTCAACGTTTTACTAATCACCTAGCCGGTTATAATAGGCCTATAGATTTGACGTGGCAAATACTATACCAATAAAACAGATTCTTTCGCTGGTCACAAACAGCAGGTTTTAAAATAGGAAGGGTACAATTTTTTTTGGTTGCACAAATCAACCAGCTTAAGACGATTTACCTATGGCCTGCAGAAACGCAAGTTAAAGGATGTAAGATGAAGAGGGACATTGCCACTGTTTGCTATAGATAGGGGGTGACTCAGACTATTTAGAAACATATGATGCAATACTGTACATATCTGTGAATTTCCATTAATATGCGCCAATAGAAGAAAGAAGAGGCCCAATGGCCTTGACTCTCAGCTGTCTAACACCTAAAGCTCTGGAGCCGAAATGTGCTTATGTCACAAGTGATTTCAATTTATTTTCTCTAAAGAGCTTAAAATAATACCAAAATGTACTGATTGAATGTTTTATTATTGTTTCTCCAGAAACTAGGTCAGACCTAGTTATTAGATGACTTACAAGTGGCCTCTGCGCAAACCCGCCAAACTAGAAGTCAATATCTCGAAATATGACGAAAAATGATTTCTAGCACTATTCGGGATAGGTCAAATGTGAATTTTCCCATTGGAATGAACAGTCAATCTTTCAGTCAGCCCTTTTTGTCCTGTTTTGAACGATGTATACCTGTCAAAATTATCCTATAGGCCCTATATGTATATATGAGAAAATTTACACGGGCAATAATTCTGTTTGACATCGTACGACCATAATTTACACAGTACAAATTTTAGATTGATATATTATCCCGAAAGTATGTCAGGTTGACCTAGTTTTGATATGGGTTATAGGTTATGTTGACAGGTACTCGCCCACCATGTTGGAAGTTAATAGCTTTGTTAAAAGACAAAACGCGCCACCAAAAGTAATATCCTTCCACAGTGGGCCTCATACGTAAGAACAATTTTGAAGGGACGTAACAGTAATATTTGAGATTGAAACAACTTCATTTACACAGTGCAAATATTAAACGCACATAGTATCATTTTGCCCAGATTTGGTATAAATCAGGAGTGAGACCACAGAACCGCCTGGCTAAATAAAGTTGCATTGACGTCAATGGCACAATTCACCTTTGATCTATATTATCCAGAACGTAGGTGAGATAAACATAGTTCTTATGTGGATCTTAGCTGATGCCCAAAGCTACTCACCCACCAGGTTAGATGTCTATAACTCTAGACAAGACGGACCACCACACTAATATCTTTTCACATTTGGCCCCAAACATTTCAAGGGGATTATCTCTGATGTTTGAAAGTGTATCAACTTAATTTAAACGTAATAATTAAATGACTATTGGACCATTTTGACCAGAATTTGTTGGGTTGTGTGCACATTGATCATATCTTCGTTGTAAACAGTAACAGGCAGAGCTAAGTACATGTTGACACCCATTAAGCTAGCCAACAAATGGACATGTCCATCTACAACACAAGGCTCCAGCGACTACATGCACTAGATAGAACTAATATCATGTCTAGGAACATTGTAAATTAGTCAAAGTAGATATAAAGCAAACTATCTCATATCATTGATAAATTATGCACTATTTATCAGTACACGAGAAGCTTAAGTAAGTATTTTGAAGCATATATATATATATATATATATATATATATATATATATATATATATATATATATATATATATATATATATATATATATTTACTAGTACATGTACCGACATTGGACCGTTCCAATTTTAGCTATGCCCCGCCCATCTTTAGCTAAGCTCCGCCCAGACGTTGCCCTGTTGGGATCGATCGGTCGATGAACTGCCTAACTATCAATTTCCAGAAGACTATACAGGTAAACTATTGAATCTTTTGAAAACAGCTCCCAATCAAATTAGTTTCAAAATATTCAACAGCATGTCGCCATGTTTATTAAATAGTAAAGGCATACAATTCGTACAACAACGCTTAGTCCGTCATCAATTATCAATTAAACGTTCGTGACGCGTCATTCATGACGTAATTAGCTATGGCGTCATCCTACACGTCATGCTAGTTGATTATGACGTCATGATTGATGGGATAAACTGGAAAGGTCCATTCTTTCCGTTAGACCGTTACTTGATTGTTTGATATCTGTCTTCGCTAGGTCACAAAAGCTGCCAAGAACGCCAGTGCATCAGGACGTTCGTTAGAACTCGCTAAACCAAAGCCGTTAACAGAGGGCTACCAACCTCAACGGGAAGTGGAATGGGTGATATCCCGTGCCGCCAGACGAGCAGCGACTAATCAACGCCTCAACGGCCTCGCAATGCCAATAATAAGGGCATCGATGGACCATGTTCAGTTTAATCCGGAAGCATTTTTCGTTAAACAATCAGCATTGAAAGGTGTTATACCAAAACGTATTCATGATCTTGCCCAGCCAGTTGCCAGATAAAAATGCAAGAACATTTTATAATGAAATGTTACAATCAGTCAGTTGTTACTCAGTTTTTGTTAATCTGTGATTAAACATAAGTTTGCTAATAAATTTAAAATACACGCAATATATAATCATATCAAAGAAAATAACAATTAGTTAACAAAAGTATAGTTGTCTGATAATGGAGAAATCCAGTTTTAGCTATGCCCTGCCCATGTTTCGCTAAGCTCCACCCATGCTATGCTCGTGTTGGGATCAATCGATCCATCCACTCTGGATCTCAGTTTCCAGAAAACTATACAGGTAATTTGTTGAATATTTTGAAACTAATGTGACTGGGTGTTGTCCAGTCAAATTAGTTTCAAAATATTTAACAGCATGTTTTTTAAATAGTAAAAACATACAATTCGTACAACAACGCTTTAGTCCGTCACCAATGGACCTTTCCAGTTTTAGCAATGCCCCGACCATCTCTAGCTAAGCTCCACCCACACCTCGCTCGTGTTGGGATCAAACGATCCATGACTATTAATTTCCAGAAAACTATATAGGTAAGCTGTTAAATATTTTGAAACGAATTTGATTGAGTGCTGTTGCTGCCTGGAGCAGCAACAGCACGAGGTCAAATTTCAAAATATTCCACAGAATATTTATTAAATGGTATAGCCATACAACGTGTCGCCGTACTAACATATGCCCTCTCACATCGCTACTCGATACAAGAGCAGAGCTGGAGGGCGAGACCTGTGCAATAGGACGATGGCAACATGTCGGACTATTAAGCGTTAAAGACGGACGAAAACACGTCATTCATGCCATAATTAATTATGACGTCATCCTAAACGTCACATGCGTTACTGACGAACATAATTACGTCATTCATGACGTCATTGATGACGTCATCATCAACGTCACGTAGTTAATTATGACGTCATATGATTGATGGATTAACTGGGAAGGTCCATTGAGCGTTCATGACAAACTTATCTACGCCATTAATTATGATTTCATTCTACACGTCTCGTAGTTGATTACGACGTCATATGATTGATGGATAAATTGGAAAGGTCTATTGGGCTGGTGGTCGGATCTGCTCTCCCAGTGGCACACAATCTTCAGACATGCATCTCAAATTAGCAATAATGCTCAACTTCTTATCATTTGCTTTCTTGCGGAGTGTGAGTAAGAATTGATGAGGCACAGCAGCTAAGAATATACTGATAAAATACCAATGTCTTGGCAATCTAAAAGAAGAACTAGACGAGAACTTTCAATCGCTGTAAGAATAATTTGTTTATTCTGGGAAAAAGTAGGATCCAGTGGATGGGGGAACACTAAAACAGACCTCAATCAAAGACACACGTTGGAGGACGGAATGGGAGAATCCAGTGTTAGCTACGCCCCACCCATCCATAGCTAAGCTTCACCCACGCTATGCCCGTGTTGGGATCAATCGATCCATGCACTCTCTGAATATCAATTTCCAGAAACCTATACAGGTAAGCTGTTGAATATTTTGAAACTAATTTGACTGGGTACGGTTGCTGCTTATGGCAGCAGCAGCGTCCAGTCAAATTAGTTTCAAAATATTCAACATAATGTTTATTAAATAACAAAGACATACAATTTGTACAACTTGACAGATTATAAAGCGTTTGTGACGGATTATATCACATCATTCTAGTTGATTATGACGTCATATGATTGAATGAGAAAATCATTCTTGATGTGTCGATTCACCGAAACAAGTATAGGATGCTAGTTTAAGTGAAATAGAGCCGGCAATACAATTGTTTAATAAGAATAAATAATCAAATATTAACTTATTATTAACAGATGCGCATATGGCGACGGATGATGAAGTAGAATCGCAATTTTAGTTGCAACTTATATAACTTGTATGCCAGTCTGACAAAGCTCCCTACAGTGTACCAAACCTGTTTATCATGTCTGATAATGGAGGAATCCAGTTTTACCGATGCCCTGCCCATCTTTAGCTAAGCTCAACTCACGCTACGCCCATGTTGAGATCAATCGATCCCTCCACCCTCTGGATCTCAGTTTCCAGAAAAATATACAGGTACGCTGTTGAATATTCTGAAACTAATATGACTGGGTGCGGTTGCTGCCAATGGGAGCAACAGCGCCCAGTTAAATTAGTTTCAAAATATTTAACAGCATGTTTATTAAATAGTAAAATCATACAATTCGTACAACAACGCTTTAGTCCGTCACCAATGGACCTTTCCAGTTTAACTATGCCCCGACCATCTCTAGCTAAGATCCACCCTCACCTCGCTCGTGTTGGGATCGATCAATCCCTGACTATCAATTTCCAGAAACCTATATAGGTAAGCTGTTAAATATTTTGAAACTAATTTGACTGGATGCTGTTGCTGCCTAGAGCAGAAACAGCACCCAGTCGAATTTCAAAATATTCAACAGAATGTTTATTAGATGGAATTATATGGTAAGGACACGATACGTACGTGTCATCGTACTAACAAACGCATACTCGCATCACTATCTGATACGGGAGCAGAGCTGGAGGGCGAGACCCGTGCAATAGGACGATGGCAACATGTCAAACTAACTTATATGCCAGTCTGACAAAGCTGCCTACAGTATACCATACCTGTTAGCAAACTTTTCATTTCCAATTATTATACACACAGTTCTAGTGACACCAATTCCGAAGTTGCTGAGCAACACGGAATCCCAGACATATCCAAAATAAATATAGAGGAATTACCGACCACGTCACTAGTGACCAATGCACTCGCAACATGGCAAAGTCATTTTAAAGGACAGTTCTGGGATGATAAAGTGTGCTTTATTTGAAAGATTATTACATGTTTAATGAAATTGTGCCAGAATAATAACCAGATAGAAATAGCGTAACCAACTATCGCTAGATAAAGTCTGTAAAATTGACAATTTTTCGCACATCGGGGCGCTGCCATTTTATCGCGCCTAGCGACGTCAGTCCCGCACCGCCGCTATTGTTATGACTGGAGGAGAGAGGCCAATATATGCGGGTAAATATTTTAATGAAGTATACGTAAATGATAATAGCAAACGAACCGCTGAAGCGATTCCAATGATTCTAGGATCTCTAAATAGGTGCCGACCTCGGGATTAATTTGATATAATGGAAGTTAACATCGGACAAGAGGTTCAAAAGACTGGAATATATAAAAAAAAATTATTCATCTAAGATACGATCCGAGAATACGTTATCCTTTTTTTGGTAAAATTCAGCATGAGATGGTTTTTGTCTCGCAGACTATCTTTGCGCATTGTCATTAAATTGGAGTGTGCTTATAGCTGACAGGAAATTTCTATTTGCCTGACCAATTCTCGTGAATATTGCCAGAGATATCACCAAATGAATTAAAATTTTGACATAAAATCGGGGAATTTTCGTCGCCGATCAATATTGCCGGGCAAGCTGTAGTAATTTCATTAATTAAGATATTTTGATGGAATTTTTCACGTTATGTGATAACATTGTAAAGCTTCGGCACTTTAAATTCTGTCATTGTAGCTGTAATACTCATTCTGATGTGATGATGGATAGATCACATCCTAAAATTTTTGTTTGAAATTTTGCTGGCTTAGTTTTTCCTGCAGTGTATATTTTGAACCACTATGCCGATTCTAACATCCCTAGCATTGGATAAATCTTCGAATTTGCAGCTACATGTAGGTATCAGAATTGTTCCAATCGGTTCTGTGGTTCCGGCAATATTATCATATGTTTTCTTGGAATATATATTTACACGGCCTGCGACACACGCTATAACGGTATCTTGAGTCGGCTGAGTAATTTGACAATATGCACGTGTCAAGTGTGCCACTTCTTTTAACCCTTATCGCATGGTGTAAAATGCATAATAGCCTACTTACAGAGATAGTGCCGGGGTACATTTAAAAAGAAATATTGCTGAAACGTGTTGCTGTCGTGCACAGCAATGACTTACAGCAACATTGTTACCAAAATGAACACATTATGATAAGATAGAGAAAATGGAATCTATGCTTCAGCGGTCTACGGGTTAACGATTCCCCACTGACTTCGGATATTAGAATTACTTGAAAAACTTACCAGCGTAACTGGACAATGTCCTAACGATTACAAATTAGCCCATGTTAGGTCTCCATGCACATACATATTTACTGTGCAGCCTTCGTGCTCGGCAAAGATAACGTTGGTGCGGGGATGACGTTAAGATCTCATGAAATCTCGCTCTCGTTGCAAGAAAATGGCGCCGCCCGGGAGATAAAATAATCACATGTTTACGATGGTATACTTACTCGTATTATTTGTCTATTGTTTTTATTTAGGATCCAATATGTTAGTCATGTAAGTCTTTCAAATAAAGTACACTTTTACCAATCCCGGAATTGTCTTTTAAGACTAACACTGTCACAGAAAACAACCCATTTACATTGGATGCTTTGATGGTTTCTGACGCAATCTCAACTTTCAATAAACAATCAAGTCTAGATGTTCTCAGAGGGCCTTTTTGCGTACATGGAGGTAGAAAATATTTATACACCGCCAACATATTTCCGAAAAAGTTGGTCTCGATCCCAGGATGATTCATAATAAGGAAAAATTAGTTACCTCTCCGGGATGTTTGTAGATTTCTATGGCCTCTTTAACCTTCCTTTTAAATAAGTTGGTCTCGATGTTGATAACCGAGGCACTGCTGGCGGGATTGTATGGCCAGTGGATTCTGTGTGTTCTGCCACAGCTGGGTTTGGAATTGATTTTGAGATGTTCTTTGACTCTGGCGCTGAGAGGGCTCCCATCACCAGAGTCAAAGAACATCTAAAAAAATCTATTTCAACTCAGCTGTGACAGAACACACAGAGTGCTGCATCAATAATCTTGTCATCGGACACTCGCTTCAATCTCAATGGTCGAGATTATTATTTAGGTGGTCTTAATACAATGTTATTACAGCTCTATGCTCAGCCTTAAGAGAGTTAATGAGTTCATCCTAGTTTGCAGGCGCAAGTGTTTTGGTGTAGATCCAGGGTTATCATCACTATACAGAAAACCATGATGCCATCGGAGTGGTTTGCTGGGACAGCAGCGTACAAGACACTGGATCAGCTCACATAGCTCTGCAGCACTGAACTAACAGATGAGCTCATAGACGAAACATGACACTGCGTTTGTTAAGGGAGACAGTTATGCCATTAGCCAGCTCCCGAGTTGATCAGAGCAATGCGGTACATGCTCGAAAATGAATTCCCACTGAACCCTTTAAAACTTGGTTTCACATGTTCTCAGGTATATCAATAGAAAAACCTGACACTGCTCGTAGATGACGGGTTTGCCGGTTGTGACATGCAATAGTCGGTTGCTGACAGAACTGCCGCTGTCCTATAGTGGAAAGCTTAGTCGGTTTGGCTTCAGAAACGTATCTTGTAGCAATGGTAGTTGTCGGACGTCATGTCCATGTGCAAATTGATGTTTGTGTTGAATCAGTGGCGACTTCATTCGCTTCGCACATCAAGCTGCAACAGTCCTTGATTGTTAGTTCCGTGACATTCAGCATTCTCCATCGTGTTACTCGTGGTAAACCATAGGTTTAGAGATAGTGAAGTCGAGTTTGAGGTGATCTTTCGGCAAGACATTCTAACTCTTGACAATTAGACCATGGGGTCTGTGATGATTATTAACATCTTTGATGAGACTGCTGAACATGCTCTGTACGTCATTTCTGCTCACTGCGTCGGTCTTGTCTCGGTTGTCAGGAGGCATTGACACAAATCTTCCCATGATTGGAACATGTGAGTTCTGAGGTTCATTGTGCGTAGACATACTTCAATGCATATGTGTGGTTCTGGTTTTCAGTATGTGATATTCAAATTTCTGCAACATTGTCTCTGGTGCCGATCTATTGAAAGAACTGCCCATTTGTCCACAGCTAATCGTATACGGTCTTTGGCAGAGGAACTCCAGAGTAGTCTCTTCTCTCGTAATCATACACGATGACTATGTTGCTGTTATCTGAACCATGGAATGTAGTCAAAGATGGAAACCAATCTTGCTGGGCCTGTTTGCTGCCGAGACATTGTAACCATCGATGTGGGTTAGTCATTTGCATTGGGAAGACTTGGCCCTAGCTTGTCATGTGGAACATGAAACAAGTGGAAATGAGCACATCCTCGCAGGCGGCGGTGAAATAATGGAGTAAATAAGTAACAACTCTGTATCTCAGTGTGGCCCACTGCTTAACTGTTTTTGTACAGACCGAGGTTTGGGATGACCAGCCATGTCTCAGGTTTCTTTGCGTTCTTGATGGTATTTGCAAGGATGGATAGTGGTTGTGGGTTGGCAAAGAAACTGGTGCGGGGGCCGTCTATTAACTGTAATGGATAGCAGTATTAGGTGTGGTATATTACTCAGCAGCTCCTCCAGATCATTCCATTCCTAGTACATACATGTCTGTGCGGGCCTTTGAGGAATGGCTGTCACTGTATTTGTCAGACACTGCAATACAACTCCCATGATTTTTGAGCTTCGACATGACCCAAAACTGTTCAAGTGGTGCTATCACGCAAAAATAATTTATCATTGGTTCCAAAAATAGTGCAAAATCCAATATGGCACCACGCCAAATCAGCCAATTGGCTTCTTTTGAATAAATTCGGGTATTTATGCTGTAAGGAAGCTTCCTACAGAATATAATTGAAATCAGCCTCATGGTTCGTGAGAAGACACCATTTAAAGAAAGATTACAGATGGACGACGGACAGTTGGCATGGCATACTCCCAATCTGACCAGGCGAGCTAACAAACCATTAGTCTACAATGCATCCATACACCAAGTTGGGTTACTGTTTAAGAAAACCTCTTGGAACACGCAAAATAATTTATCATTGGTTCCAATCAGAAACTTGACATTTGACCTATACCATCAAGAAACTAGGTCAGACTGACCTAGTACTTATATGGGTGGTAGCTTATGCCTATAGGCACTCACACACTAAGGTAGAAGCCAAAAGCTCTAAAAATTATGAAACATGCCACCAAAGTAATCTTTCCTTATTGGGTCCCACACGGGTAGAAGAATTGCAAGGGGGATAACTGCTGTTTATCAGCGAATCAAACTCATTTTTACAATGGATAAATTCTAGGAACATTTTGGCCAAGTTTGATCTAAATCTGTCCAGAAATAACAAAACAGGGCTTTAGATTACCCCTTAGCAATGACTTTACAAGACATGTTCAAATGAAATCCACCCATATTAGCGAGTTCAAATTAAAATCCTACTGACTGCTGTGAACACTAATTAACTGATTTACAGTCAATTAAATACTAAGAAACGGATGCAGTGGTATTTTATGGCCATTCAGCGGTCTTATAATGCTATTAAAACTAAAATGGCTCAAAATCAATCTCAAAATTCTCTAGTTTCTAGGAGCATTGATGGATCCCAGAGCAGATAGCTGGTGTGCCCAAATAAGGTAAATCTAAAGCCCTGAACAAAACACCTTCATTGGTGATGATGCACAGACAGCCGGACACTGTGATCGCAATAGATCAACTGAGTGACAAGTCAGCTGAACTAAATATTTAACCAAAAACTATCCAAAACTTTAATCACACAAGAATGCTAATGTTTCACCCCTATGGATGTATTATTAAACTGTTGTAATCTAGTGGAGGTATTTTCAGTCTTGTAATTATTTGAAATACAATTTCCAAAAGGCTTTGACCACAATTCTTTGAACCCAAACCTTTTGTTGTAAAAAATGTTACAAAATCAACTGGCCACTGGCACAAAAGAACGAAATGAGATGACCACTGGAAAAATTTACCAATCTAATTTCTGTGAAGGTTTACATTTTTTCAGAAAATCCACGACGGCCATGGTTTTTTTTACGCATCAATTTTCAATGGACACATTTTATAGGGTTTCCAGCACTTTATCAAGAAAAAATTCCCTGACTCTTGTAGATGCTCACCCTCCCATTTCTGTAACATATTTTAAAAATTCAGATTTTTTAGATAAAGACCACAACTGAGGAATTCTAATTTCCTGGAAACTGTCTACTGTTTAACCGTTTCACTGATGAATTTCTCATATCTCATTTTCAAGATAACCATACACGAAAACTGTTGACTAGTTTAAAATTAATTTGACTGGAAGCCGTTCGTCAAATTAAGTTCAAAATGGTCAGCAGAATAAGTTTTATATTGTAAAGATTATACATTTTCAGGGATTTGTGTGTGGAAGGGTTAGGGTTGATATCATATACCTGAAATTTGATCCGATCCATATCCACGCTTTTAAAAATCCATTCTATGACCAATGCCTGCGAATTTGAGTTTAAGTTACCCTTTCTTGTGATAAAGTTTAAGCCAAATCGGGTCAGAGGTTTCTGAGATATGGTTGCGAACAGAAAGCCACACATACATGAATGTTATACATGTACCATGTTATTCCTGTAGGGTAATAACTAATAACTACATTACACGGAGAGGGTAACAACTTCATCAGCATGCCCTGGATATGTTTATCCAACAAGAATTCTGTACAAATGTCTGGATTGTCCTCCTCATTGCAAATATGCATCAGTGGTTAGTGACCTTGACCGTTGACCTTAATGTCATCAGGCTGATTTCTACCAGCATAGACAATGATGTATTAGTTTATTTTCAATACTGTTAACACATCTTGAAAAATAAATGCAAAAACTTAACACTGGAAATGTTTTGTACCAAGGTCACAATGATCTTGACCTTTGACCTCAATGTCATCATGACGATTCCTAATATCATAGCCAACCCAGTATCCTAGTTCTATAGGGTTAACCTGAAATATAAGGCCACGAGAATGCTAAATGCAGTTCTAAACTTAATGTTGAAGAACAGAATTTGTACGAAGCTCAGTGACCTTCTGACCTCCCGTTCATCATGCAAAACCCTAATAGCATAGTGATACTTAAAACTGTTGCATCATAAAAGGATTCGCTTAGTACATAGAGCTTGGAGTCAGTCCATCGGCCACTTGGTAGTGAAGTAATACACATGTGGTGACAGCTCTGCTATATGACTGCATTGCTAGTGCTTACCTGTGGAATGCCCATATTACACACCAGCTGGCAAACTGATAATTCATTGTGCAGAGCAAATCTTGCTCATAGCGGGCCAGAGATTTTGGGTGGTTCAATACATGGATTCATAAGTGTTACCGAAAATGAAAATTGATTGGCAACATTAAGCTACTGGTAATAGTCACTATTTTAGTATGTCTGTTCCACTATTTTAGTATGTCTGTTCAACTATTTTAGTATGTCTGTTCCACTATTTTAGTATGTCTGTTCCACTATTTTAGTATGTCTGTTCCACTATTTTAGTATGTCTGTTCCACTATTTTAGTATGTCTGTTCCACTATTTTAGTATGTCTGTTCCACTATTTTAGTATGTCTGTTCCACTATTTTAGTATGTCTGTTCCACTATTTTAGTATGTCTGTTCCACTATTTTAGTATGTCTGTTCCACTATTTTAGTATGTCTGTTCCACTATTTTAGTATGTCTGTTCCACTATTTTAGTATGTCTGTTCCACTATTTTAGTATGTCTGTTCCACTATTTTAGTATGTCTGTTCCACTATTTTAGTATGTCTGTTCCACTATTTTAGTATGTCTGTTCCACTATTTTAGTATGTCTGTTCCACTATTTTAGTATGTCTGTTCCACTATTTTAGTATGTCTGTTCCACTATTTTAGTATGTCTGTTCCACTATTTTAGTATGTCTGTTCCACTATTTTAGTATGTCTGTTCCACTATTTTAGTATGTCTGTTCCACTATTTTAGTATGTCTGTTCCACTATTTTAGTATGTCTGTACCACTATTTTAGTATGTCTGTTCCACTTCAATCAAGGCTGAAATATAAGCCACAGCCACCTCAGTAGTGATATCTATGTCTCACTTCTACTTAGCCGGCAAGACAAAAATCCATTTTTGGGCCTCCACGATCCATTCACTGAAATTATCACAATGAAATGGAAGCCTGAATGGACAAACAAATACTATATACAATCCGAAGTATTCAGACTCTAACAGCTGGGAGAAGACAATAACAAGGCAAAAATGACTTTCAAATCGAGGATTTACTAAATGATATTTAGAGTAAGCTTGCGACGTATATACAATTGTACATTATCATAGATATTACGAGAGTCTGGTTAGACTAAAGATACATTATTATACAAGCACCTAAACAATCGTAGCCTTCAAAATGTCACCAAGAAACAAATACTTATGAATGGTCTTGTAGTGATTTTCATACAATTCAATTTATATCTGTGGTCAAACCATCAAATACTTTTAAAAGTATTTAAATGGAAATGAAAATACTTCATTCACATTTGCTCAAATGCAAATACTTTCAACTTTCTTCAAATGCAAATACTTTTTGCATTTCTAATACTTCAAATAATCAGAAATACTTTTCATTTTGATAGTACTCATATAAGATAATTCTCATCACACATTAGACACCAACAGTTTACAGCAAATTTTGTTTCCAGAATGTATACCAGTTAACACATAGAATGGAATTCACTTTGGAAAACCCCACACAGACCCCCCGTGTGGGTTGGTCTGTTGTTTTATTAACCACTATAAAAACATACTTACCGTTCAATCACTACTTGCTAAATCAATTATCTGCATTTAGCTTTCAGAATAAGATTTTTATGCCTGCATACACACCTCCTCATGCCTATTCCAATTAATATGGACCCTCAACCAGGCTACTGGTCAAGTCCATCGCCAGCATACTGACAGCTATAGACTGGCACGCTATAGACTGGCACCATTCTATACTCACACCATAGTGACGCTTGTCACTAAGCGTGCTTGCGCATGCGCACTGGAGCCCAAATAGGAAACAGATTAACTTTTCAATTATTCTGCTTGCAGAACAACTGCTTAAATATTCTTCAAGAGTTTTTGTGCTTTGCGGTGCATCAGTTACACTATTGTCTTCTATATTACCAAGGAATATGCCTAATATGAAGTCAATCCTCACTAAGTTATGTTTAAGAAGTGTCTTCGTGGTTATATTATATTTTATAACTATGTTCATATTGTTACCAGTTTTCGTGAAAGATCGTTCTCGTTTCGTGGTAACTTAATTACTATGCCTATATCATCATCATCATATTAATTCTCTAGCATTTAACCTAGAGCCCTTATCAATTTACCTCTAGTGCATTATAAGGATTATCATTTATCCCTATTCAAGTTTGTTTTCTTGTCGGTAGGGATTTTGATTTCTAATTTGAACTTTCCCGCCTTTTTAGAAGTGCGTTTTATCTTTCTAGTCTTCATTTACGATTTTCTAAGCGGTATGCTTCATTTTTACGCTTTTTTCGTTTTTAGGAGTCCGCTACGGATATCTTCTGCTATTAAGGAAGCTAAGAAACAGGATGTTCTGACGATAGCCCGAAGGCTAGCGGGCGTTTCCCGCAAATGGGGGACACTTTGGAAAACTGATATTTCAGTGGTCAAAGGGGTTGTTAAACTTGCAGGACAACAAAACAGACACAAATTCTTTAGGATTTAATAAAGTTTTGGAATATTTTGAATTTATTTTGATGGGAAACTATATTTAACAGTACTTATGGTACCATAAACTATGACTATATCTCAGGATAAACTTCAGTCAGAGGACAATGCCACAAGCAGGACATCGAGCTATATTTTCCATACTATTTTACTAGGAGTATAGGTGGTAGATTGTTGTGACAGCTTTAGAGTTTGACCATCATACTTGCCATTCAACACACACACACACTGCTACTATGTATGGGTCTTGGGTGAATGATGAAATAGAAAACTAACCCGTTACCATCAAATTAGTAAAAGAAAGTTTAAATTGTCTCATAAAACGTGTCAAGAGCAAGATTAATTTTTTTAATTTACCACTGGAATGACTGGCTCGGTTATCGAATCAGTCATTCCAGTGTTAAGTTAAAAAAGATAATCATCTTGTGTCTGCAAATAGACATTTCTCACGACCAACCAGCAGGTGTTTTAATATCATCTCCATGATACTCCAATTGAAAAATGATTTAGTTTCCAATTTTACATCAAATTTTAAGGCCTGATCTTGAACTATATTTCTGGAATATTTTGTTCTGGGTGATTGGGTGAAAACATTGTCAGGTCAAGGATCCATAGCTCAAAACTTTTGGTTGGAAATTAGACCTCCAAGCTAGATGTAACAATAGCATTCAATAGTAAGGCTTTGTATGAGGTTAAAGAGCTTGTAACAGAAAGCCTATGTGCACACCAGCACAACACGCTATAGTTGCACCTTAGTCAGAACTGTAAAATAATTTGTCAGACAGAGACACAGTCTACTGATACTAGTTGAAGACCGAAAGTAAAAATATTATTGCGATGAAAGCTGTCCTAGAGGGACTGATAGTTAGGGCTATATTCACAGTATTCATTGACATTTCAATTTTCGTACCCCCTGTAATTGTTAATTAGCTCCTGTACCTGAAATTATAGACACACCCTACTATGTAATATATCATTTTAAAGGTAATTGATTGGGCTTACAGATATATGATGCAATATTCAAGACAAATAACCTTTATTTTCATACCAGGGTTTGTTATGTCATTAAATGTTAAAAACTTTCATTTCCGAGGTCTCGCAGGACCAAAACCACTAAGTGTGAAAGTTTACATAATGTACAACATATTTATTGTAGCAAGAAGTGTTACATATCAAAATGATTAGCATTAATCAGACTTTCTGAAATGTAGTTTAATTTTTATAATCCTAGCATATATCCTATGAGTAATTACAGAAAATATAACATTTTTCCCATATACCAGTGTGTCCGAACAGCCAACAATGAGGTAATCTTGAATGTTATAAAAATTCTGGCAAGCCAAACCTTTGAGATGGCCTGTCAATCTTTTTAGGGTGCAATGCACATATATTGTCAATATAATTCAACATAGTTATACTTTTAAAAATGTAGTGTACAATTTGTAATCACTATTTTTGTGACCGTGAATGAAAATGTCACACACCCCTATTTTTAACATATTTAACCATAAAATTGTAGAAACATTATCCCTGCATTTCAGTATAGTTTTGTAAAACACCTTTTACTCAGTATTTTTGAAATGCACATTGTTTCTAGTTTCCAAAGATATATGACACTCAATATTATCTCTCTTTTTGTTGCAGATAACAAGCCGAGATTAACCTTGAATGAAAATGTCACACTTTGTACAATTTTCGAAAGTGTAGCATTTTGTCCCCATGTCAATCTCCACCTGCTATTTTGCAAGAGAAAAAGATAATTTCATTCTAATTTTTTACTTTAGCTGTGACCAGCAGCTAATATAAGTCTGTCTGTCTGTTGGTTGGTCGAGCTGTCCGTCTGTCTGTCAGCCAAAAATTGTGACATTTCTAACATAGGTTATATCTTGGGACTGGATTATCATATCAAACCAAAACTTGGATAGATGGTTGGCTATATCAAGTGGAGCCAGCATGCAAAGGTCAGAGGTTAAAGGTAAAAATTCAAGGTAAAAAACATAGGTCCAATATTTTTAAATTCTGACAAAGCCACTGAGGTTGCAGCTATAGTGCATACACGCTTGTCAGTACAATATTTAATGTACCTGTGTAATCACGTCTTTTGCTTCTTTTATAGGTGAGAATACAGACATATAGTCCATAATGGGAAAGGCGAAAAGCAAGCTCACCGGGAAAGAACGGCTTGAACTTGCGAGAAAGGCAAAGCGGGAAAAGACAAAACTCTATGAACGCACATACTATAAAAAACCCAAAAACCAACTACGTGCAAGAAATCAGGCATATTATCATGCCAAAGCCTCAGAAAAGACAGACTGTGTCTCTATCACACGGAAATCCCACCAGGAGAGAGATTTAGCTGATAAAAAAAAGACAACGGGCCAAGATCAGACAACGTAATTATCGTGCAAAGAAAACAGAAAAGTGCAAGTTGGAGAGAATTCGCAAGAAAGAAGCAAGGAGAAAAGGACAGGATGGTTGCCCTGGACAGACACCATCTCATAGTATTACAAAACAACAAAAACACAGACTACTGGCTAGAGCGAAATCAGGATTGCCTGTTAGTCCACGGAGAAGAGCTGCGGTAATTTCTTCACTTGTTTCTTCTCCCAGAGTTAAAAAGGTCCTGCAGTCTGCTAATATCTTACAGACACCGGAGTCAAGAAAAAAGCTGGAGTTTCATGATCAAGTGATAGACAGTGTCAAGGATACAATTAGCTCACTAAAACGTAAACGAACGGACAGTGCTAGAATTCAAACAGGTGTTACCTTGTCCGCAATAGTAGGTCCAAAACTAAAGGCCAGAAATATTAAATCTCTTTCAGAAGCTCTCTCCATAAATCGCCGAAGAGTTGGAAAGATTGCTGTAAAAAGACCTGATGTTTTAAAAAATGCAGCATCCATTAAGGCATTCGCTTCCAGGAAAATACGGTGCGATTCAATATCAACAGAAAACCAAGAACTGATTTATAATTTCTGGGCATCACCGGAGGTTTCTCGACAGACAGGATCTAAAAAGGACATCATGAGACGCAGACTGAAAGCAAAGACATATGTATCCCATCCAAAACAAGTTCTGGAAGTTACCCAAGAGGAGGCTTTCACCATGTTTCAGAGCAAACATCCTGGTATTAAAATCAGCAAAACAAAATTTATTGCCCTAAAACCGTTCTTTATCGTTCACCCTCGTCGGTGTGATAGAAATTCCTGTTGTTGTAGGTATCACCTGGAACTTAGATGGGCATTTAATGCATTTCGTAATCTTAGAAGAGATAGTCTTAAGTGCTATGAAGTGAATCCTGTAGACTGTAAGATTTATGATCACTTAACAGAGCTTGTAGAGGACACACTATGTGAAAAAGAGCCTCACAATGAATACCATAAACTGGAATGTTTGTATAGGACATGCAGTGATTGTGGTGTAGACAAACTTACTTTCCTTGCAGAGGAGCTCCAATCAGAAGGTAAGATAGTTAAGTGGTCTATGTTTGACTACAAAGTTGTTTACCAAGACAAAAAAAAGGCTTACTGTCATTGACAAAACAGGATCGCCCAAGGAGGCTGTTGAACATTTGAAAACACTCTTACAAGACTTCACATCGCACCAGTTCAGGAGTTTGTGGCAACATGATGTTTCTCTTTTAATGAAGCAAGACCTACCACTGAAGCAAGCTATTGCTATTCATGACTACAGTGAAAACTATACATGTGAATTTCAGGATCAACTACAGTCACTTTACTTTGGACAGCAGCAAGCGTCTATACATGTAACCCTTTTGTTCTACCATGCAACTGATAGTACAGAGGACATTCCGAACATTCTGTGTGACCATATGTTTGTTATTAGCTCTGATCTTACACATGACTAATTCTGTGCATGATGTCAGGGGTAAAGTTGCAAAGTACCGTAATGATATAGGTGTGCAGATAGATGTGTTACATGAGTTTACTGATGGGTGCAGTGCCCAATATAAATCCAGGCATTACTTAAATGATTTGAGTTTTTCGGAGGAAGACTTTGGCTTTAAATCTGTACGTCATTTTTATGAAACCAGCCATGCCAAAGGCCCACAGGATGGTGCTGGAGCTAACCGTAAGAACTTTGCATCAATGTCTGTTATAAAGCGCAAGATAGTTATTCGTAATGCTAAGGAACTATTCAACTATGTGAGTACTACATTTACAGAGTCTCGGCATGGAAAGTGCATGAATAAGAGAGTATTCTTCTACACAGAGTCAGTGAAAAAATGTGGTAGAGAGGTAAGGACGGTAACTAATGTACAACTAAGAAAACTACATTCTGTTCAGAGCACTGGAGAACCAAACAGAGTACAGGTCCGTGAACATGACATTCCGAACTTCTAGAGCCTCAACATCAACTGCTGCACCAGATGCTGATAGTGAAGATGCAGAAGATAGGGTTATCGCTGTTAGTGACCTGATAATTTCAGACTCTATTGTAGCGCTGGAATCAGATGAACTGCTAAACCCATATTACCTCGTTAAGGTGCAAAGTGGACCATGTGCTTAAAGACACAGAGACTGATTCATACGGCGTGGGCCATTATAAGGGAGAAACTGTTTTCCACGGCCATTATCTTAAATTTCTAAAAGACGATCGAACTGGGAAACGTTTTACACTGTCACTAAAGAAATTCCTCTTCTTCTACCCAGTGACTGTTCAATATATTTGTAGTGACATACAGAAGGTTGGCTCTGGAAAAAATTTATACTATAAGTTAACAAAAGTTGAAGAAATTGATCTGATTGGTGCCTTGGAACAATGAATAGTTTTATTTTACCTGTATTCTGTTTATAAAGTCTGTAATTTAAAATGATGAGTCGAGTCAGAGTAGTCCACATTGGGGCAGTCAATTCTGATCATACTTAGTCCAAATCAGTGCATTATTCAGAATGACTATGGTCTGTGTAACACACTAGGATGTAGATATGAATATTACTGCCCTGAGCCAATTCAGATTAAGTATGGTCAGAAACGACTGCCCCTATTTGGACTGCCCCAACATTGTCTAAGTATGACCAATATGAACATACTTCTAAGTCCGAATCAGGGCAGTTCTGACAGTGACTGACAGAGGCAAAATATTGCCCATGACATGATCTGATAAAATAATATCAGTTAAATAAGTTCATGTAATCTGTATTAATTATTAGTGGATGTGAATATAGTTTCTGTGACTGCCCCGATTCGGACTAAATATGTTCATATTATTCACCATGATAGATGAGGGATATTGTTCTCCAGTATCAAACTATAGTTTCAATGGTTTTCTTAAAATCTGTTTAATAATCAAGAGTTCAAGAGTTTCTAAAAATAAAAGTTGTATTCACTTTTTAAAGACATTTTTAATTAAGTTTATATATGCAGTACCTTTTAAGTCAATGTACAGGTAAACACCTAGATGTGAAATTCCTTGATTTCCGCCTAAGGGGTAGGGTTCTAGAAATGGTGATAACTATGTAAATATATGTCCCAGAGCTTTAAAAAATCACATTTGTATGGCCAATACATTCTAGATCATGGAATTACTCCAAAAAAAAAAAATTCTTGAAACTTCATATTTTGGCCCTATGAGACCCATATGTGAGGCAACTCTGTGAAAATAGCCTTAGCTGCCCCAGAGGGACTGATAGTTAGCTGCCCTAGGACTGATAGTTAGCTGCCCTAGAGGGACTGATAGTTAGCTGTCCTAGAGGGACTGATAGTTAGCTGCCCCAGAGGGACTGATAGTTAGCTGCCCTAGAGGGACTGATAGTTAGCTGCCCTAGAGGGACTGATAGTTAGCTGTCCTAGAGGGACTGATAGTTAGCTGCCCTAGAGGGACTGATAGTTAGCTGCCCTAGAGGGACTGATAGTTAGCTGTCCTAGAGGGACTGATAGTTAGCTGCCCTAGAGGGACTGATAGTTAGCTGCCCTAGAGGGACTGATAGTTAGCTGTCCTAGAGGGACTGATAGTTAGCTGCCCTAGAGGGACTGATAGTTAGCTGTCCTAGAGGGACTGATAGTTAGCTGCCCTAGAGGGACTGATAGTTAGCTGTCCTAGAGGGACTGATAGTTAGCTGCCCTAGAGGGACTGATAGTTAGCTGTCCTAGAGGGACTGATAGTTAGCTGCCCTAGAGGGACTGATAGTTCGCTGTCCTAGAGGGACTGATAGTTAGCTTCCCTAGAGGGACTGATAGTTAGCTGCCCTAGAAGGACTGATAGTTAGCTGCCCTAGAGGGACTGATAGTTAGCTGCCCTAGAGGGACTGCTAGTTAGCTGTCCTAGAGGGACTGCTAGTTAGCTGCCCTAGAGGGACTGATAGTTCTATATAAATGAATGACTTAAAACGAAAACAGTTAGTCAGTAGGTATCAAAAACCTTTATAGTATTAACTAGACTGAGTAGCGTTAACAGCCAAAGTTTAGTTTCCATTTTGAAATTCCGGTTGCCCCAGGCAAATGGACATTTCTATCCCAGTGTCTTAGGCAGCACAAACCTACAGCACTGTTCATCAAAAACGAACATTCACAGTGTTTATGTGACGTATGGAAATAGATGGATTCACTACCAGCAATGTCCCACCCATTTCTAGCTAAGCTCCACCGACCTTTACGTGTTAGAATCAATTTGAGTTGTTGACATTTGGAATTCCAGAAAGTAAATTTCAGGGTAACTATAAAGGTAAACTGTTGAATTATCTTGAAAATAATTTGACTGGGGGCTGCTACCAGCCAAATTAATTTCAAACAATTCAACAGAATGTTTATTAAATTAAAAATTCATTAAAGAGATACACAATTCGTACACATTAGTGAGAGACTTTTCAATTTTCATGACAGATATGTTATGATGATTGTGACATCAAGCTAATATGTGGCGTATTTGATTATGATGTCAAATACTTGAGTGACATTATGACTATATATCTGGGTCAGGTTATATCCATGACTTCTTGCAGTATGTCCTTCTCACTCTTCCCTTTCACAGCTTGATAAGCGGCCCACTGTTTCGGTGTCTTTTTAAACGTGTCTATTTTCTTTTTAATTTGCTTTGGTGTATCCTGGTAGCAGTTTCTCGGGTCCCTGGCCATAGCCTGAAATGTAATATATTTGAATTAACTATCAGACTGCTGGAAGGCGCCAGACAATAATTTTAATGGGCAATAAATCTGGACTTGCTGAATACTTTGAAAACTATTTGAATGAATACTGTTGGTGGGTTAGCCACCAACAACATTCAGTCAAATTGTTTTCAAAATATTCAGCATATCCAGAGTTAAACACCCATGGAAAAAGTAGTCTGTAGAAATTCAGCAGACAGACAGCTAACAGACACATCTGATCAATTGATGACACACTTCAGCAAAGAAGGGATATAACCTAGCGGATTGAAAGAACCAGCATCACACAAGGTGTATTTCTAATCACATTTTGAGGTTCACCTGCCTATAGTCTATGCTTTAAGTTTACACATGCTACGGCAAAATTTCCAAATTTTGAAAATGCATTTATTAGTTGACAACTGGAATATTATCACAACAGATCAGCAGATTAACCCTTTCAAGGAAAATCCCTGAAAACCTAAGTCCTTTCCAATGCATAGCATATTCTGTTGAATTTTTTATAATTACTATGATTAATATTAACATATTAATTTAAAAAAATATTCATCAGCTTTCCTGTTTGTTTGCCGTGAGATTATGATACTGGGAATTTAGTTGGTAAAGGGTTACCAAGTCACATGCATGGATTCTCATAAGGGTAGATACACCCAAAATTCAGCTTGGGACCCTCAAAAGTAGTGGCAGTGGGTCCTATGGGACCCCTGGAAATCTTGTACAATTATTAAATATTAATTGGTTGCGGTTTTTTTTTGCACCAAAATACCCATAAAGCCAGCATGGGACACCAACAGGGTCAGTCCATGTCAAATCACCCAATGGGTTAAACCTCACCATCTCCAATTTACTTACAAATTTGTATACATTTCTTTACGCTATAAAATTTATTCTGTTGACTATTTTGAAATTAATTTGACTGGAAGACGTTGCTACCTAATGTCTTCCAGCCAAATTAATAGTAAAATATTCAACATATATTTGAAACTAATATATTTTGTATTTCATAAGTCACATGCATAACTCCATGAAAAATTACCGAAAATGTCTGAAACTCGAACTTGCTCAATAACTCCGTATATTAAAGCGATGCACGATTTTTGCTTAAATATCTTGAAGGAGTGCGAAAAAAGTGCGGAAAGCTGATATTTTTCGTATTTATTAAGTCGAAAGGGGGGATAACTCCATAAAAAATTGACGCATACGGCAGAATCTCAAACTTGGTCTGTAACTTCTCATAACAAAGCAATATACCAATTCTCAGTTGAATACCTTGAAGGACTGCGAAAAAAAGTATGGAAAACCAACTGCGACAGATGGACAGACGGAGTGCAAACCTATAGTTCCCCCCCCCCCCCCCCCCCGGTTTTACCGGTAGGGGACTAATAATTAAGAAGGTGGCGAATGCAATGTTTCACATGTACAGCATAGCCCACAAATAACTTAACAGGTTTTCAAAATAAAAACAGAAACATGTTAGTTAGTACATTTTTGAAAACGATATAGGAAAATGTTCTGTTGAATGTTAATTTGATTGGAAGCCATTGCTGCTAACATGTTGGGTAGTACAATTTTGAACATGTTTAAAAATGCTCTGTTGAATATTTTGACCATAATTTGATTGAAGCTTCCAGTCAAATTAACACCACAATATTCGCCATGTTTTATTTTATTTTGGAAACATTCTACTTTATTTCTGAGCTGTACTGGTTTTGTATAGATAGTGTGTATTTGTACTGTTTATGTATAGATAGTGTGTATTGCTAAAACAAATGTCATGTTCCAAGGATTACTAATAATACGGTAAATTAGTTTAAATGTCTGTGGGGTATAGAAATTGTTTGTGTGCAGCTTCAATGATCATCTCATAGGCCGCGACTGCCACTTAGTGCTGAAGAAGTGACCGAGATGGTCACAATATTTCTGTTGAATACATGTATATTGAACATAATTGGATTGGAGACATTGTTACCTCATTTTGTTGATCAATCGAGAGACAACTGTAAGGTGACTATAATTGCGCAAATATTTGATTGCATGCATGAAACTTACATACATACCTTATAATTTTCATTATATTTCTCCATCATGAATATACAGAAGCGAATACTGGCCTCCGATAAGCTAAATGAGTTCACACCAGGCTCATTAGCCTCTTTTTCAAGTGCTGCAAAATTAAATTAAAGGTGATATTGTGTACGGCTTGTGTTTCCAGGAGGGAGCACATGAGCGCACCGCCTACCCGGGGTATTATACACCCCTCTATCAGGAACAGAGCTGGCTTTTGCAATGTTCTAGCCAATAGATTAAATCCAAACACAATGTTTGTTAGCCAAATAGTAATTCTAGCCATATTTTTACTTCAATCTCGCTATGAACATGTTTGCAGTCAGTCATCATCAGATAATACTAACAATTTTACAACTGCCCAGATACAATAGGATCTTAATATATCAAGAATCGGTTGAATATTTTGAAACTAATATGACTGAAAACTGTTGCTTCCTTAGGCATAAGTCAGCAACAGCTTTCAGTCATATTAGTTTCAAAATATTCAACAACGTAAACAGGAATTTTTGCTTTGCAATTGTACGACTGGAATTAGTCAGGATACAGCCTATCAAGAAAATTTAATTAATTTTAATTATTAGCCAATGATTAGGCCAATTCTGCTTTTCATTGGCCAGATTTCAGTTTTATTAGCATTTGGCTAATGGGTAGATCTGCCCCTGCTCTTTAATTAATTATAAGCTTTTTAGTGGGGATGGACGAACGTTGACGAAGGTTATTTTGGAAAAATTTCCGAAAACCCATTGATGGTTAGAATCAGAGAATAATTACCTGCAACAACTTGTTTACATTTCTCTGAGCGCAGTCCTGTCTTCTTTTTGTTAAAGGATGGATTCATGACATCAACTGCATCAGGACCAATCAGTTCCTAGAAAACAATAACGAACAGTTGACATCATTATGTATGAATGGCAGTATGGCTAATTGCTTGTGATTTCAGTACACTCATGCTTGGCAGTTTCTTCTGAAGGGCATTTTTTTCGTCTTGGAAGACAAATATTTGTCAATGCTTAAAGGTTGAGTAAACTTTGTATTTAGACCACTCAGTGTCCATATATATACATATTACACCTATTTAGTGTAACATACTGTATATTGGCATATGGCTGCAATTATCCCTTTAACACACAAATTTGTTCAAGAAAACTTCATTTTCTCATAGAAAATGTCCATTTGCAGACTATAGAACACTATTTTAACAAATGTAACACTGGAATGACTGGCTTAGTTATTGTGCTTGCAGTTCAGTGAATACATTAACTCGTTCAAGCCTAGTGTCCCATTATCTCAACCATAAAGCAATTTATAAGAAAATTGTTGAATCATTTGAACTTAAAATGAGTAGAATACCTTACTGCCTTGGGCTAGTTAGAATTCCAGTTAAATTATTTTCTAAAGACTCAACAGAATATAATGGAAGAACGGTGGAAGAAACCCATTTCTTCCAGTTTCTTCCACCCATCCCGGAAGAAACACAAACCTGAGTACAGCATTCATTTCATTTCAGATCTGCTCTATTTTAGTGGAGATAATACGAAATATACTGAATCACATCTGCCAAATTATACTATACCAGTTCAGGCCTCTCCATGTGAATTTTGAAGGGGAGCAATAACTTGCTCTCCTGGGTTTAAATTTAACGCATTGAGGCGAGCTGTGTCAGAACTCTGAATTTTGGGCGAGTGGAGGGGAAAGGTGAGCATTCACTCGCCGTGGAGAGGTCTGCCAGTTCTAGTTATTTCACAGTGAAAATATGGTGAAATATGTGTATATATATATATATGTATCAGGGCTTCCGAGCTTTCTCAGCCCCACTTCGTGTGTGTGTGTGTGTGTTAGCGAACGAGTGTGCGTGCGTGAAAATGCTGATGCAACTATTGCATCAAACGCTCATTAGTAACTGCAGTTTCTAATAGGACAAGGGCTGCAAATTCTTTAAATCCAAACCACTGAGAAAGGGTGGCAACTACTATTAGGTATATTTCAAGAAAAAATTGGGGGAAAAATGCATCAAACGTATAACACGAAATTAGAACACGTTATTAAATTTTTCACGCTAGAAATTCTTAGCATCTTATGCCTATGCTTAATGTATATCTTATATCCGCGGGAGTGAAATTATTAATTGAGACCACCTAGATATTGCATATATTTTAATAAACATTGTTTATTTCATCAAAACTAATCCAAAGTTTGACATAAAATGGCGCCGATAAAAAACAGAAATCACATGACAGCTTCTGCTATAGGACGAGTTAAGGCTGTTAGCTGAGTAGCGCGAAGACGCTAATAGTAGTAACCGCTTAGAGACTTGCGCAATTCACATAAATAGGGGAGCTTCGAGTAGCTATGAGAGTGATGGCATAAACCCGTCCTATAGCTGATTAATACTCGGTAGAATGTAATGTAACCAAGTCGGCCGGGACGAAATCGCCCGAGTGAACAAAAATCTTGGCAGTAAATATACTGCTGACTACATACTGATTAGGTAATAGTGAATTTATTGCTCAAATTGTTTTAAAAACATTATCTCCTGTATATATTTATTATTAATTTGCAATATTGGCATTTGCAACGTTGCAAAATCGTTTTTTATTTGGGAGGTCTCCTTCCAGTCCAGATAAAGTTCAGTGGAATGCCTCCAATCATAAGAGCTTTAATTTGCTTGTCCAACTTAAGAAGGGATCTGACCTCATTTTATTTCCTATGTTGTTTTGGGTGATTTTATGTTGGTTTACGACAATACATGTACAATGATTTGTCAGTTTGAGTTTTATTTCATCACTTAAGAATGATAGACGTAAGATTTACAAATATAACATAGAATATAAGCCGGATATTGCCGGTGGAATTTTTAAATTCACAATGATTTAACAAAATACATACATTGCTATTCTGACTGGACATCACATTTACCGGTCAACGAAGACAATTCTCGGTCATAATATGGACATTTTTGAAGCCCTGATATATATAAATTTTAAATACTCTCGAAAAGAATTATTGGCAATGTTGCCACCACCCTAATCCACGCCCACCCTGGGGGGCGAAGCATACTGTAAACATTCTCGCGATCCGCAATCATATGGGTAACTAACATACCAAATTTGGTTGAATTTCCATCTTCTGCCCCACCACTACCCACCCCCACTGTTGGGGCAGAGCATAATGTATATGTTGTCTTGCAGTCCGTAATCATACGCCTAATTAACATAAACAATTTGATGGAATTCTACCAAATGGTTTCGGAGGAGACAGACGGACAGATGTAATTGCAATATCCTAATTTTTTTTCAAAACATGAGAGGATAATTAGCGATAGAATTTGAATATAACCTAAAGTGCAACAAGATTCTGACCACTAGTGCAAAGTTAATTCTGTTCTAGACTGGTGCATAGGAAAATATTCAAAGGTTTTCAAACGCCAAAACGCATGTTTATAGATCTGAGTTGCACATTGCGTCGTCTATAAATCATCTAATAATATTACACATACATGTCTAGTCATAGCTACAATAAGGTCTTTAATTAAATTTGGATTAGAAAATTTCCATTTTATCATGTTATTATATGGGACAAGTGATTTTCTTTCTTGGGACAACCAGCTTTTGCTGACCACTTGCCCATGGGAAAAGCAGTCAAAAAAGTCAATTTCGAGCGGCAGTTGCCGTAGCTACAGTCATTTTAGTCCAGTTCTAAGATGGAGTCTTAAAAGAACTACTGCTAAGTAGGCTACATCATAGGTGTCATCACTCCAGCACTGTACAGCTCATTTGATTACTCAAATTAAACGTTTGAAAATGAAGTATATTCTTTGTATTTTGCAACCTACGTGCTGCATAGAATATAATTTGCAAGCACACATTCACAATGAATGACTTGCAGGGACGTGGCAGCTGGTGCAAGTGTATTCAAACTAGTAAAGTAAACAACTTCAGTTCCAATGTACATCATTGCTAAATGTTTTTACCTTTTCTAGCTCCTTACCTTAGTGAGTGGCACCCGTAATGTCCGATTGGGATCTGCAGACAGCCCAACCAGTGCCATGTTGTGAGTGGCAGATTTATGATAGTCCCACACTTTCCTCAATGGCCGACTGAAAAACATTGAGGGAGATTTAGCATTCTAATACAGTTATGCTCAGAATAAATTTAAATGACAAAATCTGTAAATTAAAATTTTAATGATGCATCTTTTGAATCAGATGATAGCTCATCCCATCAACAAAATTCCTGCAATGTGGTGTGAATGATGATAGTCAAGTCCATTTGATAAACCTCACATAGTAACCCTTTAACGCTCATATCAGCCAAACAGGGCTTCTGCAGTGCTCTCAAGAAATGTCTATTTGCAGACCACGAGATTATTCTTGAAGATTTACCACAGTCATTCTAGTGGTAAATTTTTGAAAATAGTCTTCTTATGGTCTGCAAATGGACATTTTGTACGAGGGATAAAGGGCTAAGCCATTCAGATGTACCCTTGGTGACCATAGGCGGAAGAGTGGTCAGAGTACAGCGTGTAGGTCAGAGTACAGCGTGTAGGTCAGAGTACAGCCTGTAGGTCAGAGTACAGCCTGTAGGTCAGAGTACAGCCTGTAGGTCAGAGTACAGCCTGTAGGTCAGAGTACAGCATGTACAACAAGCTATTTTAGGTTCATTGAAGAACAATTTAACCCTTTAAACCTCGAATTTATTCCAGAAAATTTCAATTTTCTCATAGAAAATGTTTATTTGCAGACCAAGAAGACTATTTTTGAAAATTTACTACTGGAATGACAGTCGTTCCAGTGGTAAATTGTCAAATATAATCTTCTTGGTCTGCAAAAGGACATTTCTCAAGACCACTGCTCAAGTCGATTTTGGCTGATATGAGGGTTAAAGTACATGCATCCAGAAGGCATTACGGTATGAGGGAAACAATTACCAGTATCGAGATCACATTTCATACCACTGTTTATCATGTAACTGGTTCAAAATCTAAAACAAGTTCATGGAATAAAATTCTAATTAATGTAATTATTTGTGATCACTGGTGTGTTTGTTAGATATGATAAGTGCCTGTTATAGTGTACTAACTAGGCCATATTAATTTGATATATGATATAAATTTTAGTATTTTTTTTTCATTTTCAATACCATATTTACCAATTTACAAATGGAAACTCAAATATTTAAATTTGTTTTAAATTGTGGGCAGAAATTTGCTGTTTCCAAGTTATGGTGAAAAACAGACATTAGCCTGATCTGGCTTTGCCACTATAAATTAAGTTTTGTATTTGTATCCGGCTCTGGCTGGGTTCAAATGCGTTTGCATTTAAACAGTGATAAAGCTTTGGCTTTTTAACCATGTAGTAGGGACACACACCACCATCCTCCACCAAATTTGTTGAAAAATTAACACAAGTTCATCTCTTAATTTAATTTTCATCAGAGTGCTAAGGGTAATAAAACTGACAAATTTATGCTGTTGTATTGTGTTATTAGTAAATGTATGTCTGTCCAGAAAGTCTGAAGTCAGGGTGAGGAAGATATTGGTAGCTAAAGATTATAATTTTAGATGAGAATGACACGCTTTTATCCGTTAATTTCTGTTTGAATATCCCGTTTCCGTTTCAATTTACAGATTTAGCAAAAAATGCCATTTTCCATTGATTTCCAATTCAAAATCATTTTTTTCCATTTCAAATTACCAATTCTGTTTATTTTCCGTTATTGCGGAAAACCACTGCCCATAATGTAGCTACCTGGACCCATAAAAGCAAAAGTTAAGGGGCTCAATTAATTTTTCACAGGCTCAATCTTATAATTATGATGCATCGGCGGACAGGATCCCACATTTAGAAACAGGATATAATAATTTAGGATTTACTAATGTAAAATGTGTTAAATACATTGCTTTCAAGCTTAACTCTTTCACCAATAAATTACATGTATCTCAGTTTCACAGTAAACAAACTGAAAAACTGTTGAATATTTTGAAATTAATATGACTGGAAGCCATTGCTGCTGTAGTCATGTTAATTTCAAAATATTCAACAGAATATGCTATACATTATAAAGAATTTACTTTTTAACAGGGTTCGTACATCTTTCTGTGTTTGAAATTCCACGCCTTTTTCATGACCAAAATTAACAAATTCCATGACCTCCAAGAATTAATATGTAGGAGATTTGTCTGATGACGTAGCTCCAAAAATAAGATCCAAGTTATTCTGCAAAATGTCTTGATATTGCCTTTTGCAACAACCAAGTCACTGGCTTGTTTTGATAAGCTGTTGCTGTAATTTGTATTGCATAGAGGTGATTTATTCCAACAAATTTCCTTTTTACATGATTACCATTTTCCATGACTTTTCCATGACCAATGATGAAAAACACTGATTTTCCATGACTTTCAGGGTTGGAATTTAAATTTTCAAATTCCATGACTTTCCATGACCAGTACAAATCCTGTTTTAAGGATTGAGAGGGTTAACCAAAAGGGCTGAATCTGCGATAGTCATCAGATATATAAAATGATTTTATGTTCATCTTAAAATATAAATTGAAAAATTGAGGTCGTCACCTGGGATAGCGAGTTTGAAATTTTGGTAGCCCAGCTTAAAATCTAGCAGCCATGGGCTACTGGGCCCCTGATAATCTTCATCACCGCATTTAAATACTTTATTCAAGTATTTGGATTTGCATTTGAAGATTTCAAACCACAACTAGTCGTATTTGCATTTAAATACTCGTTTCAAGTATTTGAAATTTCAAATGTTTTTCAGATATGCCTGGCCAGATGGAATTGTCTGTGAAAGGGTTAAGAATAGCAAGTAAAAACTTGCGAGCAATTGTAGACCATTCAGCCTCACATGCATAATTGCATACTAGGGTTGGGTGATTTGTCGATATTATCGCGATATACTGAATACTGATAACGAAATCGTCATAATTTCGAAAAATTGTAAATATCGTCAATACCGTCAGGACGATATTGCACTCTTAACTGTGAGCAGAATATAAATAACTAAGTTAGAAATGTCATACTCTTACCTCTATTCGGTCAAGTAATAGTCTTTAACAATAATAATAATAATAATAATAATAATCCAGTCTTTGTCTGAGGTAATAATAACTTAATAAACTCCAAAATAATCTGTGTTCAATTAATTCATGACTTGTTTGCGCTAATAAAATGATTTATTTAAAGTACAAAATAATCCTATTATCCTTTGTTGTTCACGTTTCATAATTACATAAATAGACGACACCATCTTTTTTCTTGCCTCATTCCGAGTATTAGTCAGTGGGGAATACCGTTTGCACTACCCACATTCCATTCTGATGATGTCATTACTACAGGTTATTTATCCATTAGTCATTGATCTGCATGGTTAAACATTCTTCTGACCGTGAATGATTTAAACATTAAAACTTTTTAGGTCGATAGGAAACCACACACACACTTAATCCCTTATCAATACCACAGCTTGGAACGGTGGGTGAGGGGGAAGTTAATCTCTTGCTTTACCGTTAGCGCCAAGAGTGTTAACCATTTTCATCCCGATTGGACTTCATATGTTTTTATGTAACTATAACTTTATACAATATATTTAGCATTTTAAAACGAATCAAATCAAAACGTTTCTTATTTGTGATGAATACGGTTAGTTGCATTATATTCGTTGCTTTAAACTGTATATTGAAGGGTGTCAGTGTGGAATTTCATGTATTAAATATGCGGGAATGGCAATCATGGCGATCTCAATTTACGGTTTCAATGCAACAAATTTAATGAAAATAACTTATAGACACCACCAATTTGAAATACATGTCTACACCCTAACTCCACATCCCACCCAAATGACGATATATTGTGATACCTAGGGTTGGGCGATTTTTCGATATTATCGTCAATATCGCGATATACCGATACCGAAATCGTCATAATTACGAAAAATCACTTTTAACTGTGAGCATAATATAAATAACTAAGTTAGAAATGTCATACTCTTACCTCTATTCGGTCCAGTAATAGTCTTTAAGTAATAATCTAGTCTTTGTCTAAGGTAATAAAAACTTAATAAACTCCAAAATAATCTGTGTTCATTTAATTCATGGTTTGTTTGCGCTAATAAAATGATTTAAAGTACAAAATAATCCTTTGTTGTTCACTTTTCATAATTACATAAATAGACGACGCCATGTTTTTTCTTGCCTCATTCTGAGTATTAGTCAGTGGGGAATACCATTTGCACTACCCACATTTCATTCTGATGACGTCATTACTACAGGTCAAGCTATTTATCCATTAGTCATTGATCTGCATGGTTAAACATTCTTCTGACCGTGAAAGATTTAAACTTTAAAACTTTTGAGGTCGATAGGAAACCACACACACTTAATCCCTTATCAATACCACAGCTTGGAACGGTGGGTGAGGGGGAAGTTAATCTCTTGCTTTACCGTTATACGATTTTATGTTACTTTATACAATATATTTAACATTTTTAAACGAATCAGATCAAAATTCATTCCACATATAACATTACGGATTTATTCTAAGTGAGAAACGTCCTTAAAATAAAGAATTTAGGCCTAATTATTTCCAGTTTTCTATCAGTTGTGGCAGTCTTGGCTGCAGAGTTAACTGGGTTAATTTCACACATCCCGGGTACGCCTTGAGATCAATGGATAAACCCGCTAAGTAGTGAGCGAATTTGAATAGGTCTACAATGGGGCAAATTAGTATTTAATATTACAGACCAAATAGAATCTGATATAATTGTTTCCAGTCTTCACGCTCGTTCTCGTTCAAAATCATGTAGTGTTATTTTATTAATTTGCATCGTCTATGCTAGCAGCGGCCGTGATAACAGCTGTCGGAATTCTGCAGTGTGAATTCTGATTGGCTCAAGTATGATACGGCGGCCAATCAGATTTCGTTCTGTAGAATTCCTTTCTGCGAGATGAAGTTAATGCGTATTCCTTGCTCAATCTTTTGACAGTTGTCGTGAGGTAAAGTGTGAGGTAAAGATAACATAAAATACAACACAAGAACAGAAGAAAATCCTTTATTTTTCTTATTTGTGATGGGTTAGTTGCATTACATTCGTTGCTTTAAACTGTATATTGAAGGGTGTCAAAGTGTGGAATTTCGTGTATTAAATATGCGGAAATGGTAATCATGGCGATCTTAATTTACGGTTTCAATGCAACAAATTTAATGAAAATAACTTGCAGACATCACCAATTTGAAATACATGTTATTCTATGTTTAGACCCTAACTCCACACCTCACCCAAATGACGATATATCGTGATACCGCGGTATTTTAATGAGATACCGATATCGTCATACCTTGAGCAATATCGCCCAACCCTAGTGATACCGCAGTACTTTAATGAGATACCGATATCGTCATGGCTTGTGCAATATCGTCCAACCCTATTGCATACATTGCCAGGTGCTTGAAACCATAAACTAGTAAAACGTGATAAGCCACGTCACTGAAGTATACCTGACACTTACTTGTCTTCGGTTGGAGGACAAAAGTCAGATCTTCACACCATGGAGTGTCTAGGCACCAGTTATATGGTTAAAGAGCCATTAGCCAGTAGGCTGTCCCCATACCCCTCTGTTCCCCCATCCGACGTTATAAATGCTTGAAACTATAGTCAGAGACCAAATCATAAACCACATGAAGACAAACTCACTGATCAGTAGTAAGCAGTTTGGTTTTCATAAGTGCAAGATCGACATCGCTACACTTGTCAAAGGTGCTAGACACATCATGATATGGGCAGCAATATTAATTGTTGCGCACATAGCCTTAATGAAGGTCTTTGATACGGTGCCTCACAAGAGACTGCTGCAAAAGCAAATAATGGGCTCTGCATAACTGGCAAGGTTCATGAACAGATTACATCATTCCTGTCTGAGCACAAACAAAGCATTATAACAGTAAATGGCACAGCTTCAGTATGGATGAGCGTCTTAAGCGGGACTCTGCAGAGTAGTGTGCTTGGACCTCTGCTGTTTGTACTGTTTATCAACGACCTACCAGGATCCTTCACCTCTGACGCACACATGTATGCTGGTGATACAAAGGGATGACTAAATATTAGGAATGAAGATGATCAGCAAGAGACCGTTAGACTTATACACGTTTCAGTACCGACTGGTCAGATGAATGGTTGTTCAGGTTCCATCCAGAAAAGTGCAAGATTATGATAGTGCCCGCAGAAAGCGTGATGATGTAGAGAGAGATGCTATAATGAGAGGCAGCCCTAGTGAGACGGCAGAGCGCAAACTGGGAGGACTTCAACCAATGAGAAGGGCCTTAACATCGACAGCAGGCCAACCTCTGAGAAACATGTTAATGAAAAGATTAGCAAGGCGACAGATTATGGTGATGATCTGATGAACATTTGCATACCTAGACCAAGATAGCCTCAAATAGTTGTATACGGCACTTATGAGAAGACACCTCGAGTATGCGAATGCACCATCATCGCCAGTAGGCATCCACCGAGGAAAAAAAGATGTAGCCAGCATTGAACGCGTACAGAGAAGGGCCACTAAACTGATCCCGGTGTTTAAGGCCAAGAGCTACGAGGATAGATTAAAGAAATTGAAACTAGCATCGTTGACATTCCACAGGCTCAGAGGAGATATGATTTGTTCTTAGCTGTACAAGATGTTAACAGGTACGGACGGGTGTTAACAGGCATGGGTGTAGATCTCAATACAGTGTAACAGCCATGAGGCCATCCATAAAAAAAGATTTTGTTTCCTACAAACCGGGTGGGGAAAAAGGACTTCAGTAGGGAGCGAGGATATTTATTTTTTTTCCCAATTATTAATATATTTTAAAAAGGTCATAACTATTTGTTGTTCAGATATTTGACTAGACGTTCATTAAATATGGTGGCACAATTAGCAAAATGGATTCACATTGGATACACCTGGCATTAAAAACATTGTAATTTGTATAGTTTTATAAATGTATGCATGTTTTAATATTTATACTGGGTAGGAAAAACCAATTATTTTATTCCTGGCCGGGTGAGAGAAAAATTTCTCCTGGGAGGGTTACAGGAAACACAAATATTATTTTTTTGGCCGGATGAGAACATTAGTTTACCAATTTTAAATGACATGGTCACAGTCCGCCCAGAGTACCTAGTACCAGGAAGAAGACAACGTTTAAAACACTTAACCACATTGACTACAAGCAGTTTCTTTCCCAAAACGATTAGGGACTGGAATGCATTACCTACCGGAACCAAAGAGAGTCAGGGCCTGGCACTATTTAAAGCCAGTCTCCCACTGCACTCTTATTAGTCCAGCGCAGTAGGCACAAACTTCCCCGTCGCGATACCTGATATGGGTTTTGATGAGTATCGAACATAACCTAACATGATCATCAGATGTTCCCACACATACCACTCAGGGAGTCCAGTGCCACCAGAGGACACAACCATAAGCTCTTCAAGCAGAGAGCAAAGACCAAACTCAGACAGAACAGCTTTTGCATCCGGGTGACTGAACCATGGAAGTCTTCATGAGGAAATGGTGAAAGAAACGACAGTGAAAGCCTTCGAAGCACGCTTGGACAGGCAAAGATGGAACCAGGAAATGATTTACAATTTCGAGATACAACGCAGCAGTTTTGCTACCGAGTTGTAATATGGCCGGCGGTCGTCTTCTTGTAGTGTCTAATAGCCAGTAGGAATTTAAGCCATCTTGATCTACCTTATAAATACTTGTACTGATTTGTTCATGCGAACAACCTATTCCTGATAGCAAGCAAACGTTGGCCCAACGTTTACCACTGTGTTGGTGCCTAAATCTATGAATATGTTCAAAATAGCACACAAGAGAGCATAATTTAACAATTAAAAAATTTAAAGGTGAATAATATGTTGATTTTGTTTGATCTACTGTGAAATTTCCAATGCTGGCCCAACGTTGGCAAACAAGTGATACGGCCACTGTTCTAATGCAAACTACGATCTGCCAATCTGTTGCCAACATTGGCTCAAAGTCTACTGGGATGACTCCAAGTCTGGACCTCAACCTACAGAGTTCACCCTTTCACTCAGTCATTTATATCATCCGACCAGATGCTAATTAATAACTGAACAGTACTGATGGATGGATATGAAGTTGAGGTTGAATTTGTGTTGATTGTCGCAGTACCCCGCTTACCCCGATCACATATTCGAATGACAGAGTATAATCGGATAACGGTATCACGTGGTACAAATTTGTATCATGAGTAATACATTCTACTCGATTACTCCTGCTTCTAACGAGAGTAAAAGTGTGCGCATGTGGAGATATGTTTAAGCAACCATGCGATACATCCGATCGGAGTACATTGAACATGAACCCGAATTCAACCCGAGTGACTGACCAGACTGATGGACAGAATGTGGCGTCATCAGTAACTCGCAATGTAGCAATTATATTTGGTATTCAGGGTTAATATAGTAGAATAATTTCTCATGAAAATTGTAGATCTTGAAGAGAATTTTCTTCTTATGGTTTCAGAAAACACGTAGTCACCAGTTTTCGTAGGTGGGATAGTTTACTTCTGCCATTTAGTAGCCACCATCAACAGGTTGATTATTATGCTACTGTAGAGAGAGCAGGTCAACATTAAAAACAAATTTTTTTTTTTTTGGGTTTTGAATTTTTTTTTTTAAACAAGGTTCCATAATACACTTACTGTGTGAGAGACTTGAATATGTCACGGCTCTCAGCTTGTCCCGTAGTTACTGGTAAGGCGTTCCATTCCCTGATGGTGCGTGGGAACAATGATTCTTTACGGTACTCGTTTCTACAAGCGGTGACTTGGTATGACAGGTGGTGCATATTTCTCGAGAAGCGTTTTGGTGGCATGAGTCGGTTCTCTTTGTTGACGTGCACTTGATTGTTGGTGATTTTATACATCATTGCAAGCCGTGCAGATTTACGCCTGTCTTCGAGCGGGCCATTGAAGATGGTTCAGCATGTTGCTTACACTTGATCTGTTGTGAAATTTGCTGAGTACGTATCGAGCGTCTCGTCTTTGGACATTATCTAGCCGATGAATTTCATTTTGGTGGTAGGGATCCCAAACCGTGCTAGCATATTCTAGGGTGGGTCAGACTAGAGTTTTGTAGCCATTTGTTTTGATGCTTGTTGATGCTAAATTGAGATTTCTCCTTAGGAAACCGAGTGTCTTATTGGTTTTGTTGCAGATGCTGCTGATGTGTTCATTCCACTGTAGATCAGATGTTATAGTGTCTGTGACACCAAGATATTTGACAGAGTTTACAGCCTCTAATGGATGATCGTGCAATATGTACTGGTGTCTGAATGGATGGTGTTTCCTGCTGATATTTAACATGTTGCATTTGTCAGGATGAGATTTCATCAGCCCGTCTTCTTCCCATTTTGCTAGCTTGTTGAGATCTTGGAGCTCTCTTACATCCGAGTCTGAGGATATTGTCAGGTATACGATTGTGTCATCAACGAATAGTCGCATTTTGGATTTTAGGCCTTCTGCCATTATGTAGAAGAGGAAGAGACTTGGTCCTAGTACTGATCCTTGTGGGACTCCAGAATCAACATCTATGTAGCTTGATTTTCCCCCCCATCAACGACTGACTGCGATCATCCAGAAAGGAAGCTGTGTATCCACCTGCTTGTTTTACCTCGGATACCATAGTGATCATCCTTGTGGATGAGGAGGCTGTGACTAACCTTATCAAATGCTTTGGAGAAGTCCATTATGATACAATCTGTCTGTTTGCCATTGTCCATGTTTTTTGTGACCTTATCAATGAATTTGATGAGTTGTGTGTGACATGAGACTCCCCGGCAAAATCTGTGTTGTAGTAGGTAGAGGATGTTATGTGAGTATGCATGTTTCATTATATGACTGGTTACAATATGTTCCATAAGCTTGCAACACACACAGGTCTTAGATGTTGTTCTGTAGTTTTCTGCTTTGTGTCTTTGGCCCTTCTTGTAGATGGGGCTCACATTTGCAGTACGCCACTCATTTGGTAGCTCTCCGGAGAAAAATGAGTTTTTGAAGATGATTGTCAATATCGGTGCTATCTCTTGGGCTAATTCCTTGAGGATACGAGGTCTTATGTTGTCTGGCCCTGCTGCTTTGTTGGCATTTATTCGATTTCGAGAAGCACATAATAGATAAAGTTAATAAAGCCAACTCCATTATGGGTGTAATAAGGCGCACATTTGTATACCTTGACACAAACATATTTAGAACCCTGTATACATCATTAGTGCGGCCACATCTGGAATTTGCTAATCAGGTTTGGACCCCCTATCTCAAGAAACATATAGGGCTGTTAGAAAATGTTCAGCAAAGGGTGACAAAAAGTGTCTCAGGACTATCAAACCTAAGTTATGAGACTAGGCTCAGGATCCTTAATATACCAACTCTTGCATCGTGTAGAATACGAGGAAACATTATTGAAGCTTACAAAATTACAACAAAAAAATATGATCCAGAAGTGTGCAACCTTTTTGAATTTGATCAGACTCAAGAACCAGGGGACACAGGCTAAAACTATACAAATCCAGATCACGTTTAAACATACAGAAATACTCCTTTAAACATAGAATTATGGACTTATGGAACAGTCTTCCGAACCATATTATAGAAGCAACAACCATGATATCATTTGAAACAAAATTAGATAAACTATGGAGAAGGGGTATCATACTCTCCTCCACTCGCGGCAGAGCTCCACTCGAGGCAGTGAGATAATTCACATATTCCTGTCAATGCAAGGGAAACAACTCCAATACAATCTAAGGCCTGGGCCCATGCACTAAGGTACTGTTGCGCCCAAGTTAAACCTAAAGATCACCATTGTATACTTATTACTGAATGAATAGTACTTTGGAGTTAAATTGCCGTAGAGTGGCTATGACCATGGGTGTAGGAATGTATTTTCACTTGGGGGGGGGGGGGGCCAAAGTATGGGTGAGGCCAACACCTGGGGTCGCTATAGGGGATACACTATGCGAGAGGAAAAACACAGGGTGGTGGGAGGGTGTGTGGTGTGGGTGTTGCGATAGTGATCAAATTACGCTGTACATGATTTGTTTCCCTTGCATTGACAGGAATATGTTAATTATATTCACATATTCATGCCGCGAGTGGAGGATTACCGCCAGTGGAGGAGAGTATGATACCCCTTCTCCATAGTTTATCTAATTTTGTTTCAAATGATATCATGGTTGTTGCTTCTATAATATGGTTCGGAAGACTGTTCCATAAGTCCATGATTCTATGTTTAAAGGAGTATTTCTGTACTTACACGAATCCTCTACTGACAGCAAGCGTCATCAAGCCTCTAACGTCAGGAATGGGCTGCATATATTTATGGTACATTTTAATGTTATTAAGTTGTTATTAACAATTATACATTGGCTATGTTATAATGATTCTGGAGTATAAATATTACAGACGTCAGATCATACAATGGGTTCACAATCGTAGCTATAGCGCAATGCATGACTTCTATAGTATATACTATAACTATCTAGCTGGCAATATAGATCCCATGTTTTATTACCGAATTGAAAAAGGAAATTAGGAATCTGTCATTACAGGCTTTTAGCTTTCTGACAGAAATAGAATATGATTGATTGAATTGATTGATTGATTCTGACTCCGACTCTGAGAAGCTTCTCATTCTCAATTCCATTCTGAGTTTATAACACAATGATACACGTACCATGCAAGACTTGGTAGCTTTTTAGATTTCTTAAAAGTCCTTTTTCTATTTGTATCATAATTGAATTTCTTCCTTCTAGCTTGTCTTTTTATCTTCGCCATCGGATTTCCAAGTGAAATAGACACGTGCTTTCGTTTACTTTTTTCTTCTTTTATGTTATGGCATGTAGATACCCCTTTTCATTTCTAGGAGTACCGGGATATGTGGCGCAATGGTTTTCTTGATCTTGATTAATTATGATCATTATACATCACATTGATCAATCCTACAAACATGAATACGACGTAGCGTCCAGTAGTGGTAGATCACTGCAATGTAGATAGTAAACATAACATGCGCAGCAACCCATTACTGAACAGATTGGTCCCTTGTCCAATGATGCTCCCCATTAGCCAGCATCCTGTAAACAGTATATCATCATTATAAGTAAAAGTACCCTCCCCCCAAAATATAAAATGTTTATTGTTGTATCTATAATCATAGACATCCATGTATATTATTGAACTTGACTATGTTCTGTCCTTGTCTGTTACGTAACTGTCTTGTCCTTATTTACTACCCATATGTATCGCAAAATAATAATTATAATAATAATAATAATAATAATAATAATAATAAAAATAATAATAATAATAATAATAATAATAATAATAATAATAACCCAAGTGACTAACTCTTACACACACCCTGCTGTTACAGTATTATATGTTGGTTCGCGGACTGAGAGAGGCCCACTCCTGGAGTTTTTCTTTCCACTGTAATGACTGACAAGATAATTGAACCGGTGGTGAACTCTGGGGGTGGGGGTGGGGGTGTGGGTGGTGGGTGGTGCGTGGGTGGGGTTGTAGTGGGTGTGGGAGGGTGCTGGGGGTGTGGGGCGGGGTGGTCTCCTCTTGACCGGCGAATTGACATATTTCCTTTTTGAAATTTAAACTGTTTATGTGGATCAAGGGTCAAAGGGTTAATAAGGAAGTAGTAGTAAATGTAATGTCTGAATTTATAATTGTTTGTGTAAGTACTGTCTTGTCTAATTTATATATACCTGTATATATGTGTGTAAGGTGTCCGCCATAACATTAGGCACTGCCTAAGGCGGACAACCTGGTATGATTCGTGAAAACGTTTATCTTGGAATTATTGAATAAATTAATCTTGAATCTTGAATCTTGAATCTTGCTCATCCAGGAGTAGGCTGGTACCCGGCTCCTCATTCCCTCGCTGACGAATCTCTGGCTCAGGACTATTGTGATTATGAGCAATTGGAGTCAGGTACCAGCTTAATCCAGGAGCCCCCATATAGGACCTATATCACCGCAGGTGCAGTGATGTGTGCGGTTATATCAAAGAATCCAAGTGCTATGCAACAGCTACTCACCATCACATAGATTGATGCTGCCAATGAGAGGTACTTGTTTAGTTTAACAAAAACAAAGGCGATGATGCCGAAAATAGCACCTGGCTATGTATACACGGAAGTTTATTTCAATTCAATTCAATTCAAGTAAATTGTATTTGCTTATTTATAGTATTACTTACAAGATGCATATAGGTGGCCCATCAAAGGCAGAGCCTATGAGGTGATGGGCCCCTTACATATAACATTTATACATGACATAACATTACAAACGATGAATACATTGGAAACATTATAGACAGTTACAAATATTTATCTGTTCTGCGGGTGTGGGGTGGGGGGGGGGGCGTTATTCAAGTGAACATGCCCCACCAGTAGGACTGTCAACTTTTATTACTTACCTGCTGGTGGCGCAGTGAGCCGATTTTCAAGAGTTAACTCCCTTGAAATATTTGGTGCCCCCACCCCAACCCACCTGGGAAAATGACCTCCTGGATCCGCCTCTGATGGTAGCTCATTGGAGTGATCAGAAGTCCACCTTGGAATCCACAGGGCTGTTGATACAAAAGAACTTCAGACAATCACTTCTTGTATTCAGACTGCATGACATACCAAATACTCATTAATGGGAGGTGGTATGCATGGTCTAAATGGAATCAATCCCAAGACATCAGGGAAATCTGGGATATATGCCACAACAGCTCTCGTACATGGATTGGAAGCTTTAATACTTTCCATGACAGAGATCCAACTGATAGATGACAACCACAGAGGGTCCATGAAGTAGATACAACTTCTTCCAGCTTCAATTGCAAATGCACCTGCCTATCTTTTTCTTGGAATTATTCCGATCGAAGGGCGGTTACACAAAAGAATTTTGACTCTGCTCATCAACATGCTTCATCCACCAGAATCTATTGAGGCCCACGTTATCATACGGCAGTTAACAGTTAAAGATTACAGCTCACATAGCTGGGTGATAATGGCTAGACAATTCCTTTCTCGATCAGTATCAGCTCTCCACCAGCATTTCAGCTACTGAAAGGTGAACCATCCAAGTACTAGTGAAACAGAAGGTGAACAATTATTGGAGAGACCACTTGGTTACTGAAGCTAGTTCTAAAATAACATTATCAGTCATCAACCTGAGAGCCTGCACTATGGGCAGATGCCATTCTGTTTGGGAATTGGAGAATACTGATAACGTAATGGTCTTCAAAGCAACAGTGAAAGTTAAGTTACTTACACAGAGGTATAACCTGTTCAGTGGATCTACCCGTAATCATTCACAGAGTACCAACTGCCACGTGTGCAAATCTGTAGTAGAAACAGTTGGTCACTTCATTTTGTTCTGTCCAAGTCTCGAGGATGTTCACAACGTTTATCTGCATAGAATAGATGTTATGCTCCAAACAGCTGGCACACAAAGGCTGAGACAGTTGACAGAGGAAGATGCAATTAAACTAATCCTGGATACAACTCACATCATTGACATAAACAATCCGCTCAAAATCCTTCTTGAAGAAGTATCATGGGATCTCTGCTTCAAGCTGCACCACGCTCGTGCATCAAAACTCAACGGAACATCACAATATACCAGTATACGACTGAAAAGGCATGGTACGACATTGAAATAATGATGACATGACCAACATACAGTTTACGTCAGTCCAGCCCCGGCTGATGGTTCGCCTAGAAATGGAGAGGTGATATCTCCAGGACAAGTAACAAGTATGTAACATGTAAACTAGCGCAGAACTCTCCTGATAGCAGTGTATTTCACCATTGCTTTGCTAAATAACATTTACATGTGTAGGGCTAAACATTATCGTCGTTATAATGTGTGCTATAATAGGATTCCAACTCATTGCAAAGAAATCGACTCAACACCCTTGGTCACTATGGGTGCAGGACATCTTGTACCATCACCAACTTGTACCAAGTCAACTCATACCAAATGGATAGTTAACTCGTGCCAGTTTTCAGACAACTCATAGCATGAGAGCACCGGGAGAGGACCATTTTACTTACTTACTTACTTATTTACTTACTTACTTACTAACTTACTTACTTACTTACTTACTTACTTACTTACTTACTTACTTACTTACTTACTTACTTACTTACTTACTTACTTACTTACTTACTTACTTACTTACTTATTGTTAATTTCCAGTTCAGTGCCTTCAGATCATCTTCACTGGACTACAGATCTTCATCTACAGTACTTGACTTTTTACTTCTGGTTATAATAATTTCTGCTTTCTAATTATCATACAAAATATCTTGGTTTTTCCAATGTTTATCTAGCCTGGTTTTGAATGCGTTTAGGGCTTTAGCTGAAATCACATAGTTATGGAGGCTGTTCCAGATTAGTGTAGCATGTACCGCGAATGAAGTTTTGCGGAGTGATGTCCTAGGTCTTTGTGGATACATCTTTTTTTAAATTGTCACAGTTGCTAGACCTTGATGTCATATCATTTCACGTTTGTATAAAATCACATGAAGTAGTAGTGTTGGTAGTAAAATGATATCACCTCCCTCAACTGGATTACCATTTAGACAAATGAGCCCCCACCTCCCTCAACTGGATTTCCATTTAGACAAATGAGCCCCCAGCACCCTCTCAACCCCTGGGGCATAGGTTGTTGAGACGGGGGGCCACCATGGATCGCCGAACGGCTGCCAGGGAGGTAGGATCATCCCGACACTACTACTATCAGGGGCTGAACGCCCATTTAGAAACAAGCCTCCACAGTGATATACACCACTGATCGCCATCAACCACAGGGCCGGCCTCTCTCTCTCTATTCTGTGTAGGCTCAGACAAACACGTAGTCTCTGCCAGAGTCGCATCGGCATGATGGGACCACCCATAGGGGCTTCCATCTACCTTGACAACGCTCACCTGGGAGGAGGCTAAAGTGATTAGCATGTGAACCACGGCAGACTCTGGCATGTTCACATGTTATGCAGAGAATATGGTGCTGAGCAGGGGGCTCCAGCAGACAACCATGGCCTACCCTCTCCACCCCATAGAAGTGGCAGACAGACTTGATCTCTTTATGTGGGTGGAAGCGGTCATAAATGTTTCTCCGCAAGGGATCGACCCAAGGATTGTACTGGGTGTCATCCCGGAAGTGGGCCCACTTGGCATCCAATATCATGGCTGTCTCAGCGCCCTGTGCCACTGCTGTAGACGCCAGCACGAGCAGTATGATGAGAATCATGGCTATATATGAAGAGTTAAACTGAACAGAGTGAACCCTTCGAGAAATATATGTGCCAGATCGAGCCCTGTTCCATCCGGATCGATAGTGATCTTCATCCCCTCAGGGGCAGGGGCTAGCTGCTTCACTCTGCCACCGGCTAAGAAAAGTAGCTCTAGGACTATATGAGACATTTGCGGGCTAGTGAGTCCGACTCTCTGAAGCAGTTTAACAGCACCCTTGACTTTGGAGACATGTGACACACCATCTACCCATAGGGTGCCCTCCTGGAGGTTAACAGCTTCTTCTGGTCCATCGAATGGACGACGCAACAGGAGCTTTCCACCTGTAACCCCGATCCGGTGACCAACCCTCGTCATTGAGACACCTTCACATATGTAGGCGAGGAAGGATGATCCCCGATTGTAGAGCTTTCGAACTTTCCCATCCTTTTTCACAACAGTGGAGAGGGGAGTAACCTCTATGTCAATGACTGCGGGAGGCCTATATAGGGGCAACCATGTTTGCCAGTCACCACCAGGTCCAGCGCGGTACCACACTTCATTCTTCTGATATATGAACTGAAGGTTTTTTGCCAGGGTCAATAGCAGGCCATCATGGGCCATCGGCGGGGCACCGCTCGAATAGGGTTTGACCAGATGAAAGCTGAGGTCGTTATTTAGGGTGTTGATGTCTGCCACCTCTGTATCCGAGAGCTCAATCAATGGCTCGAGGATGTACTTCCTCTTCAGGAAATCATACCGAAACATGATCTTGTGGCCATCTATGTTGCGACCCAAGCACTCCATCGACACATCCTTGAGGTCTGTGAGCAGCTCCACCCCATCACCACCAATGGGGTGGGGGGAGAAAGTCTTTGAGTTTATTTCGTACTGTAGGGCGAATGACTTGCCATCACTCTCTTCTACCTTGGCAGCATCAACTGCGTACATATCTGCCAGGTCAGCAAGACCAGTCGAGTGAGCAAATATGGGTTCCATAGCATGTTATAGGAGGGGTTTAAACAAGACATATAACCATGCCGATTGTCCGACTGCTGCTCTCCGGTGGTGAGAACGTAATCTCACCCTCTCTACAGGGGAGACGGGTGGTACAGTACCATGTAGAATGGGTCCTCTTCGAGGTGACCTCCAGGTCAATAACTGCAGGAGGTCTAAATAGTGGCACCCATGCTCGCCACTTACCACCAGTTCCAGCGTGATACCACACCATGTTCTTTTCGAAGACTACCTGCAGCTGTTTCACCAGGGTCAACAACATACCATCATTTGACACTGGTGCGGCATGCTTCACAGTCGAGTCTAAAACATGAAAGCTGAGATCAGCGTCCAAATTGTTAACATCCTCAACCTTGTCTTGTACCTGTTCTAGGGAGTGGAGGATGAACTTATTCTTCGGGAAGTCATAGCGAAACAATATTTTGTCCCCATCTCTCTCTCTCTCAACCCAGACATTCCTTCGAGACATCCTTTAGGTCAGTGAGCAGCTCTACACCATCTCCACCGGCGGGATTGAGGGAGGATATCTTGGAGTCTGCTACATATTGGAGGATGAACGACTTGCTATCGCTTTCCTTAACCTTGGCGGCATCAACATCGTACACGTCCACGAGATCAGTTAGACCGGTTTAGTGAGCAAATATAGGTTCCATTGTATATGTATATGTATATATATATATATATATATATATATATATATATATATATATATATATATATATATATATATATATATATATATATATATATATATATATATATATATATATATATATATATATATATATATATATATATATATATATATATATATATATATATATATAAATATATATATGGTTTAAACGGAGTGTATAGCCATGCCAATTGTCCGATTGCTACTCCAACATGGGGAGAGTGTCATCAGACCATCTGTAGTTGGTAGATGTGCAGTTCAGTATTGCATAGAATGGGTTCTCTTCAAGGTAGCTCAACATTCCACCATGTATGTACACATAGATGTGTTACATCCACCACCAGGCAGTACATACCACAACTCCCTGACTGAAGTAGGGTTAGTTGTGATAGAATATCTGCCAGAAGCCACCAGCAAACTGTGGAAAACGATCAGCCCCAACATGTTCACCCATGTAAATCACCTGTTTGACAGCTCCTCCATTAGTCTATATGCCAGCATGGATGGTCTGGCGGATGCTCAATTAGCGTTTACACTGCTACTACTTATTGACTTATCCCCATCATGACGATATCATATCAGACCTATCAGGCATTTACTGAGCTGTGGAAAAATGCGATAGAGGAGCCACACACCTTCTCCAGGATGGCAGGTATAGAGGTACAGGAAATGCGTTGTTGACAAGAAGGCGAGCGACTGCAGTGGGTGAGCTGGTATGAACAGAATGCCAGAGAGGCAAGGAGACAAAGTGACTACAACTCTGTCCAAGAATACCAGCGCCTCTTCTGGCAGGAGGCCAAACTTTTATGATTACTTGAATGACGAGTATGATGAGTCTGTAGAAGTTTTGAAGTGGGAAGAGGAGAGGGGGCAAAAATATAAATCCAAGAAATTCCACCAACTGTGGGTGTACTATCAGAGTGGCAAGGTGAAGTTCCAGATGTCACAGCTGCGAAAGCAACTGGCCCTTGACATTATGGTGGATGAGGTGTGTTTGAGGGAGGTATATCTCCACACCAACGAGCTTGTTCGCTTCGCCAGGCTTTCCAATGACTTTTAAGAACTAGATATACCATGGCTAAATTGGAGTGGTGAAATCAGCCCGAACTATATCCCACATGGCACATGAGGAGGGTGGTACAGTCCATGGCTGACGACTTCAGCAGATTGACACCATCAGACAGAATCATGTTCATGAGACAGAAAAGTACAGCAGAACACGCAGGCGATATAAAGCAGCCTACAACAGTCCAGCACGCACAACCACAGCTGCAGATGTGATTGTAGCCAGTGATGGTGTGGCCGCCATTGCCACCCTTGCTAGAGGGGTGAGTGCTATCGTTGCTATCCCGCTGGGTGGTGTGACCCTTGCCGCTACTGTCCTGGCCACCAGCTTGGCGGTTGGACAGCGTCAGATCACCAGCTGGAGAAGCATGCTAAGTATGTAACATTAGCACAGAGCAGCCTACGGGCTATCGACGAGTCTGTCAGCAAAGCTCTCGAGGATGGGCAGGTCAGTGATGAAGAGTACCACCATATATTGAAGCTCCAAACACTGTACCACACAGAGAAACCTAAAGTGCGCCAGCAATACCTCAAAGGCTCCAGCGGGCGAGTGGACATGGAGGAGTTAAAAAACGAGATGCTGCGGCGGGCCACATCGAAGATCTCTACGATACCAAATGGTATGTTGTGTCTGCGGCTGGAACAGCAGCTTTAAGATGACTACTATAGATGGCCTTCCCAACGAACCTCATGACAATTGACCAAACCCAACCGCCCCTCCTGGGTACACTCTGGACCCGCTTGACACGTGGTCTCCTGGATGACATACCGGACCTAACCCCGATCTCCTTTATGGTCGACCTTATAATTCTGGATCCATTGATACTAAACATTCGAGCCATTTAATTTACACCACTTTGGGCGATTTCCTGTTAGCTTGAAACTTCTGATCCGGTCATCAACGAATGTGGTACTTATCATTGACAGGCTTTTGAGGTCATAGAGGTCAAATTTACATCTGGTTTGACCTGCTCGTCCAAACTTCATAGACTGTTGAGCTTTATGACCCCTAGATTTGCTTCCACAGCATAACCATACTTTCTAGGTCATGACCTTGAAATAACCTTAGGGTCAAATTTGACATATTTGACCCATATAACTCGACATTCCTATGATAGACCCGCAAAATCCCCTCCTGTGGCTAGAATTGTTGCAAATGGATGAGGGCAAGGAGTTTAGAGGTGAAACTGCGGCCCTCATGCGGAAACACGGTGTGGCAATTAGGCGAGGCGAGGTGGGACATCACCGTGCCCAGGCTATCATTGAGCAGTGGAACCGGACACTGGCAGAGAGGCTGTTCCCACATCAGTATGCTCATCAGATTGCTGTCATCGTCCCGACTGGCGGTCGTTCCAGGGTATGGGTGAGAGGGTTGTGGTGGAGAGATCCAATGCTGAGGTTACTAGGCTGATAGGACAGAAGCCTGTCAATGCCATTCAGTGATCCTCTGTGGCCCAACCGTCGGAACGACTATGCTCTGTTCAACAGTTGGAACGACTGTGCTCTGAGGATAGACTTCCATCCGATTCCCTGGTTCAGTATTTGTATGAGCCTGGCGAGTTAAAGGGTGGGTGTAGGCGGGCGACTGACCCCAACTGGTCAATAGATATACACAAGATTGACAGGTATGTGGATACGGCTGGATAACCTATGCTGTACTACTTGGCACACCAGCATGGAGTGCGAAGCAGTCCTAGACGGCCGTTTGTACGAGAGGAGCTCCAGCTTATCCCTACAGACACCCAGCTACCTCCACCCAGAGTGCTTATGTCAAATAACATCCTCCAGATCATAAGCGCTGACTTGCGCTTGCGCAGGTTGAACCATGGTAGGCGGTGCCGTGTTTTGGCTGTGATACTCAATGGGCTCGGTGTGGACACCATCTGGTAGCTCATATCTCTTATTGTAGTAGGCGGAAAAACCAGGTTTTTCCTGTTCATATGTCACCAGACCCTGGTTGCGCAGACGGAGGCCTCGATTGGTGGCTCTGCCCACTATACCATGGAGGGCACAGTAGAACCTCTGCCACGAGACGTCATTCTGGCGTTTAGACATTCCCTTGGTCGAGCATTTCACTTGCAAGTTCCTGCTGTTCCAGTGGTCTGTATTCTCCATGTAGTAGCACTTGGAGCAGAGAGCAATACCACGAGTGCCTTCGAGCTCGAGCTTGAACAATCCCAGAGTGCGCCCAGACCATTTGTCCCATGCCAACCAGTCCCGTTTGCAGGTCTCATACTATGTTCGCATCTCTGGGCGTATCACCTCATCGAGGTCGGAGCCTGCTATGGTGATATAGGCAGAATCGGTGTCCATCTGCAGGTACTCGAAGCTGTCACGAGCTACGCAGTGGTCGAGGAAGTCATAGTAGAACTCCAGCAATCGCAGCTTCGCGAGCTCATATACGGCTATACCCACATGGAAGGGGCGACAAATGGTGATTTTAGCCTTATGGTGTAGGAATCACCAATCTCCTCTAGATCCTCGAACCACGAAGCTCGTGTTGGTATGACATTCTAATGCCTCGATCAGCTTCCCATATGCGCTGTTGCTGAGGAGTTTGAAGAGATCAGCCAACAAGGCTTTACCTTTGTCAACATCCCCGGTACGACGTGCCTCAGTAACAGAGTCTACAAACCATTCAAAAGGTTTCTGCGAGGTGTAGTCTATAGTGCGATAGATAGCAGTAATCTTTAACCCGTGGGTAAGGTACCACTTGAGAGTTGGTGCATGCAATACCCTCTTCTTACCAGAGGGTGCACCAACGAGCTTGCTAGTTGTAGACTTTTGTCGACCTGTTTTATCAAGGTATGCAAGCATCTCCGAAGGCATAGCCTCTTCTGGGATCTCACGATTATAGAAGATGGGAGATATCTCCTCAAACTTTGGCCATAAAGCTTTAGGTACCTCAATGCCGACCTCAGCAAACTCGAACCAATGATCCACTAGCAACTCCTCCTTAAAGTGTTCAATATCACTGCTTGCATGACCACCCCACCGTTGTACAGTTTCTTTACCACAAGGCATTACTTGGGCCATGGTTGACAAATACAGCGCATTCGTGCCATAACCAAGGAGAAGTTGACATACTCGCTTACTTTGGCGAATTCGAGTAACACCTGACTCATGGTATATTGTGAACACAATACTCGGACCACCAACAACAGCGCAATTTAACATCTGGTAGGCTTCCTTGCCTGGAGAGCAAAGGCTAATATCCGGCTCATGTTCAGCAGTACCACAAAGTAAGTACTGAAGCGACACACCAGGAAGAGACATCACATCCTTCAAAATGTCAATACCTCATTCTGTGTAGAATTCTCACATCTTCTCTAAGGCGTCAATGAATGGGCTAACATCCAAGTTGTTGTAATATCGCAACCAGTCAGCAAACGTCTTCATCTACAAATCTCTGAAGGTCTGTTTACAAGCTTTCCACTCTGACAACTCAAGAAGGTAACCCCCTTTGAACATGGACTACCACGCAGGATAATCAGGTAGTCCAGGATGGTCGAGCTTCTCAGGCGAGTCGAACCATTCATAAGATAACCAGCTCTTCTGTTTCGTGCAACCATAGGCGTTGACCCATTTCTCATAAGAAACCCCTGGGCTGAGGTAGTTGATTACATCAAGGAACCTTAGTTCAGGCGTAATGAGGAACATTGTCTGGCTAGCCTTCTTGGCGACTTTCACCATTGTTGCTTGTCCTTTGGACGAAGTAGTAAGCTCGTCTATGAAGTACTTCTTGATGAGGTTCAGGTCGTACCGGCCAGAGTTGAACCATAACACAGGCACCTGGTGACACCACTCTTGCATCAGACTTTGTTGGTGTGGAGGTAACTTGTCCAAGTCTGCGGGTAAGTACTGCACCCGGACACATTCACAGATCAAGGAGGTACATTGTTGGATCTCCTGCATGAACTCTGAGATCAGCACTTTGGAGTTAGCATTGCACAGGTGAGTTGGCAAGCTCGCACTACCATCTAAGGAGCAGCCGACTGACACCGAGATTGGTATGTGGGCACTCTCGATCGTGAGAGTCTCTGTAGGGTGGGTCTTGATCCTGTAGCTCGCCGGGTAGTGTTGGGCCGTTCGGGTGTATCATGTCAACTCGCCGCGCCGCAAGTGCATGACGAGTGATGCCGCTGGTTAGCATCTGGTCTCAGGGTAATGGACCTTGTACAAGACTGCCCTGCGGGAAACAAAAACTGGCTCCTAAGGCCGGTGGAACTCAATCGTTCCGGTGGGGCCACGCGACCATCGTCGCGATTGTTAAACACAACGGTCTCATCACACGAGTTTGTGTCACCAGTATGCCTGTCCATAGCAATTTCGTGATCTATGGACTTACAAGATTTGATTTGGTGACCTAAAAATATAAGTCTATACAATGAGTTTACCTAAACAATTAAAAATATGCTGGTAAAACTACAATAAGAGCATACGAAAATACGAGACATAGAGACAGGTAGATGAACTTTTAAACATGGGGCTCCCAGAGGTACCACACAGACTCGTAGGTCGCAGAGGTATCCCCGCAAGGGAGGCTCCCATACACGAGACTTAACTAATTAACTTAATATAAGTTATTATACCTCTATGCTGAAAGGAAGAAGGTTATCTCGGACGAAAAGTTATGTGCCTCATGCGGGCACTACTCCTAGTGTTAGTTTGGGTGAGGAGTATTATCCTCGCATGGACCGTCGTCGCTGTGCCTTGTGCGGGCCTCCATCTCGGGAAGGTGTCGCCACTGCCTAAAGCGGAAGAGGAAAGGTAGGTAAAAATGGGCCTACTCTAATATTTCAATCAAAAATGCTTTAGAAAGAAAAGACCATACCTAGTGAGATTATGACTATAGGGATGCGCACTGTTTTACATGAAGACAGGACGGAGGATTCCCGATGGATTCCCTTGTCACCGTCTTATGTGATTCTTAGTATGGTGAGTTAGTAGTTGCCGCTTTATTTATGCGTGCCTTCTGCTTTGCTTAAATAGCATTTAGTTGTTTTCAAAACAAGAACTATTTTTGGCCGCGACTGGCTGGTATCTACCTAGCTATTAGACACGGCTGTCTTTGAGAACAGATGTCCCACGACATCAATACTAGAGACAGCGCTCATACATGTTACGTAGCAGGATCTCCGAACAGAATGAGAATCCGGACATCCCGCCCCGCAACCACATAAAACGTTACAAGACATAGGTTACTTTTTACGAAAGCATTATTAGACCATTGTCCTATCGTTATGGTGGGAGTGAGAGAGACGAATACCCACCGTAAATGATTGTCAGTAAATTAGATAATAATTAATACATGTGTTTTCGCAGTGCTTTCCTACATTGGCTTAAAATGCAAACTACTAGATATCCAAAGATACATGGGAATGTGTGTGACACCGGACTCTGGCCATCACCGCTCGGAAATCCCAATAGTTTCCCAGAGACGGATCAGCCCATGGTGTGGATAGGGACATCCAAACAATTTAGAAGCCACAAGGCTGAGTGAAACACGAGGAGAGACAAAATCTTACTTATGAGTCTTGCCGGAGTGCGGGGCTAGATTATCGCACTACCGGAAGAGAAGAGTATATTACACAGTATGTAATGAAGAAAGTGTCTCTAATCATTTCGAACCTATCCTATTGAGCTGAATAGAAAAGGTTTACTCGGTAGCATGCCAGACTAAACAGAGTTATAGCATGGATAGCGACCTCAGTGAAAAATTGTTGGTGGCGGGAGAAAATGTTGCATATATAAGTGTTGCTGTATAGTGTTTTCTACGTGCACTGCGGTCCTATATTTTCTATGAATAAGCAAAACATATGAACGGATGGCCACTGGCCATATATATACATAATCTAACCAGAACAATCAATACAGTGTCAAGTGATCAAGATGTATATAACAGTACAGGTTAACGAACCTACTATAGTGCATTTAGCAACACCTTGAGGAAAATGAGAATAATTACTAACAAATACAGAAATTATAACTAGCGGTCCTAAGACTGTTATGGTTCCTTTTAGTCATTGGGACCGTTATTGCGGATACAAAATAATTAACAAAACCTATATAGAGAAATAATTAAACTGTGAAGTATAGTTTACTTGGTAGACATTTCCAAGTTAGGCTATCATGTTACTGAAATTGATACATTGATCCGTAGTCGACGTGAAATGATGCGCTCTCCGGAAGCTGGAAGGTTCCCGGTTGGTTCCCGCAAGATGTTTTCTGCAAACAAGACTTCCGCAAGAACACTCATGGCGGGAGTGCATCGCTTAGTGCTGTAGGCCTAATAGAATGTCTAACGAGCAGTCAGTAAAAGATAAGATAGTACTACGTGGTGAAGAAATTCCCATACACCGATGGCACGGATGGAAGGTGTAAACAACCCATCACTAGCGGGGGTTGTCAGAGGCAAACGAGGATAGAAAACAAAGCTTCATGGTGCTGGGTATGTCTGCCAGCTCAGAAGATGCACCGGGCAGAGTTTACTTGCTGTGGTCGAAAGTCGAAAGAACCGACACGATATGTGTGCAGCGGCTTTGCGTCCACGTGGTTATGACGTCATGGCAATATTTTGAAGATAATCATGAAGAGTTTTCCCTAGATAACTAAGCCATTTCTCAACCGATTTTGAAATGGTTTTCAGATTTAAAAAGCCCGTCCAATTCTGGTCTTGATTAATGCCAGGTTTACCGGGAACAGGCAATCAATAAGGATTACAGGGTACCATCTCGGTACACTAAAAGCACCATCCTATCTAGGTCGTAACTACGCGCTCTATATAAACAGCATCCTAGCGCGGGCATGCGCATTATACGTTTTAACGAACTTAGTCATTTTTCGACACGCTATCTCTCCCATAGGCCTATATATGCGTATGGCTCTACCCAGAGGGGCGTGTTCAGGAAACGAATCCAGGATGGGCGGCATGTACCCAGCTCAGCTGGTACGGCCGGTATCCGACCGGTCAATCCGAACTACACCACCCCTCCTAGTTTGATATCCATGACAAACGATCGTGCATGGCGGATCAACACACGGATGTACACTAGGCGGGAATTATAGACTTCCCAGGTAGGTGCGTGGCGGAGAGGAGTAGCGACGCATTAGACGTTTATTCAAGAGACAGAGCACATAGCGGTGCCAAGCGGAGGGGGAGGCATTCTTTTAGTTTTTAATCTTGACCTGGAATTATTTTTCCAGGCCTTTCTTATTTTTGTTGTTGTTTTATTACTAATATTACGGTGCGTGCTATAACTTTATTTAGTAGATGATTCTAAACAATAGCTCGTATGGGTGTTCTCTTTGAGTGTGGATAATCATGTTCTCCGCAAAAAACATCCAAATGATGTTCCATGCGCCCCTGATAGCGCTTGTATACCCGCCAGCCCATGCGCCCCTGATAGCGCTTGTATACCCGCTACGTGAATGACCTCCATATGAATCTTACCTGTAATGTCGATATGTATTGTGACGATACAACCATGCATTGCCATTTCGATAATGTAGCAAATATAACTGAAAAATTAACAGCTGATATGGCATCCGTCCATGATTGGTGTCAAAACAATAAAATGGTTATAAATACCGACAAGACCAAATTACTAATGATAGGCACTAAATTCAAACTAAAACAGATAAATCCGGAAATTAAAATATCTATCGTCGATGGAGAAATAGAAAGTGTAGAAAATGCAAAACTCTTAGGCTTAAATATTAACAACAATCTCTCCTGGCAACAACACATCAACAAAATTTGTAGCAAAATATCTTCCCTAATTTTTATGTTAAAGAAAAATAAACGGTACATGAATGTTGAGCAACGAACCTTATTTTACAAATCATACATACTTTCGCACATTGATTACTGTTCTCTCGTATATTACGCAGGTATGCCAACATTGTTGAGCAAACTAGAAAAACTTCAAAAACGTGCAGCGAGAATCATCTTAGACGTCCCACATAGAACACCATCGCGGCAATTATATGATGAATTGAAATTGACGCCACTATCACAACGTATAACTATTAAATCAAACATTATGACATACAAAGCACTAAACAACCATACACCTAAGTACATCAGCGACATGCTTACACCCATAGAGACAGCACACACATTACATCTACGATCTAAAACTAATAGCCATTTGAAGCCTCCGAAAATACGAACCAACTATGGAAAATACAGTTTCACATACACAGCTAGTCAAAATTGGAATTCCCTTCCTACGTGTGTTATAAATTCAGAAACGCTATCATCTTTTAAGCACAACATGCACATACATACACACTTTCAATGATTTTATGATTTGTTTCAACGTACCTGCATTAATAATAATAATAATAATAATAATAATAATAATAATAATAATAATAATTAATAATAATAATAATAATAATAATAATAATAATAATAATAATAATAATTTATCGATTGCAAAATATAATAGTATCTAACCATAAGAGCCGAATTTAACCTGCTCGGGGCCCAGGGCTAATAACTTTCTGGGCCCCAGTGTTCAGTAATCTCCCGAAACTAACGGACTTCTCCGGGTTTATCTATGCCCCGCCCATCTCTATCGAAGCTCCACCTACTCATCATTCGTGTTGGAATCGGTCGATCTCCGCAGATTTTGGATATCATTTTATAGAAAACTAAATAAACTATTGGATATTTTGAAGCTAGTTTGTCTGAGTGCTGTATCTGCCTAAGGCAGAAACGACACCCAGTCAAATTAGTTTCAAAATACTCAACAGCATGTTTATTACATTAGCATAGAATTACAAATACATACTTATTATTGTCGTCTTTCCGCCATTTGATATTTGATATTGAAATGGTTGAAAATAGGTTTTCATTGCAACAATTATGTATAGTTTTGTATATATTTTGTGCATGATTTGTAAATTTTGTAAATATAATTCTAATTAGTTCATATAGTTATTTGGCGAGGGCCTCTGGGAGATCAGGGCATTGCTCTGAAGATTTACCCTCGATAAATAAAGATTCTTATCTTATCTTATCTTATCTTATCTTAAACTTGTCCTTATTTCGCACATTTAACAGCCTCTGATCAACATGAAAACTTGATACTACTTTTTCTTTGCGGAGCCTCACCTTTTAATTAGCGTGAGGCGGTTCTCTAGGTTGGATGCTTATAAACTTGCCTATTTAATTTTAGGCTGGAGCACCCGATGGGGTGTGTGGGAGACAGGTGACGTCAGCGGTAATTTCCCGGCCTCACCCTCGCCACACCTCCATCACGCTGTGGTAGTCGCGTTTTTGGGCGGCTCTTTTGTTTAAAGCGTTTGATCCAACTTACTGGAAATAGCAGTAAATGTCATGTGGCTCTAAGAGGCACGTGGTTGATCGGAAACGTGTATGCTGTCTATGGCAACGGCCAAAATTCTGTTGCTGAGGTGTAGTCTATTGCAGAGGCGAGAGATAAAAATATATATGTTACATCAAGATCTTTATAATGTCCCGTATTTGCGTGAGTTCTTTAACATGCGTCTTAGTATGTGTCTGTAATAGGTAGTTCTCAGCCCATGTTGATTATAGACTGGAATGCAAGGAAGAGAATTTTTGAAATTCTCTTTGAAATTTTACTGTCAGATTTTTGATGCCGCTTTATCGGCCCGTGCGCTAATGATTTGTAGCACAGTAGGGCAGTTGTGTTCTTAATCAAAAATTTAACAGTAAAGTTGTAAGTAATTTGATGTTTGGTTTAAACAGATCTATTCAGGCAGTAGATCAACGTTACTGATCCCGTCAAGATAGCTGTGTTTCCTGAGCGGGAGGGCTGGCCAAGCATTCTCCTCAATGGGTAGAACTAGCTCCTGTCCCGGCCTAGACTAAACACATTAGTACCATTTTAATAATGGTTAAATTACAGTACAACTCGCAAAAATGTGTGACGCAGTTATTACAATTACAATGCCGTCGTTCGGAGTGTCTGTGTTTCTGTCATGTTGGTGATTTTTATCTGATGTGCGTGACTGGTTTTCTGCGGATGATACTTGCGCTGTGGTGAAGGTGACATGTTTATGATGTTGGAGGTGGGAGGGAGAGGCAGCGTGAATGTCAACTTTATCGAACCCTGATGGTATTTCACTCTGTAATGGTCGACCCCGTGGGCGGGACAGAGTTACTTTAGAGCATAGATGATCTGTTGGATGTTGTCGTAACTTTGATCAATCCATTGTCGAATTCAACTTTTCGGTCTCGTGACTGACGACAATGTGGGCATCTTGCTCTCTTAATAATATCGACTGTTATTACGTGTAGGTGAAGTATGTAGTTTTATCTGTTTCCATACGACGTTGGGAAATAGGGAAATGGGGGTGGGGGGATTGTTTGACAAACGTCCTCCTGTGACGCGTACTGTAGATGGCTGTAGTGCATTCCTGATATCCATATGATCTGTTCTCCTGTAAATGGATAAGAAGGTGTGTGCGGGAGATTTGTTGGTTGCTGTCTGTTGATGATAATGCTGTTGTGGGGATGTCTGGGCAGCTGTATGATGCCGATGTTATAAGCGAAGTGGGCACATTCCAGTTTTCCACGCTGGTGAATGCCAAGTCTGTTGTTATTTGCGGGAGGTATAGTCTGCGGGAGATATTATTTCTCCCGCAATTTGTGCAGGAGGGATTTGTTGCGGGAATATTTATGTCTCCACCGGTAATTAATTAAGACTGGGGGGGGGGTGTGCTGCTAAATGCTGTTGTTGTCGATGTTGAATGTTTCCGTTATGCTGAGTACAACCGAGTAAGCATGTGATGTACACGCAATGATGAATTGATGCATCCAGTCTTGAAGGCAGGTGTGTTCTTGTTGGTGTTGACATTCTGTCTGTTGTGTGGTGTCCTGACTGCTCACAGGGGAATATGGTAGGCCAAATGGATGGGGTGGCCTTTGGATATGGGGATGTGGTCATCTCCTTGTACACGACGGTTGGTGTCCTGTCATAATTTTTAGACACCGGGAAAATTCGAGCCGAGAGTCTGCTGAACAGGCTGCTTCCCTGCCCACCGCTGGGGTGGGGGGGGGCAACGTTGGTCGGTGCGGTCCGGGATGCCACCTCCTCTGTTGCAGCAGTCTCTCTCATATCTGAAGATTGACAGTCAACAGACGACGAGTGGAGTGTGAAATGGACTGGGCTGGTGATGTCCGAACTTGGTGTATAGATAAGGGACGCGAATTGGAGGGATGACTGTGGTGGGACTATTGGAGAGGGTGTCCCTTGGGAGGGGTGTGGTTTCGCGATTTTGGGAGGTGCTCGGGTACACCTTGTTGTACGGTTCTGTGGTTCTAGACACGCTAAGGCTTCATCCAGCCTCTTCACTTCCATGCTATTCACCACATGTTCCACCGCACAGGAAGCATGGCTTGGGTCAGCCTCAGCTTCCGCTTGTGGTAACTCTATGATGGGGGGCATAGTATGAAGTGGGTGGAAATGGGAAGAGATCGGAGGAACAACCTTTCCATCCAGTCCTTGGACAAAATAAACACGAAATTCTTCAGATACGACTTCCCAGATCGTGTGGACCCGTGCTGAGGAGGGAGAGGGCGAGTATGTATCTCATCATCGTCGTCAGCATTAGCCGCCTGTTCATCCACATTCTGGCTTGGTAGAACTGGGGCTGAACCGGCACCGCAGTGCTTTGTGCTAACTGTGGGAATACTAATTTCCGTAGAAATATCTGTCTGGGTACCGGTGTCATGAGAAACGCCCAGTCCGAGCTCTGGTGCTGGGTCACTGACACACGGTTTAAGTCAATCGAAGTGGATGACTGAGGTCAGGCCATCCGAAGCACGGATGTGGTAGGTCACATCCGACATCTTACCTACTACCACATAGGGGCCTTTCCACTGGTAACTCGGTTTACTTGGCACGGTTGCAGACCGTCGTGAATCGTGTACCCAAACTATTCTTCCTGTTTCATATGGATCTCCATGCACTCTCCGGTCGTGCCATGTCTTTTGCCGCCGGTGTGCAGTGGATAGCATTTCTCTCACTAACTCATGGGCTTGTTCTATCCTTTGCCGCAAGAGTTCGACATAGAGAGATGGTGAATATTTCTCTCCTGGTATCCGTGGCATAGCCAGATCCAGGGTTAAGACTAATTCACAGGCTAGCATTAACCGAGCGGGGGTGTAACCTGTGCTGGAATGTTCTGAAGTGTGGTAAGCCATGAGTACATACGGGAGCCATAGATCCCAGTCTCTACAATCAAGGCGTGTTTCCTTGGTAAGTATCTCCACGAGAGTTCTGTTGAATCTCTCTACCATCCCGTCACTCCGGGTGTGGTATGGAGTTGTCCTTGTTTTGACAATATGGAATAATTTGCAGAGCTCTGATATGAGCCAGCTCTCAAAATTACTTCCTTGATCGGAGTGCAACTCATAAGGCATACCAAAGCGACAGAACACATTGCTGGCCAAGACCTCCACTATGGTGGATGCCTCTTGGTCCGGCAGAGCAAATGCTTCTACCCAGTTCGTAAAATAATCTTGTAACACGAGGATGTATTTATTTCCATCATCCGTCATATTCAAGGGTCTGAGCACGTCGATAGCCACTTGCTCCCACGGTGCACCAACAATCTTAATTTACGATGGTGCGATATGGTGTTGGCCAACAGCGCGTTTTTGGCATGGGATACATTTGGCAACCCATGCCTTGACACTATCGCAAATCCCGATCCAGTGGAATCTTAGTTTGATATGGGCAACAGTCCTTTCCATGGCCAGATGTCCGGCGTTATCATGTAGTTGTTTCAATATAGGTTCATGATAACTTTCCGGAACTACCAAACGGTTATTAATATATAGAACGTTGTTTATTAATTGACATTCTTCGAACCGTTGGTAATAATATTTCGCCATGGTGGATAGAGGTGTTACCGATTCCTTAGGAGGACGTTCCCCCTCCTGAATCCACGCGTATATATTTCGTGTCTGCACGTCTGTTGTTTGGTGGTGTGCGATTTTGTCCGGATTCGACACTGCGCACCTCAATTCAGGGAACTCTGGAGATGGCTGTGTTGACTGTGACATGGTGGCGGCCTCTTCGTGTTCAGCTTCCGCACCGATTCTGCTAAGGGCGTCGGCATTTCCATGCAATTTGCCAGGACGGTGAACAACGTTCAAGTTGTAGGCCTGCAGGGATTCCTGCCATCTCGCTACCTGGCCTTCCGGATTTTTTAAGTTCCTGAGCCACCGTAGCGAGGCATGGTCTGTATGGAGTGTAAAAGGGTGCCCGTACAGAAAGTGCTTATAATACTTGACGAAATGGACCACCACCAATAGTTCTCGCTTGGTGGTTGCATATCTTCTCTCCGTTTTATTCAGAGTACACGAATCATAACCCAACACATGCTCTGTTCTGTCTTCGGTGACCTGAGATAGCACCACGCCTGTAGTGAAAGCTGACGCGTTAGTGTCTACGATGAAATCGAGGTTTGGATTAGGATGAGCAAGAATTGGGGCGGTCATCAAGAGTTCCTTTAGCGCCTTGAAGGAGCCTTCACACTCACTCATCCACTCAAATGGTCGATCTTTTTCAGTGATCTTGTAGATGGGTGAAGCAATCTCGCCATCGATGCAAAACCGCAAGGTTCCGTCCTTTTTGCCTGCTAGCGCTATAGGGCTAGCCCATGGAGATGCTGAGGGTTCAATAATACCAGTCCGCAACATGTCGTTCACTTGTTGGTGTGCTTCTGCTTTCTTGTGAATGGGAAGACGTCGTACCGGTTGTCATACTGGGCGATTATTGCCTGTATTGATGGAGTGTCGTATGAGATGAGTTTCTCCAAGATCCATGTCTCCGGAGGAAAAACTATCACGATATTTATGTAGTAGTTTCCGAATTTCTCGTTTTTGTGATTGCAGTAATCCAATGGTGGCACGTAGATATAAATCATGTAAATGTTCAGGTAAATCATCAGTCATTTGCGGTGTTGTGTCAGAAAGTGCAGGTGATTCTAATGAGATTATGTCCACTAAATAGCCGCAGCGTACTCCGGGTTCCAGAATGATGGGATCTGCGGTACCATTGAACACTATAAAAGGTATTTTTTCCTTATTAGTAGTGTCCACTATTATGTGGGGACTTGCGCATTGTGAGGCGATCATATAATCAGGGTTGGGTTCCAGCAAGGCGATGTGTGTGTTGCTTCCTAACTGTGGTGTGGTGGCCCATAAGATCTGTTCTTGTCCCAGCTCAACTGTGGTGGTACTCGATAATATTACTGCACACGTGTCGTACAATGACGACGCTGGTCCGAGAGGTATTCGTCAGCCGTGTATGCCGAGTTCGGGTTGTCTGCAGTGTATGATGGCTTTGCTGGCACTGAGGAAATCAGAGCCAAGTAGGGCGTCATTATGAATAGAGGCGATGACAACTCTCTGAATGAATTGCATTTCCTCTATTTGGTAACTAAATTAACTACACCGGTTATGGGTACATCGGCTCCTGTAGCCGTCTGTAGGTAAATATTTGTAGGCTTAAGGGGAGGCTTCTTATGAGGTGGGATGCTCTCATATAGGCGCTGGTTAAATACTGTGATGGAAGCACCAGTGTCGACTGTGGCACTAGTTGAAACGCCACTAAACAGACAGGCACATTTGTAGATTACTTTGCGATGTACCTGCGGAAGAGTTTCCAATGATGTGGTCCGTGATAATGGTATTGGAACAGCATCACTCTGTATATATTCCAACTGTTTCCGTATTGTTTCTTGTATGCGTGTGGATGGCTGAGTGAGAAAAGGGTCAGTTCGTCGTCGCCGCTGGTGTGAAGACGGTGGTGAAGACGGAGCTGGGGGTAGCAATGGTGGTGGTGATGTTGCTGTTTCGGTGTAGGCGGTATTCGTGTAGACAGTGCCACGTACGGGATGACGGATAAGCTCTACCTGTGTAAGCCATTTCCTACAATGCTTCATAGGATGCTTTGGTGAAGCACAGAAGAAACAATGATGTGCCAGGGACGTGCCTCCCTCCGTTTATGTTGGCGCTTGCGGATCCATGAGGTGGAGTGAATCATTTCTCCTGAATCGCTACTGTCTGTGGATGTGGAAGATGATGCTGGCTGGGGTGATGTTCTGCATACAACCAGAGGGCACCGAGAATCTAGTGCCTTGGTGGCGGGACGTGGCGCTTTCAAAAACGTTGTCTCAGCGGAGGTGCTACAACCTACCACTGCTGTTTTACATAGGAAAGAAGGCTTGTCGTGTGCGGAAAAAGAGGGGATGTCCTTGCTGCGGATTGGGGAGGCATCGTAGGCACTGACATATGTGAAGCCATGCATTCTGGTGTCGGTGTGTAAGCTGATTTCTGTGGATGATGGTTAGCCACTTAACGTTGTTGCGTGAAAGGCGCAGTTGAGCCGGGAGATGGATACGGGCACCGAAGTGGCTCTGTGTGATTCGGTGCCCTTAGGAATTTGACTGTTTCTCCGGTTGCGGTGTGCTACGGTCTGGAACAGTCGTTGTAGAGGGAGGTCGGTTAGGACACCGCTCCCTCCAATGTCCTGGCTGACCGCATCCGAAACAAGTGTTCGGTGGCGGTGCGGTGTTGGTTGTGTTTGCTGTCCTAAACTGGGTGGTGGCGAGGTTGGTGCTGAGTGTTGTAACTAAATTAGTGAGTGCGAATATTCATTTGTTAATCTCTTCTAACCGCTCTCTCATGTTGCTGTTGTTGTTGGTATTTCGCTGGTTTCCGTGCCCGGGGGCTCCATTGTACCCTCCTCTACGGGCATGGCCCCTTCCTCCAGGCACTTGATTCTGATTGGAATTCTGCACATTCGATGGTGGTGGTGTCTGTGTGGTTGGTGTCGATGATCTGGGGGGAGCACTAGCAGGCGGGTCAAAAGCTGCACCCTCTATCTCGTTGATAGGATGGAGTTGGTGTCGGTTATTCTTTTCCCGCTCCAGAAAGTTCTCAATGTGTACTGCGGTTGCCGTTAATTGGGCCAAACTTCGTGGTCGCCGAGAAACCTTTCTTTCAGGACGGGTTCACCGCTTAATGCATCGATGAAGGTGTCTAAATGCAAATGTATTATGCCCTCCGTATTGGTGCTCGGATAGGCGCGGGTGACTATCCTCCTAATTCGGCTAGCTAACTCAGGAAGAGTTTCTCCCGCGATTTTTAAGTTGAAGACGACTGGTTTCTCTGAGGGCTGTGTCGCCAAATCGCTCCGTTAGTGCTCGTTCCAACTGTGTGTAGGTGGGTGTGTAATCCGTTCCCAGATCCGCAAGAACTTGAAGGGCTTTTCTGGAAACTTTTGCGATGAGATATTCACCCATTTGTCGATCGTCCCAACGGTTAGTTCGACCTATGATCTAGAACTGTATCTTATAATTGGTCCAGTCATTCTCCCCACTAAACTCAGCCAAGACCGTGGGAAGAATGCAGTGGTTGAAATCCGGGTGGTACAGGTATCTGGGAAGTTAAGGATTGTACTGAGGTTTGTCGTAGTGCAGATGGTGTCGGTGTTTCTCGTCGAAGCTGATGCTGAGGAGCCAAGACACGCGTACTCCAATTTAATGAGTCTGCCACGTTTGTAGAGCCATAGACTGGCATGGGTCTATGGACGGGAGGCAGATTATTGTGAAGATTGCGCGGTCGTTCCTCCCGAGGTGAGGACTGGCGTTCCTCATATGGCGGTGGTGCTGTCAGCTGACGGTTGTGATGTGTCACATGACTGATATACCGGCGAAACGGTGATGCTGATTCCTCCCGATATTGCCACGGTAATCCCCTTGAGTACAATGTTTCACTAGAATGGGGCGGTGCGGGAGGTTGTCTATGTTGTGGATTATCACCCGGCAGTTTCAGTAGATGACACAGGTAAACGATAATAGTCTGAAGGGCTGTAGATATGCCCGTACTCGGGTCTTTGTCGGAGTCGTCCACGATTCGGCCCTGTTGGTGTTGGCCTGTCGTGGATGTCCGATATGGTTCTGAATTCTGTTCCCGCCTGTGAGGCATCTCGAAAGGTGCCATCGTGAACAGGCGAAAACAGGTTATAATGTGGAGTTGTTGATTCTGCTGAATCTCTGGCATAGTCGGTGAGCATGTGTGCTGAAAATCCGTCGTATGAGGCTACCTCTTGATCGAGGGAGTCCTCGCTAAACGGAGATGGTATTGAAGTAAGCTCACTATGTGGTGTGGGCGTGAGTTCGCTGCGCGTTACTGATGTTCTTCGAGCCCCACATCGGGCGCCACTTGTAGCTCACCGGGTAGTGTCAGACCATTCCGGTGTATCATGTCGACTCGCCACGTCACAAGTGCATGATGAGTGATGATGCTGGTTAGCATCTGGTCTCGGGGTGACGGACCTTGTATGAGACTGCCCTGCGGGAAACAAAAACCGGCTCCTAAGGCCGGTGGAACTCAATCGTTCCGGTGGGGCCATGCGACCATCGTCGCGAGCGCTAAACACAACGCTCTCATCCCACGAGGTTGTGTCACCAGTATGCCTGTCCATAGCAATTTCGTGATCTATGGACTTACAAGAGTTGATTTGGTGACCTAAAAATATAAGTCTATACAATGAGTTTACCTAAACAATTAAAAATATGCTAGATAAAACTACAATAAGAGCATACGAAAATACGAGACATAGAGATAGGTAGATGAACTTTTAAACATGGGGCTCCCGGAGGTACCAGACAGACTCATAGGTCTGCAGAGGTATCCCCACAAGGGAGGCTCCCGTACACGAGACTTAACTAATTAACGTAATATAAGTTATTATACCTCTATGCTGAAAGGAAGAAGGTTATCTCGGACGAAAAGTGATGTGCCTCACACGGGCACTACTCCTAGTGCTAGTTTGGGTGAGGAGTATTATCCTCACATGGACCGTCGTCACTGAATCCTTGCGAGAGGCAAGTGCCTCATGCGGGCCTCTGTCTCAGGACGGTGTCGCCACTGCTTAAAGCGGAAGAGGAAAGGTAGGTAAAAATGGGCCTACCCTAATATTTCAATCAAAAATGCTTTAGAAAGAAAAGACCATACCTAGTGAGATTATGACCATAGGGATGCGCACTGTTTTATGTGAAGACGGGACGGAGGATTCTTGATGGATTCCCTTGTCACTGTCTTATGTGATTCTTAGTATGCTGAGTTGGTATTTGCCTCTTTATTTATGCGGGCCTTCTGCTTTGCTTAATTAGCGTTTAGTTGTTTTCAAAACAAGAACTATTTTTGGCCGCGACTGGCTGGTATCTACCTAGCTATTAGACATGGCTGTCTTTGAGAACAGATGTCCCACGACATCAATACTAGAGACAGCGCTCATACATGTTACGTAGCAGGATCTCCGAACTGAATAAGAATCTGGACATCCCGCCCCACAACCACATAAAACGTTACAAGACATAGGTTACCTTTCACGAAAGCATTATTAGACCATTGTCCTATGTTATGGTGGGAGTGAGAGAGACGAATACCCACCGTAAATGTCCTTCCCACAAGGGCATGGCAGATCCAGATTGTCAGTAAATTAGATAATAATTAATACATGTGTTTTCACAGTGCTTTCCTACATTGGCTTAAAAGTGCTAACTACGAAGTATCCAAAGATATACGGGAAATGTATGTGACACCGCACTCTGGCCATTACCGCTCGGAAACCCCAATAGCTTCCCAGAGTCGGATCAGCCCATGGTGCGAATAGGGACATCCAAACAATTAAGATGCCACAAGGCTGAGTGGAACATGAAGAGAGACAAAATCTTACTTATGAGTCTTACTGGAGTGCTGGGCTAGATTATCGAACTACCGGAAGAGAAGAGTATATTACACAGTATGTAATGAAGAAAGTGTCTCTAATCATTTCGAACCTATCCTATTGAGCTGAATAGAAAATGTTTAGTCAGTAGCATGCCAGGCTAAACAGAGTTATAGCACGGACAGTGACCTCAGTGAAAAATTGTTGGTGGCGGGAGAAAATGTTGCATATATAAGTGTTGCTGTATAGTGTTTCCTACGTGCACTGCAGTCCTATATTTTCTATGAATAAACAAAACATATGAACGGATGGCTACTGGCCATATATATACAAAATCGAACCAGAACAATCAATACGGTGTCAAGGGATCAAGATATATATAACAGTACAGGTTAACGAACCTACTATAGTGCGGTTAGCAACACATTGAGGAAAATGAGAATAATTATTAACAAATACAGAAATTATAACTAGCGGTCCTAAGACTGTTACAGTTCCTTTTAGTCATCGGGACCATTATTGTGGATACAATAAAATTAACAAAACCTATAAAGAGAAATAATTAAACTGTGAAGTATAGTTACTTGAATACTTGGTAGACATTCCCAAGTTAGGCTATCGTGTTACTGAAATTGATATGTTGATCCGTAGTCGACATGAAATGATGCCCTCTCCGGAATCTGGAAAGTTCCTGCAGGTTGGCTCCCACAAGATGTTTTCTGCAAACAAGACTTCCGCAAGAACACTCCTGGCGGGAGTGCATCGCTTAGTACTGTAGGCCTAATAGAATGTCTAACGAGCAGTCAGTAAAAGAAACGATAGTACTACGTGGTGAAGAAAGTTCTCGTACACCGATGGCACGGATGGAGGGTGTAAACAACTCGTCACTAGCGGGGGTTGTCAGAGGCAAACGAGGATACAAAACAAAGCTTCATGGTGCTGGGTATGTCAGCCAGCTCTGAAGATGCACCGGGCAGAGTTTACTTGCTGCGGTCGAAAGTAGAAAGAACCGACACGATATGTGTGCAGCGGCGATTGAAATACCACTCTTAGGCATGGCTGGCAGATCTGGTGAGTCATCCATCAAAGATCATCCCGTCTCTACATCTGTAGACTCACATATTCAGGCCGTAAAGGCATCACCACAAATTTGTGTTCCGAATGTGGCTGTTGGTATTCGTGAACAATTATCAGAAGTTCCGAATTACTCCCGTAAGGGGGGAGTTACAAAATTGTTTTTACTGCGGTGGGTTGGCTACTGGTAGCTACGGGAACGTGACGGAAACTGAAGTCATATGCATAATATCCATCAATCGGATCTAGTACAGACCAACCTGTTCTGCCCCTGGCTGAGGATGCTCTCGATCACTGGATCGCTTCTCCTTTTATACTCCTTGCGACGTCACAGGCGCAGGCTCCATCCAAGCATCGTTTGAGCAAGAGCCAATCAGCGCGCAGCTAATAATAGCGAAATCGAATGTTCTAGAACATTCTAGAAGCTTTGCGTCCACGTGGTTATGACATCATGGCAATATTTTGAAGATAATCATGAAGAGTTTTCCCTGGATAACTCAGCCATTTCTCAACCGATTTTGAAATGGTTTTCAGATTTGAAAAGCCCGTTGAATTGTGGTCTTGATTAATGCCAGACCTAACGGGAACAGGCAATCAATAAGGATTACAGGGTTCCATCTCAGTACACTAAAAGCGCCATCCTATCTAGGTCATAACTACGTGCTCCATATAAACAGCGTCCTAGTGCGCATGCGCATCATGCGTTTTAACGAACTTAGTCGTTTTTCGATACACTATCTCTCCCATAGGCCTATATACGCTTATGGCTCTACCCAGAGGGGCGTGTTCAGGGAATGAATCCAGGATGGGCGGCGCGTACCCAGCTCAGCTGGTACGGCCGGTATCCGACCAGTCGATCCGAACTACAATCCCATCTAGAAGGGCTTCAAAGTCATAGACGATAATGTGTGGGTATGGTACCGTCCACACTGGCGCATGGACGCTTGGACAGCATTTTATACAGCACCCCCACTGTACCACAAGCATGCATCCAGATGTTCTCAGTTTCTCATCTCTCATGAACGTCTTGCGGTATCTTTATTCAGCATCCTCACCTCGCTGGTGTTGTGAACATCCATGCCAGTGACAGCCATGGAGCTGGCATACTGTGCCGGTTGTCAGATCATAACCATCTACGGGAGCCCCTCTCGAGCCAACGCTCGCCACAGTGACCACACTTTGCGTGGTGTATGTGAATTCCTCAGCTTCTCGACTCATATTCAGTCCAACGAGTAGCCGCTGAACTGGCCGGTTGGGGTGGATAGAAAGCCTTCTCGTATGCTGACTGTGATACCACTATCGTCTCCCCAGGGCAATTGATGGTCGTTTTTCCCCATGTACAGCAGTCACCATGGAGATGGAGATGACATGCTTGGGTGAACTACCGTTGACAGTGCCCGCAGATGAAAGTCTTGGCCAGCTTGGAGATGTCCTTAATGAAGAAGATGTGGTGGTCGTACACTCCTATTGTCATGATGGTCGGATGGTGTGCATGTTTCTTGGTCAGATGCCACCTACCCTCTTCGGTGGGCTCGTAAATGTGAATCCCTGTCTTCGCAAAGAACTCTACCTTGTCAAGCTGGTCTAGGGACGTCTTTGGTACGTCAGCCACAGACCTGTTCGGGATTGTTTAACAAGCTCTCATGCAGGAGCTGTACTTCTATCAGCTGCCGCGCCCTGGTGGACTGCTAAACATCTCCAGAGACACATGTTGTCCTTGTAGGTATCGAGTGCCACCATTCCCTTATCCATCTGAGCCAGGCTGGGAGGTGGCCTGTCCCTAGCGGAGGCTGGCGGTCAATGACAACCTTGAACTCAACGTTGATTAATCGGATGAAGGCCCACTTGGTGTTGGGTCGATCGATATTGTCTGGGTCGAGGCGGGCTTGCTCTCTGGCCTCCACCCAGGTCTGGGCTGCCTCTAGTGTGTTCATCCACGGACTCCCTGGAACATTCTTGTGGAAGAGCATTACCCTACCATCCCGATGTGGCGGATTCAATAGGTGTGGGTATCTGGAAGGTAGAAGGCATTCTGTATGGTGGGGAGCTTCCCCAGGATCCGACCTGTAATGTCTCCTTCTAGCCCTCTGAAGAATGTCCAGCATACTGTTCGCCATCCTCTCCCCTCTGTCTCCCTCTTACCGAGACGCTCATTGAGAATCTGCTGACCTTCTCGCCTCATACTCCGAGCTGAGGTTCAGAGCTCGCCCCCCTCATCAATCGTCTTCTGATTCTCTGTAGAAGAGGTAGGCGTTCTTGTGGATGGCTTGCCATCCGAGTTGCTACAGCTTTGGCCCGCAAGCTAACAGTCGTCTTCTCATACAACTGACGAAGCTCAAAGAGCAGCTATGCTTTCTTGTGAGGATTCTATGGATCCCCAGAGGTGAGCACCAGAAACCTCCCTGTCGGTTGTGCTCGGGAGAGTCGCTTTAGCCACTCATCGGAATTGGCGCATGCAATCATCTGGAGCAGGTCAGCTTTGCAGGCCTTAGAATAACATCTAAGCCCGAATTGCTTTATCATCACTCGAAGCTGTGTTATAGTAACCATGATGGAGGCTAAGACAGCTTGTCTCTAAATGGACGTTCGGACTCTGTAATGTGTGCTTGATCACAGGTGATCGGTATAGCACTAAGACAGCTTGTTTCTAAAGGGACGTTCGGACCCTGTAATGTGTGGTTGGTGTATCGCTATGGTTACTTATCTCTAACTGGACTGGTGCTGTAGGGCCTGGGCCCTGGTATATATTTGTGTGGCCCATGTCTCAAATTCCTATGCCTCAGGAATTGAGAGGGTGGTGGGAGCCGCGGATCGTGGACCGGTTGCCTGTTGGGGGTGGTTGTATTTTTCTAATCCCGGCTATAGTACTGGTACATAGGCATTTGTGCCTATGTTAAAATACGCATATGGCATCTTTGGAGAATGATTGGATCAAGTATGAGGTAGCTTCGAGTACGTCATCATGTATGCAAGTCGTTCCTCTTCTTACAGTCGACCAACTTTCTTTGCTCTGTATTCAAGGGTTTTTTTGCTGTACATCTAAGAAGAAATTATTTCCCCTTGTTTTGAAAAATATATATCGCTGGAAAGAATTGCAATGTGAATATCATGTCGTGTCAGAAGCTCATCCAATCACATGGACGATAGGCCAATCTCTGGCACGAAAACTCAGTACTGATAACAGAGAGCTAATTGTGCATGTCTTAAATATGAAAATATTGATCATATGCAAAATTTGGAAAAGCATAGGCCCTATAGAGGGGAAATAGGACAATGTGTCAATGGTAGCCCAAATAAACGCGCGTTCATGGTGTGCTACACGCAAGTAATGCTGGTAGCAAGTTGGCCTGACAGACAACCCAAAAGTCTTCTTAATTTGAGAGTTTGACAACTGATGGTTAATTTCACCTCAATATCACACTTGAGTAGCCGTTTTCCATACAAATCATTATTATGTCACAGCCAAACCAAGTGCTCTTGTAAGGATTTCCAATTACGGAACTCGGTGAACGAGGTGCTCGAATTACAAAAGGCGACAGTCGATGTTTTCATCTTAATACTAATAAACTATAGGCAATTGGTTACCAGCGAATTCAATATGAAACTTGCTGACTATTTTGAAATCCACAATTACCGCGCCCATTTTCAGCAAAATCTAACTACGCCCTATCACACGTACTGCAGCACACGGAGTAAATCTAATCTGTAGTATGCAACATGTATGATGCTATAATACGGGTTAAATGCATGGGTTGACCTGCTATGGCCTCTCAGCCTCCTAGTAGCGGACAGTTCAGCATCCGCTCTGTGTTATTGGAAAATGCCAAATCGGAAATTGGAAGCGGATAACGGAACAGTGTACAGTTTTGCATCACACATTCAGCCTACTCGGATACTACATCAAATTAGAAGCGTACCGCCGACAGTTTTCTTCTTGCACAAAAATCTGTTAATTTCGTTTAAGGTAATGCAATATGTATGATCGAAATGTCAACAACGTCAGAAAAAATGAGTTCAATTTCTGTCAATTTAGAGTGGTGAGATTGCTGTTTAACTCTTTCAACACGGAATTCTACGTTGCAAATATTAACATGAATGCTGTCGCAAAAAATGATGATGCATGTACCATGTCATGATCATGTTGTCACATCTGTGTGTGCATACGTGCGTGCGTGCGTGCGTGTGTGCGTGCGTGCATACGTGCGTGCGTATTCCTACGGTCAGCATCATACACGAACGGCTGCACTGCTCAGTAGATATGCGCCATTGGTAAGTGTGATTATAGCTGCGTAACAGCTTAGCTTGCTGAAAACGCAGGTTACTGGGCAAATACTGGGTCAATATCGAGCGACATTGGCCCAGTATTGGCCCGGTAACCTGCGTTATCAGGGCTACCAGCTGCAATACACAAGCCGCTTAATCATAATGGGTAAATAACCTATCTATCTAATATGGATATATGAACATGTAGGCATTTCATCAACAGGAAGGGAACTATCTATAAGAATTAAACAGGAGATAGTAACTTCAATGGATATAACTGCGATATCATCTTTAGGATCCGGTATTATTGTCTTTTATTGATGAATCCAGTTTTTGCTCTGCCCCGCCCATCTCTAGCTAAGCTCCACCCACACCTCGCTCGTGTTGGGATCGATCGATGCGCGAACTCACTGACTATCAATTTCCAGAAAACTATACAGGTAAGCTGTTGAATATTTTGAAACTAATTTCACTGGCCAAAATATTCACCAATATGTTTATTAAATAGTAAAGCCATACAATTTGAACAACATCGTCCGTCATCAATTAAGCTTTCGTGACGAACTTATCTACGCCATTCATGACGTCATTGCTGGAAAGGCCCATTGCTTATACTACCAGTTACTGACCTACTGTCTGGGTCGCTAGTCGTGGGGCCTTGGCGCGTGTGATGTCGTGCTTAGAACGCTGTCTGAGAACTGCAATTTCTGCGGCAATCTGAAAAAATAGTCTGCCACTAGGGCCTGTCGTTATCATAAGAAGCATCAGCCCCAACTCAAATTAGATTCAGCAGTTTACCTGTATAGTCACCTTGAAATTTAGATATATGGGCATTCATGTTTTAAAGATTCACTTCGATTCCAACACGCGGAAAGATAGTGCAGAGCTTAGCTAGAAGTGCATGGGCATAGTTAGAATTGGGCGTGGTAAAGGCTAGAAATGGGCTGGGCGGGGGAATAGCTAGAAATCGGCAGGGAAAGGGTGAAAATAAGTGGAGCGTAGCTAGAAATGGGTGGGCATAGCTAGAAATGGATGGGACATGACTAGAAATGGGTGGGGTATAGCTAGAAATGGATCCCTCCATTGTTACGAATATATTGCAATTTGATTAAAATTTGTCATGAACAATTTACGGCGACAAATTAGTTTAAAAATAGTCAACAAGTTGACGCTGACTTTCATTGACACTGTTACCAATGCATGTGCGTGCCTGCGTGTGCGTGCGTGTGCGTGCGTGTGCGTGTGCGTGTGCGTGTGCGTGTGCGTGTGCGTGTGCGTGTGCGTGTGCGTGTGCGTGTGCGTGTGCGTGTGCGTGTGTGTGTGTGTGTGTGTGTGTGTGTGTGTGTGTGAGCGCGCGCGCTTGCGAACGTGCGTGTGGGAATGAGCGTGCCTGCATGCCTGCGTGCGTGTGCATGTGCGTGCGTGCGCGTGCGCGTGCGTGAGTTCGTGCGCGCATGCGTGAAAGGGAGACTGCTTGCTTTCGTTCATGAGGGTTGTGGGCGCATGCATGCGTGATCGTCAGTGGGCGGGCAGATGCGCATGCACACATGTGTGGAGGCAGGCGGGCAGATGGGTGGATTGGCGTTCATGCGTGCGGTCCACAGTGCGGGCAGATAGGTAGGTAGGCGGGTAGATGTGCCTGCGGGCGAACGTACGCCTATGTTTACCCCCGCACATGCGGTGGAGAGATATAACTGCATGCGTGCGTGCATGCGTGCGTGCATGCGGCAGGAAAGGCGGGCGGGCATGCGAGCATGTGGGCGGGCGGGCGGGCACACAAGCGGGCGTAGACCTATGTCTACCCACAAAGACTTTGGCACATGATAGAACGATATATCTTGTTTCGTAATATTGTTTTTCATGACGAAGCCGGTCGAAAGCGTCCTCTGCAGTGGCCTTGAGGAATGTCCATTTGCAAACCATTTTGTTTAAGTTCTTCAAGTTTAACCACTGGAATGACTGGCTCAAAAATGGTCTTCTCTTGGCCTGCAAATGGGCATTCAGTAAGCATATATTTTAACTTTCTTGAGCAAATTTTGCAATTAAAGGGTTAAAGCAATATCGTGCATCTATGACTGATCAACCCTGTAGTACAGCATGTCGGTTTAATGGATGAGTTATCCTTCTTGAGTGAGTTAATTAGTTCTATGAAAGAGTTTCCTCCCTTACACCGTAGCACCGTTCTAGACCTATCAATATATACACCTGTGCAAAAGTTAAGCACCAGCAAAAACAATAGAACGTAGAAACGTGATGGTACAACTAGGCTGCCATACTTTTTGTCCCCGCGTTAGCTGACATAATTCCAAGTACGAAATGCACATGCATGCATGACTTCACGCCGCTTGATGTCCGTGCGTGGCGGGAAACAGCACACGTGTTCAGTTATGTAAAAGTCCAGTTTGAGGTGTAGAACATTACATACAGATTTAGGCGACAAGATTATGAATTTTGTGTTCATGACCGTGGTTTATTTGTACAGAGAGAATTAGCTCTTGATTGTGAACCGCTATGGCAAGACGAAGGTTAAGTGATCGTGTGAAATGGCAAATCATAGGCATGCATACCACTGGTATGTCATGCAGAGAGATTGGCAGACAGCTGAACATTAACCATACTGTAATCAGTCGTTTGATTGCAAAACATGGACAAACTAACGAGGTGAAGGACAGGCCTAGATCTGGAAGACCGAAGAAGACTACTGCCTGTGATGATCGAGCCCTAGTACGCCTTGTTAGGAGATCTCCATTCACCAACAGCAGAGTGCTCAGCCAGCAATGGGAAACGCGCAATAGAGTGTCAATGTCTACCGTCAAAAGGAGACTGTATGCTGCTGGCATGAAAGCTAGGAGACCTGTCAGACGTCCTCTCCTCACTGCACACCACAAAGAGGAACGTCTGAGGTGGTGCAACGAAAGAAGACACTGGAACATGAGATCCTGGAGACGGGTACACTGGTCCGATGAAAGTCGGTTCCTGCTTCATGCCACAGATGGTCGAACTCGTGTATGGAGGTCCAGACGCACGGCGTACGACCAACGTAACATCATGGAAGAAGTTCCATTTGGTGGAGGTTCCGTTATGATATGGGGGTGCATCTCATTTGATTGTAAGCTGGATCTGTTGACTGTACCTGGAACACTAAATGGACAAAGATATCAAGATTCCATACTGGATAGAGTTGTGGTCCCTCATTTTGTAAATCATGCACCTGGAACCCACCCTATATTCATGGATGACAACGCCCTACCACATCGTGCTAGAGCTGTGCATGAATACCTCCGCCAGAATGCCATCGAAACCCTACCATGGCCAGCAAGGAGCCCTGACATGAACCCTATTGAGCATATCTGGGACATTCTGGGAAACATGGTGAGAAGGAGGGATCCTCCTGTGCAGAACCTACAGGAATTAACAGACGCACGCCATCTTGAATGGCAACGAATACCACAATGGCGTATCAGTCGGTTGGTGACCAGCATGAGACGTCGTGTCCAGGCCGTCATCCAGGCACAAGGTGGATATACCCGGTATTAATAATGACAGTCTCAAACTCGTGCACAGATGTTAAACTTCGTTTTCAGACACCATTAATGACAATCTAGCCACGTGTGTCAACTGTAGGGCAATAGTTGTCAGTTGTGTCAACGTAACCATATTCAGGCCTCGTTTTCAAGTTCAAACAAAAACATACAGTGTTTCCCCACCATCATAATCAGCATTCCTCTAGTTGCATTATTACCTCTTGCACTAAGATGGATGGGTACATAAATGTTTATGCTATTGCCTTCTTCATAGCACATGAATATACCCTCGCATGTGCGTAAAAATAGGGTGGTGCTTAACTTTTGCACAGGTGTATACATGTCTGTATGTAAACGATGCCATCCCGCCTATCAAATATACCTTAATCGTTAGAATAAAACCAGCCTCATATCAGTATCCGCCAAATTGGAGTTAAGTTGTTATTTTACCAACCATAGACCATAAAAAGGGAAAATGATATGAAACGTAAGAATCCGCATGACATCACTCAATATGTTAAGATTAGTCTATTATTCTATTAGGCTATCAGTTGTTCTTAGCTCGTGGCTCGAAAGAACGGAAATGCATGATCCAGTTGAGGGCCGTCTTGAGGACATTGTGGGTCCGGCCAAAGTAATAGTTGTGGAGCACTCACTGCAGATGCGACGGGGAAAGGACTCCTTCCACTCACATGCTTGTGGAGTGGTCATTCGTAAAAATACCAACCTCTAGATCTTCTCAGAGTGCTTTTCTGGCCATATATCTGTATTTAGGCTTTTGGACGCGCCATCTGATGTACGTGGGGTGGGGTGGGGTGGGTGGGTGGGGTGGGTTGGGGTTGGTGTTGGGGTTGGGTGGCATGGGGCGCTGGTAGGCTGGGGTTGGGTGGGGTGGTGCGCTTGTGCGCTTGTGCGTGCGCTTGTGCGTGCGTGCGTGCGTGCGTGCGTGCGTGTGATGCGCCCCCACCCACCCCACCCGAGCAAATCTTCAGCATGAGATGCATGGTCTGAAAATTATCTGCTGTATGTCTGGAAGTAAATGACTGGATCTTCAGTTGGCTGTGAAATTATTCTATTTTTATACATCCCTTTTTGACAACCCACATGGATCTGCCTTACCCTCTCTTATCCCAACATCGCGTCAAAGCGCTCAAAATGCAACTTTTACCAATTAACCATTTCATTTGTCAAGATTTTAAAAGAAATTTCAGAATATTTGCTCAATGAATGACCATTTTTCTGGCCAAGAGAACTGGATTTTTGTTGTAAATTTAGCACTGGAATTTAGGAACATATTTTTAAAGAGTTTGTCTTTTGACGGCTTGGCGATTATAGGGTTAATCGTCTTGGAAATGTAGATTTTTGCTTAGTCATTGTCCATTTGCAGGCCAGGAGAAGACTAGTTTTAAAAATTTCCCACTGGAATGACTGGCTCGGTTATCGAGCCAGTCATTCCAGTGGCAAGTTTTCAAAAATAACCTTCTCTTGACCTGCAAATAGACAGACCTCAAGACTACTGCAGAGGTGGTGATAATTATTGTGAAAAATGTTGAAATTATTTTCACATGAAGAACATGACACGTAAGACAGTAACGGCTTCCAGTAAAATTATTTTCAAAATACTCAACAGCCATTGTATATGGTCGCCTTGAATTTATAATGCATTTAAAAGTCATGGAAACGTATATAAATGTACATAGTTTAATTTGATATCTTTGGTGCAAATATGGCGGTGTGTCGCCGTAGTGACAGGCGCCCGACGTGAGAGCCCCTTTTGCGGATTGGATAAAACGCCCCTGCAAAGTGAAACACTATGTTGAATTGAGTCCAGTCAATATCAGTCATTAGAAAAGCATCGCTATCCAAAATACGATAACAGATATTGCAGAAAGATATATTAAAAACATATTTAGGGTAAGTGCGAAATTCAATTTCCAAAAAGATAAGAAACGTGAATTCGGCTTAAGCTAGCGCACGACAAGACACGTGAGCGCTTTGTGGTAGCTACTCGGACAAGGGACAGCACAGCTGACCCTGCTTGTATTCTAGTCTAATGTAATCTAAGAATTCATCAATATCCAATGATTGAACGAGGGTCAGCATCAAACAAACTTAATATCCTTGACAGTTCCACTGATTAGTCACGTGCTCCGTCATCCATAGCTTGACCAATATTGGGATTCACTTGATTATGCGTGGTTGTTGTCAACACACGTGTCATGC
>CM067369.1:6859970-6862470 GCA_034401795.1 Chaetoderma sp. LZ-2023a
ACGACACGACGATGTTACAGGTCTTCAGTGCTCGCACTACGTGTCATTCCACATACCGTTCTGAGAGCATCTTTTTGGATATCCTCTAACCGAATTACAAGATATTGTGGAATATTATCCCACACAACATCTGCATATTCTAAAGATGGTCTAATAAATGTTTTGTACATGATCCTCGAGACATTTACGGTCTAGAATATATTTTAGACCTTTAAGTAAGGAGAGTTTGTGTTGAGCGTTTGCTATGAGATTACTCACATGGTTAAGCAAATTCCCTTTGTTATTAAGGGTAATGCCGAGGTGCTCATGATCAGTTGACAGTAGAATTTCAGAATCTTTGAAGTTGATTGAAAAGGATGTGGGCTCGTTGCGCAGGGAAAAAATAGAGATTGTAGTTTCGAGGCATTAAACTCGACGAGCCACATGTTTGCCCAATGTGTCATGGTCAGTAGATCGTAATCGAGTGTGGCAGTGTGTTCTTTTAGATCATCTGACATTACATATAGGCACGTGTCATCAGCAAAAAGTCTAATATTGTGAATTATATCGCTGGGCATGTAATTAATAAAAACTAAGAATAACAAAGGACCAAGCACAGAGCCTTGTGCACTCCAGCATGTAAACGAAGTAGGGTGGACTCATTGCCGTTTATAACTACTCGCTGGTATCGGTTTCCAAGATAATTTTCGAACCATGTAAGTAGATTTCCACAGATACCAAAATTCCTAAGTTTCTGTAGGGGGCCGCGATGCCATACTCGATCAAAGGCTTTAGATCTTTCGAAGAATAGAAAGATTATTTCCTTTTGATCGTCAAGGGCTTGAGTAATATCAATGTAGATATCAAGCAGTTGATTTACTGTAGAATGTGATGGAAAAAAGCCAGACTGATATAGAGTGATATCGTGCCTAATATAGTTATAGATATGTTTAAAAACGGTTCTCTCCATAACTTTAGTAAGACAACTCAACAGTGATATTGGTCGATAATTTGAACATAAGCTCTTGTCTCCTTTCTGAATATAGGGTGTTACATTAGCGACTAGTTATTCCAAGTAACGTTTGTTGGTCTATTTCACAATATCGTCCACACAAAATAGGTAATGTTTAAAAAGGTAATTGCAACTGTCAATGGGGGACTCATTTTAGCTACGCCACGTCAATTGAGGAAGCCAGTTTCTCAGTCAATCATATGACGTCATAATCAACAACGTCACACGCAGTCTGACGTCATAATCAATCACGTCATGAATAACACGATTTAGTCTGTCTTAAAAGCGTAATAGTCCGTCAAGTTGACAAATTGTATGTCTTTACTATTTAATAAATATCTTGTTGAACATTTTGAAACTATTTGACTGGGCGCTGTTGCTGCCATAGGTAGCAACATCACCCAGTCAAATTGGTTTCAAAATATTCAACAGCTTACCTATATAGTTTTCTGGAAACTGAGATTCAGAGAGTGGAGGGATCGATTGATCCAGCACGGGTAAAGTGTGGGTGGAGCTTAGCTTGAGATTGGCGGGGCATAGCTAAAACTGGATTTCTCCATTTCTAGATAAGGTACGCTCACGATTACGACTGCTGAAATCAAAACTTCGAATCTGAATTCCCGGATTATAAATTACCAAACAGGTATTCAGGCAAGTTGTTGAATATTTTGAAACTTAATTGACTGCATGTGACAGCAATAGATCCATGTCAAATGAGTTTTAAAATATTCACCAACATGTTTATTAAATCATACTGGTAAATTCATAAAAGATCTACGATTCGTACACCTTCACAACTAACCTCGGCTATCGTGGCTGAGCTGCCGCTCATGTTTGTGACGTCACCTAACATGTGACATATTTGATTATGACGTCAGGTACTTGAGTGACAAAGCGGATCCCTCTATTCCATGATCTGTCTAATCTAGTTGTGCATTTGTGTCTCTCGAGATCGCCTTTGCTATGAGATCGAGAAAAATTATATTGTGTGTAATGAATGCCATTGGCGGAGTAATTTCCCCAGGAATTTGGGGTGGGGGGGTACGAGAATTCAATCTTGAAATGACACGAGAACTAGTATATTATTTCAGATAATATTATCTCACATAAAACGAGATGATACAACTAGTAACAGAAAATAGTCCCTTTAAATTCGTATTAAAATTAAAAAATGGACGCAAACAATATGAGGATAGGATTTGCTGACATTATGAGGATGGGAATTTGCTGACATTGCATGATATCACATGACCACTGTATCTGTGTCTATATCAAGCTAGTGTTTCAGGAGTTAAGACGATACCAAAATCAACACGATCGATAGTGGTGCATCTACAGTGTACTGCGTACGAAGTTAGACTGTGTCCCAACCTAATCTGTCTCTGAAGTGAAGTTTTTTTTGTCATAGTCTAGTTGTTTTGATGATGGAGCAAGTCGGCCGGTCATTACGCTTGGGACGTATTCTCGGCACGAAAGCAACTCTCTATTTTTATGCTGTAATTGGTTTCA
>CM067369.1:6867470-6939970 GCA_034401795.1 Chaetoderma sp. LZ-2023a
TGTTTCTCTGCTTTATGCATTGGCATTGTTCAAGTGTTAGTAGATAACTGTTATCTCTTAGCCGCTGTAGTGAAGCCATTGATGGCTCTACTGACCATATCCACCTTTGCTGAATGACAATTCCAGGCACCCAGTGTATTGTCATACCACAGATAAACGTATCCTATAAGCAGTCAAACTGTTCCCATGCTAATGCCATGACAGTATCAGGACATATATCAATGGTAGGGGCCACCATCTTTAGCTAATTGCAATTTTTGCAAGCAACGAGCAGGGCCGTTTCCTTCTAGCTTTGAATAAGATACACTGTTCCCAAAATATTTCAGCGTGTAAATTAATGATCATTTACTAGTTAATGACTATATCGAGTGGAAGAGAATGCTTTGGAGCCTCGCCATTCAAATTGTGAAAGCATACCCCACGCCCTGTCCAAATGAATTTGTCAGCCTATGACCACTTTGTGGCTGACATGAGCAGTAACTGTCACCAGCAAACATTACATAGGTAAAGTATCTGCTGCTTCAGGAATGTTGGAGTTCTGGTTTTGTGTGTGGGGGTGGGGGGGGTGGAGTCTTCATCATGATCGCTTGAGATTTAATAATTTCCCGCAACTGCAGTGACGCTTTAGATAAAATACAAGATCATGTTCCTCTTTACCAGCGTAATGCTAATTGACAAGATGAACAATGGACATTTCCAGTTTTAGCTATGCCACGCCCATCTCTAGCTAAGCTCCACCCACACATCGCTCGTGTTGGGATCGATCGATCTCTGAACACCCTGACTATCAATTTCCAAAAAACCCCGCACAGGTAAGCTGTTGAGTATTTTGAAACTAATTTGACTGTGTGCTGTTGCTGTAAGGCAGCAACGGCGCCCAGTCAAATTAGTTTCAAAATATTCAACAGCATGTTTATTAAATTGCAAAGAATTACGATTCATACAACGTGTCGGACCATTTGAGATTTGATGACGGTCTATATGGACCCTTTTGTGACGTAATGATTGTGACGTCATCATACACGCGCTGAACTGATTATGACGTCATACGAGGTCGGCTGATGGATGGATACTCTGGAATGGTGAATTGTATATTACAAAGACATGACAAGAGATCTCCCACTCTTATCAGTTACACATCTCAGTGTCTCCCTGAATTCACTCGCTAACATACGTCTAAAGTATTACTTTATTGAGGACTTATAATCTTTAAACAAAGAGCTGCAAATGTGTCAGCCAATTTGGATGTCAGTTCAATCATAGAAATTACACCAGGATTAAAGCAACACCCACAATCTAATGAAAGAAAGAACTTTGATTTTGACAGCTGCACGTCATGGTCGCGCTACATTAATTTCTTGATCGCGTTTTTCATAAGCGACACAATCAATTTCCACATAGCTTGCAGATGATCGTCCCGTTTCTGTTTCAGGATATGGCGGTTATATGTCTGACAGTAATGGTCATCAGCTGGTACAAGGTCATGGGTTAGAAGAGCAAGATCGGACAGAGTATACTCTTTGCATCATACATTATAGAAACATTACCACTTGATCTTCTAAGATCTATATGTTTAGATGTTTGCCATGTTGAAAATACACTTTCGGATTGTGCGTTGGCAAGAACCAAATCAAAATAACGATTTCGATGAAATTTTACATTTGGGATTTCACTTTTAACCAAGGCTACAATGGGAGCATGGTTGCGCTTTTGAGTAGCTCGCAGTAGCGTTTTCCGTGTAAATTTACAAAAATAGTCTTCTAAAATTAAAATATCTTGAAAAATATTAACCAAGTAGTACTTGAGCGCTTTGAGGAGCTGTTGACACACGAGGAGATAACATTAGGATTCTAATGATAACATTGCAGAACGCAGGTCAACCGAACCCGCTTGGAAGGAGAGGCGCTTTTAGCGGTCAACTTGATTTCAAGTTTCTCAGTAAGAACATTATAACCATATCCCAAACATGATGTAAAGGTGGTAAAGCGGGAATGTCTAAAGCATTTCATTAGCATTAACAAGCAGTAATGTGACAATGTTCATGTACAGTAAATATACATTATGTGTTTTCAAAACAACACATCCTCATAGTGCATAGAAAGCAAGGATGGTGGTAATGAGTTTTGAAAATCGTATGCTACCGAGATGAAGCGGTCGACTAAGGGAATTAATGTCATGAACCATATTCAGCTGTCTACTGAAGGAGATTTAGGACCTTCACTACACTATCATTATGCTGCGTGATTTGTAGGTGAACAAAACCACGGAGCGTGTACTCACTCAATCACAATCAAGCAGACACAGTCTCCCTGAATCATTCTTTTGAATGCATACTATAACTGGTGTGGATGATCTCTTGCTAACTATGATTTATTGTTGAAATAGTGAATGCGGTGAGGGGTGGGGGTTGGTGCGGGGAGGGGGGGGGGTGTATTTGGTTGTGTCACCTCACGCCAACAATAAGCACCAAACCCTGTGCACACCATAGAGCCATGTGGAAGATTTTCTCAGAGCAATCTGCTCCTTGTTTGTCTTGTAATGAGTATTTAGTTGCTTGTTAGATCTGCGCGGATCTACGATTGCGGATTTCCCTCTGATATGATTAATAGAGGATTAGTTTCTCCCGCCCATTTCTCGGTAAACTCCTCCCACTTTTCTCGTGCGCACACGCACACGCACGCACGCACGCACGCACGCACGCACGCACGCACGCACGCACGCACGCACGCACGCACGCACGCACGCACGCACGCACGCATGCATATGATATGTAGTGTTGTGAGTAGGAAAATTTTCCAAAAAGAAAATTTCCCGGAAAATTTACCAACGTATTTTTCTAGAAAGTTTTCCGGTCACCTAAGGATGCAATTGCACATTTTTATTTCCCTATTGCATTAATACCGATGCTTTTGCTACTAATATAAGTTAATAGATTTAGATTTGTGTCATCTATTGCCATGGATGAAGTGGCTTGCATCAGGCTACACTATCACTATAGTTCAGAAATAACAAATTTCCAAACGATGCTGTTAAATATCTTGAACACAATTTGCTTGAAAAAAGCAATGACTTCCTAGCAAATTTTTTTCCAAATATTCAACAGGAAAGTTTTTGCATATCATTCAAAATTGAAGAAAATGTTAATTCTGTGAACCGTTACCTTATTTCTGGGTTCAATTGTACACCAGCTGCATGGAATCATGAATGATGCAATATCGCATCAGCATAATATTGCATTATCCACTGCATCATGCACATGCAGGTCTGGTGTAAATTCTTATTCATTGTTGTAAGTCAGTCAAGTGGTTACTGGTTATGCAATAACATTGTTTAAATTTTAGTGTTAATTATTTAGTTTCTGCAACTTCCACTTTTTGCCAGTTAAGGCAGTTATCAGTTAAAGTTCCTAAACATGCCAAAAAGGCTTGATATGAAAGTATGGAATCATTTCAACAGAGAAATTTCTGGAAAAAATAATTATATAGGAAAATGCAAATATTGTGATTAGACCTATGCAAATAATGCGACATGGATGAGAAAGCACTTAAGTACATGCAAAGCTGCTCTGGCACATGTGACCAAAAGTTTTTCTAAGAGAGCGGTAATTTTTTCAATAAAAATATTATAATTATACATCTACATCCTTAACTCAGTAAGTAATGTCACCCACACCCAACCTGCCCAAGTCTACATGTCCCTTACCCCTGAAGGCACAGCCAAATTAAAGGGCAACGTTCCTTAAGGACGGATGCGCAGTACCAGTAGTAAAAAATCAAATTAATACATTTTTTTAAAGATGATAATTTGATAAGCGCAGACACATGCACACATGGAGCGGCACGCAAAGTGGAAATTTTTGTGATGGCCTCGGGTTGTTACGAGCATGCACAGATTATGCTTTGGTAAAACATTATCTTTAACTTATCACGTTCCATAACAGTCTGTGAACAATATGTTTAGTCGGATTTCACCTTGTATTACACATAGCTGCTACAAAAGATATTTTACTTATGCCAAGTAATAATCGGTGCTTAGTAAACTATATATAAGTAAAATATCTTTTGTAGCAGCTATGTGTAATACAATGTGAAATCCGACTAAACATATTGTTCACAGACTATTATCGAACGTGATAAGCTATAGATGATGCTTTACCAAAGTATAATTTGTGCTTGCTCGTTCCTGCTGTTTCTGTAAAATGATAAAAAGTCACATGTATGGAACTGCGCAGAAAATGACAACTGAGACACAGTAATGACAGGAATAGAACGAAGCGTTATCTCTAACAGCGTGTATACACTCATAAACAGGCTTGTGATTTGTGAGAACATGTCCCTTCACGACCACACGATGGTGGATCTTATGGAGCCGTATTTATCGACACATTCTATTGTAAATTGAATTATTAATAGTCCGCTATTACATATCTATATGCATATAATTGCCATTTCCGTGCATTCAAAGTTTGTTACATAAAGCACATTTGATCTGTATTTGAGCTGCATTTCTCAAACGATATAATGAACATAGCGCATTATCAGACAGCCTCATGAAATCACGTGTCACTGGCATCTGGAACATCGCTGCAATATCAAATTCGGGAATTTCCATTCTGAGTCGCAAACCATGTTTTTTTTTATTGAATTAGATAAAACCTTTTCGTGAAAGGTTTGCTTAATTGAAGAAGGCGAGAATCTCTCTTATACTAGCTTTCTGTTGTAATTTTGAGCTTCAGCATTCAGTCTGTTTTCCTTTGAGAAGGGTAGTTTTTGTGAAGACACTGTGATGATGAATCCACCTTTAGAGCTATGTCCCGCTCATATCTAACGACGCTCCACGAACTCTTTGGCCGTTTTGGGATCAATCGATCCCTGTACTCTCTCAATCTAAAATTTCAGAACACTATACAGGTAAACTGTTGGATATTGTGAAACTAATCTATGGCAGCAACAGCGCCCAGTCAAATTAGTTTCAAAATATTCAACAGAATGGTTATTAAGTAGTAAAACATACAATTCGTATACACGGAGGACATTATAACTAAGCCATAGGCAGTAACAGTACCAGTCAAATTAATTTCAAAAAATTCAACGGCTAAGTTTTCTGGAAATTGTGATTCAGAGTGCGGGGAGCGATTGATTGCAACACGGGAAAAGTGTGGGTGGAGCTTAGCTAGAGATGGGCGGGGCATAGCTAGAGATGGGCGGGGCATAGCTAGAGATGGGCGGGGCATAGCTAGAGATGGGTGGGGCATAGCTAGAGATGGGCGGGCATAGCTAGAGATGGGCGGGGCATAGCTAGAGATGGGCGGTGCATAGCTAGAGATGGGTGGGGCATAGCTAGAGATGGGCGGGGCATAGCTAGAGATGGGCGGGGCATAGCTAGAGATGGGCGGGGCATAGCTAGAGATGGGCGGGGCATATCTAGAGATGGGCGGGACATAGCTAGAGATGGGTGGGGCATAGCTAGAGATGGGCGGGGCATAGCTAGAGATGGGCGGGGCATAGCTGGAGATGGGCGGGGCATAGCTAGAGATGGGCGGGGCATAGCTAGAGATGGGCGGAGCTTAGCTAGAGATGGGCGGGGCATAGCTAGAGATGGGCGGGGCATAGCTAGAGATGGGCGGGGCATAGCTAGAGATGGGCGGGGCATAGCTAGAGATGGGCGGGGCATAGCTAGAGATGGGCGGGGCATAGCTAAAGCCAGATTCCTCCATTACATCACATGCAGGCTGGTGTCGCAATCAAAATACGCAATGGATTACGTAACTAAGTCCGTCATTAACTTAGAATAGTCCGTCAGTTGTACAAATTGTATGTTATTACGATTTACTAAACATTCTGTTGAATATTGTGAAACTAATTTGACTGGATGCTTAGCTCTATAGTTACCATGAAATTGTCATTCTGGGAATTCAGGATTCAAAGTATATAAACCGATCCGAAAAGCATGGGCAGAGATGGCCGTGGCATAACTAATAGTGGATTCATCTCTTGAGTGACAGGTCGACCCCCCCCCCCCCCCCTTTTCTGGTGACGATGTGCCTACGATGTCACCAGCATCTCGTTACAGTTATCAAGACCCGAGTCCGGTACAGTATTTTCATTGGTCTTAGGTATTAGTAGAATTTAATAACTTTCCTGTGATATGGAAGTGGCATGGGGTCGGCTTTACATAGGGATTTGATATGGTGAAATTTTCCAGTGATATATACTACACATTGGGACTGGGAATTAGGCTGGGCATACTGATTGATAATAATAATAATAATAATAATAATAATAATAATAATAATAATAATAAATAATAATAATAATAAAAAATAATAATAATAATAATAATAATAATAATAATAATAATAATAATAATACATTTGTAATGCGCTAAATCTATGCGATTGCATGCTCTAAGCGCTGACAATAAGAGAGAAATTTAGCATACAGTTTACGGGAAAGCTTCTTTAAACAAGAATGTTTTCAAGTTAGTTTTAAATACGGATAAAGTCGGGGCAGATTTAATATGAGTTGGGAGATTATTCCACTGAGTGGCGGCCACGAATGAAAAGGCTTTATGGCCATAGGTTTTAGTGTTTACTCTGGGAATCTTCAGGAGATTTTGTTCAGAAGATCTGAGGGTTCGTGTAGGTGTGTAACTCTCTAGCAATTCAGATAGGTACGTTGGTGTAGTTTCGGAGACACATTGATATGCTAAACTTAGGATTTTGAAACGGATTCTGTATTCTAGTGGGAGCCAGTGTAAATCTTGAAGAATGGGGGTAATGTGGTCATACTTATTTCTCAGTGATACAATTCGCGCAGCTGTGTTCTGAACTGCCTGAAGCTTGTTAATGGGTATTTTGGAAGCACCTACGAGAAGACCGTTACAATAATCGAGTCTCGACATTACTAGTGATAACACGAGCCGTATTGCCGCTTCACCAGTGATGTACTTCCTAATGTTACCAATGTTTCGTAGCTGCATAAAGCACACCTTGCAAATATGATTTACATGACTTTCCATATTTAATTCAGAATCGAGGAGAACGCCTAAATCTTTTACAACAGTAGCCAATGGAATATTATTAACTCCAACAAGGACGCTACTTAATCCCGTTTTGGAACACCTGGTGGCTGGACCTACCAAAATAGCTTCAGTTTTTTCATCGGTAAGCATTAGCATATTCGTTGTCATCCAGGATTTTATGTCAAGGCAACAATCAGTTACTTGTCTACTGGCTAGATTTGCGATGGGGGCAGATGGAGCAAAACTGTTTATCAGCCGTGTATCATCTGCGTACAAGTGCCGTTGGACATTATGACCCTCAATAATAGACCCTAATTGACGAGTATACAGGGTGAAAAGTATAGGGCCTAGGATTGAGCCCTGTGGAACACCACATGTTAGTTCTACTGATGAAGAAAGGGTCCCATTAATATACACAGATTGATACCTATCTGATAAGTATGACTGGAACCATTTCAGTGCGACACCGTTTACACCAATTTCATTTGTGAGCTGAGACAGAAGGATGTGATGATCGATAGTGTCAAACGCTGCGCTAAGGTCAAGCAGGATTAGTAGAGACACATTACCGGTATCAACAGCACATCGAATGTCATTAACCACTCGCAATAGGGCTGTCTCGGTACTGTGGCCATGCCTATATGCCGACTGGAATGGTTCATATAGCCTATTAATCGTTAGGTAATCAGAAAATCTATTTGATACTGCCCTTTCAATCAGTTTAGACATAAGGATAAATTTGATACTGGTCTGTAATTTTTTTTAGGTTATCAGGATCCAGGCCTACTTTTTTCAGCAAAGGATTGATCAAAGCGCGCTTGAAGCATTTTGGAACGATACCTGACTCTAGGCTAGAATTGACAAGCCGAGTAATTGTAGGGAGTAGGATGTCGATATATTCAAGGACAATTTTCGTAGGAACAGGGTCCAGTGTGCAATACGTTGGCTTTGATTCTTTCACGAGCTTCAGGACTTCATCCTCTGAGAAACGTTTGAAATGGTCGAGTTTGTTTTGAGTTAATGTATGCTGGTTGTAGCGAACATTGGAGAGCACTACAGACTGATCCAACTTAGTCCGAATGACCTCGATCACGAACATCTTCTGAGATTGCATCTGTAATTTCATCTTGTGTTATTGAGACTCCGCCTAATCAGTTCAAATCTATACCTGCAATGGCATTCCAGAAAGATTGAAAATATATTTGACATGCACGTATCGTCTCAATGGAGCATTCCAGTCTCTCTGTCAATGATATGACATAATTAATTACGTTATGAATGGCGTAGCCAAGATAGCCACGAACGCCTAATTCATGACGGACTAAGCATTGTTGTACGAATTGTATCTCTTTACTATTTAATACTATATATTGCTGTTCAAAATTCTGAAACTAATTTTACTGGGCGCTGCTGCTGCCATAAGCAGCCACACTACACAGTCAAATTAGTTTCAAAACATTCAACAGGTTACCTGTATAGTTTTCTGGAAATTGATAGGCAGGTATTCAGGGATCGATCGATCCTCCTCCTCCTCCCCTCCCCCTCTTCCCCCCCCCCCCCTCCTCCCCCTCCTACACCTACTTTACTTCTCCTCCTCCATCTCCTCCTCCTCCCCTTCTCCTCCTCCTCCTCCTGATTATCTCGTTCATTTGGTCTGTGGGCGAGAGATCAATCAGCGATCCATCCAACAACATTGCTACCATTGATTCATGTATCCTTGTAATCTAAGCGCAATTAAAGAATAACTATTGTATATCTTAACAAGAATTTCATTGAACACTGTTTCGCATTTTACAGCAACAACGTTCGCTCAAATTATTGTCCAAATATTGAGCAGACGATTTGATGCATCATTTTGAATTTATCGTCTGCAATTCCGACTGTATCGTGGCGCTGAAATGGTTATCTACCAGTACTCGAATATATATTGTTCTCTCGCTGGTAGAAATGATTTACTGTCGAATAAAACCTGATATATGATTGACAGATTATCGGCTAGAATTGCAATCACTGTTATAACCATATTTTTCGTCACGTAGGCACAGCACATTTCGAACATAAAGAGCTATTTTAGGTGACTTTTATTGACATTCACCAGCTGATCAGCCATCACATGGATCATTAATGTCGATAGTTCTCTTAGTAACCATCGCGACCTCTGAGATAATGACGACGCTATGCGCGTTCAGTAAGCAATATAAGCAGGTCGTTGCACCGATACTTGTTTTTGTGTGCAAGAAGTCGCCGATCATAATTCCAACATACACAGTATGCCAATATTGCACCATCTGCTAGTAGCGATGGTGGAGAATTTTGAAGTATGCATTAAACCCACTCATGCAAACTGGGTTTGATAAATTGTACCGTCATTTGGAGTAAGACTATTCATCTAAAATAAAGATATTATCACCTATTGCACCAGAAGCCGGATCATCTCAATTTCGCTGTCATTTTAGCTATGCTAAATTGCTTAAATTAAATTGGGCAGTCACGTGTGACCGTGATAATCAGCAACACCTGTATCCTCATATACTGAATGTCTTTAGATATCTCAAATGCCTGATTCATTCTAATGTTCCTGGGAATAGACTATTAAGTTTTCTACTTGGCAGCTATGCTAAAATAAGTGTTAATATATCCATTTTAATACGCTTTTATCGGCCCCTGTGAACAACGCTTTCTTGTCCCCACACATTCTGAAAAAGTATGGGATATTGCAATCGCCACCGCCCGTTTGTACGTCCATCTGTCCGTCCATCCTTCTGTCCATGGTGGAATTGCAAGACCGCATTTATGGTAGGCTCCATTCGCTGGGACCAACGGGTGGAAGGTGTAGTCAAAAGTGAAAAATCTCACAAAAACAACCTGCCATGTTATCTCTTCCGAAACCATTTATTCAACGAAATGTGTTCTGTGAGTTAACCATATGATTGCTGAGTATGAGACAACATTGATATTGGGTTCGCGGCCCAATTGGGGATGGGTTGGTGGTGGTGGCTGGTTAAAAAAGATCAACTTTGAGGGAAACGTGCGTTCGTTCTAGTTGTTTACTGTTTTGCATCAATGAAATTCGAAATTTGGAATCAGATTGTCTATTAAAGAAAAGCTCAATACTGTTGTGTATGGCATTTCGTAGAAGCTACCGTCTATGAATCCAGACTATTTACTTCAACGTACAACACCGTCACCCCGTGATTGATCAATCTAGAACAACCCAGCATGTCTTCAAAATTCGTTTCCTAATAACAGCGATGACATATCTAATTAGTGATATCAAAGGCTCTGTCACTTATACAGGTTACATATGATGTAGATCATGTATCATTAATTATCAAAGGAAAAATTTGAACTTAGTGACCATGTAATTGCGTGTAACTAATTGTGCCTTTTAATAATTATATCATGCACAAACATCACCGGTCTAGGAACATGTGGCTGCTAGAAGAATGGACGAAGCCGTATCACTCCGTGTCTAAACTGAAATCTACAAATTATGTGCCTACATGTCTACTGATTAATGAATCAGTAGACATGTAGGCACATAATTTGTCCACGGACACGCAAATCGGTCTGAAACAGACACTTGCGTTTTGGAGAGAACGTACCTCTTTAAAGTGAGTTGTCATAAGACCATCATAACATTCAATTCATATACCATGGCAACTGTGGTGTATTAAGCGACCAGCTACAATTAGTTGCCTTTGTTTAACGTATGGCTCCCAGTATAGACTGCACGCGATCACAGAATAATCGATGCTGAAATCATCATTCCCAGTGATGCCAGTGGCCGAAATTGAAAGCAACTAAACTGTAAAATTATTGAACATAGCTTCAATATTTTCTTGAAGGAACATCACGTTGATGTTTGCTGACTGAAAGAAACGCATCTGAATGAAAGCTATCCTTTCATTATCAGAGGGTATGATGTCTTTCAGATAGACCAAAAGGACACAAAACGTATCGCCACCCTTGTAAAAAACAACACAGCTACAGATCATATCATCAGGCCTCCAGACAATCTCTCGGAAATCCTTGGAATCACTCTTCTGACTGGAACGAAGCCATTCCATGTGTACAATATATACTTTCCACTCAGCAACGCCCCTTATCTGTAAGCCCCACATCAGCAGAAAAGTGGCTCAAAGCTGGAGAATTCAATGAAATCCCGCCAAGCTGGGCGTACTCTTGAGTTGACAACAAGGGAGTGGAGATTGAAGACCGAATGTTGACAAACAAACTGATTCGTATCAATAGACCAGATGGCCAAGCCACATTCCACTCCCATGCCTGGCGGACTATTAGCACGCCCGATCTTTCCATGACTAGTGACAACATCGCCGAAATCACAAGATGAGAAGCAACCTAACGTCTTGGTGCCGGCGACAACAACCTAGTCGTCCAATACATCAGCCAACAGGAAACAACAGCTTCTACAAAGCCAACCTTCTCATGGACTTATAACAAAGCTGACATGAGAAAATCTCAAGAGCTGCTCGATGATCGGTGCAGGGGTGGGGGATGTTGGGGTGGGGTGAGATGAGGGTGGGTAGGTGGGGTGCGTGGGGTGGGGGTGGGTTGGTGGGGGTAGGTGGGGGTGGGGTGGGGTGGGGGTGGAGGGTGAAGCTCAAAGACGTGACCTGAGCCAAAGAAATAAGAATCATCAGTCAAGCTGTCATCAAGGCTGTCGCAGAATACATCCTGCCATATAGATGACTTAACTACAAACGAGGATGGAACCCCACGTTTTACCTTTAAGATGACTACAGTGAAGAAAGAGATGCGATGAAATCAAGCACAACTGATGCTAGCATTACAGCCAATAACATGGCAAATGCAATATACCAAAGAAACGCTCCAACAGCTATGCAAATGTTGGCATGGGAATACTCAGTCTCTCGGCATAGAATGTGTCACACTCAAACCGTGATAGTCCATCAGAACCCTCAATGATGAAAACATGGGAAAACAATACATTGTTTAAGAGGTGCACAGAGAACCCCGGATAGGGACAATAGCGACCACTACTCTGGTAAAATTTCCAACGATGCACTATAGAAGATGTGCAATACATCGCCGCTGTCTGTAAATGTCGCCCAGCAAGAATACCACCACCACCACCACCACCACCACCACCACCACCACCACCACCACCACCACCACCACCACCACCACCACCACCACCCCCCCACCCCGATCCGTTCTCGATGCCATAAGAGTGGATGAACTCTAGACAGCACTCAGATTCCTTCGAGGAAAGGAAGCAGTAGGACCAAATGGCATCATCAATGCTATGCTAAAACACATATGAAACACAGCCAAGATGACCCTGTTGTTGCTCTTCAATGAATCCTGGAAAACCTATGTCAACCAAGGAACAGTAAATACAGGAATGCGCAGAGATTTGGGATCGAAATTAAAACAATAAATACGATATATCCTCATAAAGCAGGAACAGAATGAAACAGTTCTCAGATTCCTTAATTTGGAGGAAATACACAGCTAGCAAATAGACATACGTCTTCATAGATGGATCAGCAGAACGAGCTGAGAATAATTGTGGGGCTGGAGCCCGTATCACCAGGCCGGACCCCCAACAACACTGTCGGTTTGCAGTGGCAAACCCAGTTCAAACATTAGGGCAGAGGTCATTGCACACATGGTAGTTCTCACGCAGCTCCTTACGAGCACTCTAATCCAACCGAATTCATCTACTCTTGACAGAACTGAAGGATGCAGTACCCTTTATAAAACGCAACAGTTGTTCACCTGTGGATAAGAGTCCACTGTGGGATTGTTGGAAACGAAAGAGCAGATGAACTGTGCCTTGGAACCCGAAAAAACAAGCTATTCTACAAGGCGGCAAACACTGATCAAGATAAAATGACACCAAACCTCATCGCCAAAACCAAGCTTACAAGGCAGAGTCCTACAGAACACTGCTGATTGAAAGTACAGGTCAAGAGCATAGCTGTATCAGAGATCGCCAACTGTGACTGTAGCATTGGAGACCAGGCAGCAGAACATGTTTTGCAGACATGTTCCCTTCATCAGTCAACTACTACACCAAACATGGCCTGATGTAATGGAGCTAAGGACCAAACTGTGGTGAACGCTGAAAAGATATGCCCATTGTAGGAAATATGCAGGATTGATACTTTAACTGACACACCGAATCCTGAAGAAGGAGAAGTGAAGATAGAGAAAATATCTGCAACACTTTCATATCTCCAGCATAGTTATTACAAATTGCTTAGTGTTTCAATTTCTTCTTGACGCACTTTATGCTGAGACCACAGGAGATTTGCTAAACATAATTACATAATTATCACAGTACCAAATTGAGGGCATCATTTGAAAATCATATGCCTCAATTTCCACGTTGCTACTGCTTCATATTTAGACTAAGCACAGAACTATACAATTTCGCTGTGACCGCATTATCCCTTTTGCAGACTGAAATTCTCTGCTGATAAAAGCAATATTACATAACACCACTAATTACGTCAGGCAAAGAATGAAGTTTAAAGAAACTAACTGTATTGTCTGTACGGGAAAGTTCCACAAGACCAAACCCCCAGTGTCAATTCTGGGTATGCCACTAGAGATGGAATATGCCGACGATGTGGGCTTCATAGACGATGAAAGGAAACCCCTTGACGAACTTCTCCCAATAGCTGCAAGTAAACTAAAAGTTGCGAATCTCTTTATGAATGAATCCAAAACAGAGTTCACCCACATATACTTATCTACAAATCATGAAACTAAAGAAAATAACGACCCCCTTCATGGCGGCGAACCATGGAGGAAAAGTAAAATTCGGGGCTCACTGCTTTGCAATACTCCTGCCATTGCTGCACGATGCGTTATGGGGAACATAGCTTTCCAGTCCGTCTGGAAGCTATGGATTCGTAGATGCCCTTGATAAAAAGGCTATGGTTATACAATTCAACCTGCGTATAACTGTAACAGCTGGGAAACTCCAAAGGTAGCTCTAGACAAACTTGATGCCTGCCACCGCAAACACCTACGCACCATCACTGGCCAGATAGCATAGCTTCCAACTATGCACTATACAAGATGTGTAATACGTCGCCGCTGTCTGTAAAAGTCGCCCAGCAAAGATGGGCCATGTTTGGCCAATGTGCTAAGGATACCAGAAGAGACACCAGCACAGAGAGCCTTGGAATTTGCCCTACTCGGAGGCAGCAAATACAAAACCAGGAGAGGATGTCATTGCATAAGTCTGCTACAAGCTGACCTCATGAAAGCAGGACTCGGTACACTCAAGTCAAGAATGGACCTGTGGAAGCTAATGAATTCGGCTGAGGACAAGACACAGTGGGCAAACGCGACTGATTGCAGCTGTATGATATTTCTACTACTACAGCTGCAGAATACAGTAATCATACATACAGCAACTGGCATACCAATTATCCAAATATCTAATACATCTTTCGCTGATGATATTCCTACATCTCCCGAAAATGATTGTGCAGAATCATGCAGAGGCCTTGTCGCTAGGTGGCTATCTGACTAGCTGGCTGGCTGGTTCGCTAGCCGGTTCACTTGCTGGCTTGTTTGTTGGCTTGCTGGCGAGCGTGTTAGCTTGCTTCCTGGCTGGTTGGCTGAGTGGCTGGCTGGCTGACTGGCATACTTGCTGACTAGCTGACTAGATGGCGTGCTAGCTGGTTGGCTGTCTGGTTAGCTAACTGGCTGGCTAGCTGGCTTATACTAGCAACCTCTCAAAAGCAAAAGGAACCAATCATCAGCTGTCTTATAAATTAGTTTCTTACTGTGATCGGAAATATGTAGGCGGTATTAGTTTATCTTACCGACTGTTGATATGTCATACATAAATCACATTCTGCTATCATGGTATGTCAAATAAGCGCATTAAGTCGACGATTTCAGTTACGAGAACGTCAATTATTTATGAATTAATATGGCAGTATGAACACATGTTCGTCAAATTATTCTCAATACCTGCATATTCAATACATTTTCTGATACAGTGTGAGCAAGTTGAGGTTTATAATTATTCATGGGTACCGAGGTGGAAGAGTCGTGCACGAGTGCCAACTGAAACATCACGGAAATAGCAGCATCCAGTACCAATGGGGGAAGATGATCTACATGAAATACAACCAATACTTGGAATATTCTTGGATGGGAGAGGTTCAAACTGATATGCAAGTATCCTCGCGCTGTCTGGAATTAATGAGACCAGCGAGACCACGGCACGTATAAATAACTAAATTATTGTATGTGCAGTCTGGATCAAATTGCGTGTAATTGATTGACGAGCTGATGTTCTGAGTTTTACTGGTGTCACAGAGAGCGCCAGAATGTATTTCCTACAGAATCCACAGAAATCCGGTTCCATGAGAGCAAATCCTAACTATTCTCGATACAATTTGAATAAATGTATAAAAGTTCTTGCTGTGTTAGATCGCAATGACTTGCGTCAAAGTCAAACACTATTTCTTATATTGTAAATGAGTCTTAGTAGCTGATCATTCGTGGTCATAGGATCTTAGGTGTGAGAAGTGGTTGATAGAGACGTGACAGTTAGGTGGCTTAGATAAATGTATGCTACACAATACGATATGAGCAGATAGACCCCACACTCAAACTAATTTCAGAGAGAGAGAGAGAGAGAGAGAGAGAGAGAGAGAGAGAGAGAGAGAGAGAGAGAGAGAGAGAGAGAGAGAGAGAGAGAGAGAGAGAGAGAGAGAGAGAGACCAAAGGATAATTTCCACTTGAAATAAGATCCATTAGGTAGCATATGTTTTGGTGATAACATCTTGGTGGCCCATGTGGTGGTCGCTATCGGTAGGTGTGACCACGTAAACACATCAACATGATCACCATACATACACAATATTAAAATTTGACCGGCTTATAGATAGACAGATAATACAAAGACCTTTCAATAATATTAAAACCTATTTTTATTTCTTATAAGGTTATGTGCTTTTCTTAGTAAATCTTCAGTAGAAAATTTATTACTTCCATTGCCATTATCAGTACCATCTCCATCACCATCGCAATTGTCAGTGTTATTGTTTATAATGTCTTTGTTAGTGTTGCTGTTGTTTGCGATTTGTGTTATTTCCCTAGTTGTTGTCATAGTCATCATTGCTGGTACTGTTTTGAAGGGAAATCCCTCTCGATGTCGTACTTATACAATGCATTCACACCGGATGTCGCACCCATAATAATGGCAACATTCACGAAAGCATGTGATTAATTTCTTCTCTGACAGCTCGAATAGCCTCAGGGGTATTGATTCGGCATTATATTTGTGGCAAATCAGGCAATAAACTTTGTTAGTCGTCTGCATATTGCCTATTAAGACTTGCTGTCTGCTGTTTGGTAAAATAGATGATTTCTGCAGAGGACCATGAGTATCCCATTAACCTACTCTTGTGACAGATTAGCATAGTATATTGCTACCATTACTTTCGTTATTTTGCATTAGAATTAAGGCCAATTTAATGGTGACAACTAGACATGTGCTATGTATTTCAGTATGAATTATATTGAAAAGGGTTTGTACAAAAGGCAACAACAGCTTTAAACTGAATTATTATCAAAATAATAAAACATTCAGCGGGCGAGTAGACGCATCATATTGAATGTGTCGTTTGTAGTCCTCTCTACGTCATCACACTGAAAGCGTTAGGTACTAGTACACGAGTACTATTGGTATATATTGTTCTCTCACTGGTAGAGCTGAGTTACTGCCGAATAAAACCTGATATATGATTGACAGATTATTGGCTAGATTTCTAATCACCATAATACCCGTATTTTTCGTTATGTAGGCAGAGAGGTTTTCCAACATACCGAGAATTATGGAGCTATTTTAGTTGACATTTACCGCCATTCGTCGTCTGATCCGGCGCTGGGCGGATCATTAATGACCTAGGTTCTCCTAATAATCCGCTAGAACATGACAGATAATCAAAATACTATGCGCCATTCAGGGCGCAGTATAATCATGTCATTGGAACAATACTTGTATTTTCATAGATCATATGTCAATATTAAGCCACCTGTTATAAGTTTAGAGCACAAATTAGACTCTAATAAGGTTTGCTGAATCTCATGTAACTTACGTGAAAACAGGCGTGGGAGTGGTCATATTTCGATAAGAAACGTCATTACACTCGCCGCCGAAGTGTGTATTTGTGCGTGCGTGCGTGCGTGCGTGCGTGCGTGCGTGCGTGCGTGCGTGCGTGTGCGTCTGCGTCTGCGGGTGTGTGAGCGTGCACGTGCGCGCGCGTGTGTGTGTGTGCGCGAGTGTGTGTGTGTGTGTGTGTGTGTGTGTGTGTGTGTGTGTGTGTGTGTGTGTGTGTGTGTGTGTGTGTGTGTGTGTGTGTGTGTGTGTGTGTGTGTGTGTGTGTGTGTGTGTGTGTGTGTGTGTGTGTGTGTGTGTGTGTGTGTGTGTGTGTGTGTGTGTGTGTGTCTGTGTGTGTGTGTGTGTGTGTGTGTGTGTGTGTGTGTGTGTGTGTGTGTGTGTGTGTGTGTGTGTGTGTGTGTGTGTGTGTGTGTGTGTGTGTGTGTGTGTGTGTGTGTGTGTGTGTGTGTGTGTGTGTGTGTGTGTGTGTGTGTGTGTGTGTGTGTGTGTGTGTGTGTGTGTGTGTGTGTGTGTGTGTGTGTGTGTGTGTGTGTGTGTGTGTGTGTGTGTGTGTGTGTGTGTGTGTGTGTGTGTTTATCAGAGGCGTACCTCGGGAATCCTATGAGGTAGAATCACCTAATTTGGCAAATACATTGATATTATGAGTAACTAGAAAATCTTTAGTTTGCGGTCGAAGGGTAAAAAATCGTGGCCACAGGGTCACTTAGTGCATCCAGAAATACACATTTTAGTCATTGGTCGGGAACGCAAGCAGCTAGAATCAGCAAATTCGGCACATACATTGATATTATGAGTGGCTAGAATATTCTTTAGTTTGGACTCAAAACTAATGAATCGAGGTCAGGGGTGACATAGCGCATACCGGAATACAGATTTTCGTCAATATCTTTGCAATGCAAGAAGGTAGAATCACCAAATCGGCAACATACATTCATCTTGTGGTTCGCTTGATAGATAATTTTGTTTGGGGTCAAATGTTCTAATATCTAGGTCACGGGGTCAATAGGTGCATCCCAAAATACAAAATTTAGCCATAAATCGGGACAGCAAGCATGTAGAATGACCAAATTTGGCCCATCTTTTTGTAGAGGTTCTATGAGTTTCAGGACAAACCATCAAATATCTAGGTCACGGGGTCAGATAGTTGATACTGGAATACGGTACACATTTTTGGCCATAACTCTGGAATACAATAAGGTAGAATCACCAGATTTAGCACACGCCTTCATATTGCGACAGTTTATGACTACTTTAAGTTTGAAGTCAACGGATCACCTATCTAGGTCATGTGGGTCACTAACTGCATTGTCAAGACAGAGCGAAAAGGCATGAGTCAGCATCTCTGTCGGGTGAATTATAATTATCACATGCATCGGGCCTTAAGCCCTGGTACCGTAGCAGGTGTATGTGGGTGGGAGACGGAACACCATCACCACAAATATAGAGCCAAAGCATGGACCAGTTCACGATCAATGTTCCAACCAGGTAGATATTAGTACTTGAATCGATACAGTGCACATTTAATTAAAAGGCTAATTCAGCAATAATATAGAAATAACTCAAGATTATCATTACCTAATCGAATGAAGATTCATTTTCCAAACAGTAATAATACAATTATGCAATAGGAAGATTGTCAATATATATAAGTTCTTGCAACACATTTTCTACTGTAAAGATAACTGAGAACTGAATGTCTAACGTGCATGAATACGATGGAGGAATCCATGTTTAGCTAGACCCCCCCCCCCCCCACCACCAAACACCCCTCACCCCTCACCACACACACACACACACACACACGCACACGCACACGCACACGCACACGCACACGCACACGCACACGCACACGCACACGCACACTCACGCGCACGCACATGCACGCACGCACGCGCATTATGTTTATTATAATATAAAAAGAATTCGGAAAATCATCCTCACATTACGTCATCTGAACTCAGATACTTTGTATTGAGGAGTGATCCTGTTCTCTCTATCAACACTAGTTTGTCAAGTTTGGGTTATATTACATTTGGGTATTGCTGCAGAATATATGGCTTGGAACAAATCTAGTTAATTTATTTGTATTTGTTTAGGAAAATGGAATCACGTGACTCGATATTTGTCCTAACATTATTTATATCAGACAGCCGGTTGTCAAAAGTGTAAGGATTAACGTAATCCTCGGAGCTAACTTTGAGACACTCGATTATCAGGGAAACCATGGCCATGCAACACCTAAGCTCGTACTGATCCTGTTATCCCATATATGTGCCTAGCAGTTATAGAATAGCTACTCTGTCTTTTCCAATAAACAAGTCAAACGCAATTGGAAGATATGGTGAATAATGTTAAATATAGCTCCAATCTTTCTGCGCTACCATCACCGAAACAGCTTCGAATGAGAATAATATCAATTCATACTGATTCCCTGAATGGAACTTTCCAGTTTATCAATCAATCATATGATGTCATAATCAATTACCGTGACATGTAGGATAGTGTCATAATCAATGGCGTCATGAATGGCACAGAAAAATTCGTCCCGAACGCTTGATTGATGACGGACTAAACGTTGTTGTACGAATTCTAAGTCTATTATTTAATAAACATTCTGTTGAATATTTTGAAACTAACAAAAGCAGCAACAGCATCCAGTCAAATTAGTTTCCAAATATCCAATGGCTTACCTGTAGAATGTTTTTGGAAATTGATGGTTAGGGAACGTCTGATTCTAACCCGGCGAAGTGTAGGCAGAGCTTAGCTAGAGATGGGCAGGGCATAGCTAAAACTGGATTCCTCCATTACCAATAACACAAGGAAAATAAATTTTCATCGTCAGACAGTGAACGAAATATTCATCACAAATCTGCCACACAGATCACACTAAAATTCCATCTTAATGGATCAATATATAAACCCCAAATCTGCCACACAGATCACACTAAAATTCCATCTTAATGGATCAATATATAAACCCCAAATCATGCCATTTCCATATCACTGGAAAGTATTAATTTCAACAAGAATAACTTGTGCCAAATACAAACAGAGAAACATAACTCGTGCCAAATACACACAGAGAAACATAACTCGTGTCAAATACAAACAGAGAAACATAGCTTGTGTCAAATACAAACAGAGAAACATAACTTGTGTCAAATACAAACAGAGAAACATAACTCGTGTCAAATACAAACAGAGAAACATAACTCGTGTCAAATACAAACAGAAAAACATAACTTGTTTCAAATACAAACAGAGAAACATAACTCTTGCCAAATACAAACAGAGAAACATAACTCTTGCCAAATACAAACAGAGAAACATAACTCGTGTCAAATACAAACAGAGAAACATAACTTGTTTCAAATACAAACAGAGAAACATAACTCTTGCCAAATACAAACAGAGAAACATAACTCTTGCCAAATACAAACAGAGAAACATAACTCGTGCCAAATACAAACAGAGAAATTCGTCTTACAAACAGAGAAAGACACCACAGAAGTAGAAGAAGGTAACAGGTAAAAAGAACCAGAGTCTCTTTAATGAACATTTACCTTGGAAATATACTCACAGCTGTTTGCAAACTCCCGATTTTTTTCTGTCAATGGATGGAGAGTTCTACGTCAGGTGGACGTCAGCTGGATGAACTACTTACGAACAACCACACCAATTAATTAATAAGTACAGTTTGGTTGGAGCATTGGGACTGTTAGTTCTATTAAATATTAACATTATGGTTAATAGGTTTTATTCAAAACTCCGAGATGTTATAATTCGGTCTGTCAGTCAATTCTTTTAGATCTCTGTCAAATGTATCTGGATAAACACTACTTTCATAAACCTTGATTTCAAGGAAGTACTTGTAACTTAACTAATCATACAAAACTCTTTGATATTCATATTGGTCATTGCACTATCTGAGCATAGAACTCCTAGAAAGCTTATTGATAACACTATTGAGAACTATTATTGGTGTATCGAGTTGATTGTTCTCCTACAGTAATTCATGAATCCATTTTTTCCAGTCAATCACATGATGTCATAGTCAAGTAAGCGACGTGTAGGATGACGTCATAATCATTACACCATGACTGACCCGATTTAGTCCGTCTTAAGCGTTTAATAGTCCCACACGTTCCACGAATTGTATGTCTTTGTTATTGTATGTCTTTGCAACATCAACCAGTCAAAATATTCAACAGCTTACATGTATAGTTTTCTGTAAATCGATAGTCAGGGAGTTCAGGGATCGGTAGATCCCAACACGAGCGAGGTATTGGTGGAGCTTAGCTAGAGATGGGTGGGGCATAGCTACAACTGCAAAGGTCCATTCTGATCTAAACTGTGTTCCAGATGTATAATGGTGCTTAATTGAATAAGTTACAACACAATAAGTATCATCGATATGCTTTAGTCAACACTTAACATACTCTGAACACGCCATAACTAATTGCTTGTGCCTACAATTTCTTTGTTATGAATTAATTGCTAGAACAGCAAAGGAAAATTGGAATTAAATATTGATATGTGCACAATTTGTGTGAGAACACGTTTATTGCATTATAAGATCTCACACTACTGTCTAAATCGATAATAAATTACACATTTATACAGATAACTAGGCTTTAAGAATAAATTTCAGCCTTTTCCAATTAAATTCAATGATTTTAGCTTTGTGTGTATTAATCTTTCTTTAAATGAAATAAAGTTCCCGTATCATGTGATAAAAATTAAGTTGTCTTGATTTAACTTAGTAGAGCCATTCATTTTATGTTGTAATTTGTGTTCATCTCTCGGAATGTAAGATTGTAATGCAATCAGGCGACAGGAAACGATAAATGTACTTATATGCGTATTTTTCACAATGAGGGCACAATTTAGGATCTTTTATGTCCGAGCCTATTATTTTTACTAATGCTTTTCAGGAAGAATTGTATCCAATAAAATATAGAGCGTGTACATGTACAACACCGGAATTAACTATCTACAGTGTCTTTTCATCCCAACTCTGAGTTTCAGGAGAAAAACTAGGATTTTGGCAATATTATATGATGTCAGAAGTCTGGGTGATCACATTCATTGTCTTATATTTTATAGGCCTTTTACATTCCCAGATTTCTATAACTATACTTTCATTCAAAATCAGTAAGAGTAAAGTATCCATTGAAAAAGAAGCCAGCCGGTGCACCCCTTGTCTATTAAAAAAAGAAAATGCAAGTGTCCTGGCACATCGCCCCCACTCCTTCACCATCAATGCACTGGCTGCACTACTGAGGTAAAGTATAATTAAGAGTTTGGCGTCTGCTAAAGGATGATTTGTCTAAACCCCGTTTCTGCCATGCACAGTCCAATGTGCATCTATTCACAGGTTTTCTGAACTTTGACTTTATATTGGGAAAATCAGGTGGGTATGCTTTTTAAACTCCACTCCGTTCCCGTAATTAATATCTAGGGTAATTGCTGAACAAAATCTTAATTATGCTTATCATGATACTTAAGCAGGTCCTCCCATAATATGACAGAAAGTTTCAAATTTTATCTTAATGCTGAATGGCTAAAATAAATTTTGTGTAAAAATTTCAACTCCATTACCATTACTTGGTACCAATTCTTATTTCACCTACTCATGATTAATCTTGGGAGTGTGCGCGTCTTAAGTCAGCGAGACATATGCGGCGATGATGATGTGCCTACTACATTACTAAAAATCTCCACTCCGTTACCATTGTGCCTGAATTTTTACAAAAATATAATAATGTTTTAATGTGCAGTAATTCCTGTGTCAGAGTCCCACCTAGGTATATTATCATTTAAGGAGGATGCAATATTCAGGACTGCTCCGGGAGTTCAACACTGTTACCAAAACATCATTGCTAAAGCTCTCAAATCTGTTACCATCTGCCCTGAGATTTGCATTATAAATGATATTTTATTGTACATTGGGTTCTGTGCTACTCCCATTACTATGTCAAAGCCCCACTGGGATATAGTATTTTCTAAGTCTGGTGCAGTATTCAGGAGTTCAGGAGATGCTTTATACGTGGTAGAATATGGATTAGCAGCCACAACACAAATATTCATGGCTTCAATAGTACTATTTCTAACTATTTCTATGATTCAAAGGAATTCCACGTTAATTATTAAGAACTCTTAAAAGGCACGAGGGAGGCGAATCAGTGGGCAAAATGGTAGAATGCAACAAGCTTTGATGTCACTAGAAATGAGATAATAAGGACTGAGACTAGTAGAAATGCAACAATGAGAAAGTAAATCACGATAAACGAGGTCAGGCGAAATGAGGTCAGGAGAAACGAGATCAGAAGAAATGAGATGAGGTCAGCAAAAATGAGGTCAGAATAAATGGGTTCAGAAGAAATGAGGTCAGGAGAAAAGTGTTATGACTATCATGCAGAAAAGGAAGAAAATTGAGAAAGCAACGATCTCGGCCATATTATCTTAAGATGTCATGTTATAGGTATGGAACTGCCCAGACAAGGCTATAAGACGGCAATAAAATATCAACGAGCCGATTAATGTTTGCAAATGTGGTCATGTGGCCACTCTGTTCTGAACCATGAATTTACGGTATTGAAATGATGACACCACCGAGAGAAATATCTAAATGGAGGGATACGATCGGTCAATCATGTATCTGACGTCATAATAAAATATTGCACATGTTAGCTGACGTCATAATCATAATGATGAAGCTCCGTCACAAAAGTCGAAAAGTACATCATAGAACTGTACAGATTGTATATTTATGATGAATATACAACTTAATAAACACCACCCAATCTCCTCTTCTATGTTACGTTTATTGTTCACCACCATGCACATAGTCAATGTGTACTTGATGCACTGCGGTTTCATGCTGCCCAGTACGTGGTAGTCGTCTAGATTCTCTCTTTTGAAACAGATCAAATGCCTACATTGCTATCATCATACAAATAAGACATACACATATGAACTGAGTTCTCGTTTAATAACAAATTACCAAACGTGTTAAAATTTTTGTGAGCTTTAACGAGTGTACGGCAACTGGTGTTTGATTGTAACGTCATTAGTGTTCAATATGACTTTTTGATCCTGTCCTTCATTCATTAATAGAGGAATTCAGTTTAAATATGCCCGCCCATCTTTAGATACGCTCTACCCACACTTCATTCGTGTTGGGATCGATCGAATCCCTGAATTCTCTGATTATCAATTTCAAGAAAACTATACACGTAAGCTGTTGAATATTTTGAAACTAATTTTACTGGGTGCAAAATAATCAACAGAATGTTTATTAAATAGTAAAGACATACAATTCGTACGACAATGCTTAGTCTGTCATGAATTAAGCATTCGTGACAAACCTAAATACATGGCATAATTGAACGAGCCCATAATTCTAGTGATATATTCTCAAAATACTCTTTTCTCAGCCTGTGAATGGACACTCGTAAAGCGTCTTTAGTGGAGCCCACCAAATCGGCATCTGCGGTGGTCTTGCGAATTGTCCGTTTGCAGACCAACAGAAAGCGATTTTTGTAAACTTACAAAATAACATTCTTTTTGGACTGCAACATTTTTAACTTTCTTGAGAAATCTGGACCATTATATGGTCAATCCATAAACGTTTCCCTTTTATCCCTTTGTTGCCACAAGAACTGCTATAGAGACATTAATACTTTCATTTTTAAATTTGATATGTGAAATTATGTACAAGCAAAAACAGCAAATGACAAATTTCATGTAATCTCACGGTAGGCACGAGTTTGCCACAGTTCGCCACATACATTTACCAGATATTCGAAATATTTTCAAAGACTCTATTTATTAAATTACTTTGATAAGTTCTTGGTATCAGTCAATTTTGGTCATAGTTATTTTCTTCGAACGACTTTTGCGACCGTCATGTAATTCCATGTGTTACATTCTATACCTTACCTACTTTACTGTCGCCACATACAACTCGTCATTCCAGTGAATTATTCGGCATCCATCTCCTGGCCAGCAATGCCCAGAAGCAGAAATTACGAGATTTCAAGAGATTGGTTGGTGTTGCCCGATACCAGTGTTACAGCAAGTGACAGATAATTAACATTCTCATTAAGGAGGAGTCATCCGGACACATCCACTGCTTACAGTTATATCAGTCCTTATGAATAAAGGATTCTACCTGAAAATCAATACCTATAGAAGCTTCTCCTAGTTCCCACCCATTTCTAGCCCTGCTCCACCTCCTGAGATATGTCATTAGCGAAGTTATTGACTGTAAATATATTAATTTAAATTGTCGTTTTCACCCAGATTCTACACATAGGCTTTTCAAACCTGCATCTCAAAACCGCTTTCCTATGATTGCTAACATTGTGCATATTGTGTGACACACACATTCAGAGAATTACCGGACCAAATTTGTCTTGACCCTTCAATACAAGCTCTAAATATCATTGTATAAAGTATTTGATCTAATACACAAACTATAACACTTAGCTGCACAATTTGCGCAGTTTTCAGAGATCGATTCATTGTTTCATATACAGTATTGCTAACTATCTTGCTTGTGCATTTATTGTGGTGAGGTACCCGATTGAGTCTTCTATAGCTTTTATATTGAACCATGTTCAACTATTAACACGGCGAGATTTGGTACCTGACTTACATGAAAGTATCCAAACATTATTCTTCATGATAGCAATATACACAATTGTGGCTGCTTCGGGATCAAAAGTCGCTAATTTCGGTGGTCTCTCATGTTTCACTGCATTATAGATTGGCATTGTGCAAGTGTTAGTAGATATACGTTTATGTTTTCTCTTAGCCACTGTAGGTGAGGCCATTGATGGCTCTGCTGGCCCTATCCACTTTTCTGAATGGAGATTCCAGTGACCCTGTGTGTTGTCTCACCACCAATAAACGTATTCTTTATGCAGTCAATGAACTGATATCTGATGGTAGGGACACATCATCTTTGGCCAATGATAACTTATGCAAGCAAAGAGCAAGGTTGATTTCTTCTAGATTAGATACCATGTGCCCTCTAACGTTTCGGCATGTAATTTAATGACCATTTGCTCGTCAATGACTATCGAGTAGGAGAAGGGCATGTTTTGGAGCCTTGTCATTCAAGTTGTGACAGCATACCCCAAACCCTGTCCAAATGAATGTGCTAGTCTCTGGCCAATTTGTGGTGGACATGAGCAGTAACGTTCACATTGCATGGTTACACTGATTCAGTTATGCAAGAGTTCTGGATCTGTGTATCAGGAGGGCAGTCTTCATTCATTGATCTCCTGAGATCTAATAATTTGGTGCAACTACAGTACAACTTTAGGTAGAACACTCATAGCAGATTTTGATTTGACAATGTCATGTTCCTCTTTAACAGCATTATACTCATTTACAAGATGAGCAATTGTCTGCGTGAATAGCAAGACACGAGATCCCAGACACCTATCAGTTACAAATCGCCGTGTCTCTCTGAAATCAGTCTTTAGCATGCGTCGAATGTATTTCTTTATTGAAGAATTATTATCTTTAAAACAAAGAGCTGCAAGCGTGTCAGTCAATTTGGATGTCAGTTCTATCATACGAATTACATCAGGATTAAAACTCACCCAATTCTAATGGATGAAAATAATTCATCTTTTGACAGCTGCACGTCATCGTCATAATGCATTAATTACTTGATCGTGTTTTTCATAATTGACACAATCAATTGCCACATTGCTTGTGGATGACCGACCCTTATATGGTTTAACATATTGCCGGTTATAAGTCTGACGGTAATGGTCATCAGCTGGTACATGGTCATGGGTTAGAAGAGCAAGACCGGCCATATCTGTCCCTTAGACAGAGCATACAGTTTACATCATACACTATAGAAACAGTACCACTTGCTCTTCTAACATCTGTATATTTGGGATGCTTGCCATGTGGGAAATATACTTTCTGATTGTGCATTTGCAAAAAATAAATCAAAATAAGAATTTTGATAAAATCTTATGGTTGGGATTTCACCTTTAACCAAGTCCTTTTCCAAGGCTACATGGTTGCGTATTTGAGCAGCTCACAGTGGTGTTTCCAGCGATTAAGATTCTTGTGGTGATGTGAGCTTAACCCATCTTATGTCAACTTAACCCTTTAATGGTCAACCTGTCCATAAATAACTTTGAAGTGGTCTTCAGACATGGCTATTTGAAAGGCCCAGGGAAGAGTGTTTTTGAATATTTACCACTAGAATGACTGGCTCGGTAACATTATTTTCATTGATCTTAGGTATTAGTAGAATTTAATACCTTTCCCGTGATATCGAAGTGGTACGGGATCGACTTTACATAGGGATTTGATATGTTGAAATTTTCCAGTGATCTGTACTACAACTTGGGACCGGGAATCATGCTGGGAATACTGACTGATCACGAACATCTTCTGAGATTACATCTGTAATTTAACCTTGTGTTATTGAGACTTCGCCTAATCAGTTCAAACTGGTATTATGCTGATCGAAATCTATTTCCGCAAGGGCAGTCCAGAAAGATTGAAAATATATTTGACATGCACGTATCGTCTCAATAGAGCATTCCAGTTTCTCTGTCATTCATATGAGATAATCAATTACGTCATGAATGACGTAGCCACGATCGTCACTAGCGCTTAATTCATGACAGAACATTGTTGTACAAATTGTGTCTCTTTACTATTTAATACACATGCCGTTCAATATTTTGAAACTAATTTGACTGGACGCTGCTGCTGCCATAAGCAGCAACAATACCCAGTTAAATTAGTTTCAAACCATTCAACAGGTTACCTGTATAGCTTTCTGGAAATTGATAGTCGGTGTGTTCAGGGAGCGATCGATCCTCAACATCCTCCTCCTTCTCCTCCTTCTCCTCCTCCTCCTCATCATCATCATCACCATCATCATGATCATCATCATCGTCATCGTTATCGTCATCGTTACCGTCATCATCATCATCATCATCATCATCATCATCATCATCATCATCATCGTCGTCGTCGTCGTCGTCGTCGTCGTCGTCGTCGTCGTCGTCGTCGTCGTCGGCAATGCCGTTGTTTTTGCCGCTGTTGCTTTTGATTTGAGTCATAATCACTTCCATACCAATAGGTATTATCATAATTGTTATCGTCCTTGTCATTGTTGGTGTTGTTTTGTGGGAAGTCAATCTGACACTCGTACTTAGACATATTGAAGACATGCATACGAAATATTTCCTCCACGATTAAATCAACATCCGTAAGCCTATGATTTGTTTCTTCGCTGACAGTCCGCCATTAAGTGCGCTACAAATCAGACAATAAACCTTCTTAGTCGTTTGCATATTGCCCATTAAGCCTTGCCATCTGCTTTTCGGCAAAACGTCTCATTTCTGCAGACGATCATGATTATCTCGTTCATTTGTCTGCAGGCGAGAGATCACGTGCAATCAAATAATAACTATTGCACATCTTAACAAGAATTTGATTGAAAACTGTTTCTACATTTTACAGCAGCAACCACGTTCACTCAAATTATTGTCCAAATATTGAGCAGGCGATTTGATGCATCATTTTGAATTTATGGTCTGTAATTCTGACTGTATCGTGGTGCTGAAATGGTTGTCTACTAGTACTCGACTGTATGTTGTTCTCTCGCTGGTAGAGCTGATTTACTGTCGAGTAAAACCTGATATATGATTGACAGATTATCGGCTAGAATTGCAATCGCCGTTATAACCATATTTTCGTCACGTAGGCACAGAGCATTTCGAACATAAAGAGCTATTTTAGGTGACTTTTACTGGCATTCACCAGCTGATCAGCCATCACATGGATCATTAATGTCGACGGGTTTCTTAGTAACCATCTCGATCTCTGAGATAATTACGACACTATGCGTATTCAGTACGAAATATAAGCAGGTCGTTGCACTAATACTTGCATTTGTGTGCGAGAAGTCATCCAGTAATAATTCCAATATACACGGTATGTCAATATTGCACCATCTGCTAGTAGCCATGGTGAAGAATTTTGGAGCATGCATTAAAATTCACTCATGCATACGGGATTCAATAAATTATACCTTCATTAGTAAGCAATTAGGTGGAACTGCAAGGCAGCATTTAGTGGTGGCTCCATCCCCTAGGACCAACGAGCGGAGGGTTGGGTCAAAAGTGGAAAATCTCACAAAAACGACCCGTCATGTTATTTCTTCCGAAACCATTTATTCTACGAAATCTGTTCTGTAAGTGAACCATATGATGTCGGATTGTGAGATAACATTGATATTGGGCTCGGCCCAATCGGGGATGGGCATGGTGGTGATGGGTGGTTAAAAAGATTAAATTTGAGGGAAACATGGTTTTCTTTCGATGTCTCGCTATATACTATGCGTTCTAGCTGTTTGCTTTTTTTCATCAATGAAATTTGAAATTTGGAATCAGCTTGTCTGTTAAAGAACAGCTCAATACTGTTGTGCATATCTTTTCGTACAAGCTACCTTCTACGAATTCAGACTATTTACTTCAATGTACAACACAATTACCCTATGAGTCATCAATCTAGAACAACCCAGTATAGATCTAATTAGCCAGATCAAAGTCTCTGTCACTTATACAGTTTACATATGATATAGATCATGCATCATTAATTATCGAACTTAGCGAACATGTAATTGCATGTAACTAATGTCGCATTTAAATGATTATATCTTGCTCAAACTTGACTGGTCTAGGAACATGTGGCTGGTAGAAGAATGGACGAAGCCGTATCACTCCGTGTATAAACTGAAATCACCAGACTATGTGCCTAAATGTCTACTGATTCATTGTCCATGTACAATCAAATCAGTCTGAAACAGACACTTGCATTTTGTAGAGAATGTACCTCTTTAAAGTGAGTTGTCATAAGATCACCATAACATTTTGTTCATATACCATGGCAACTGCAGTGTATTAAGCGACCAGCTACAACTAGTTGCCTTTGTTTAAAGTATGACTCTCATTATAGACTGCACGCGATCACAGAATAATCGATGCTGAAATCATCCATCCCAGTGATGCCAGTGGCCGAAATTGAAAGCAACTAAACTGTAAAATTATTGAACATAGCTTCAATATTTTCTTGAAGGAACATCATGTTGATGTTTGCTGACTGAAAGAAACGCATCTGAATAAACGCTATCGTTTCATTATCAGAGGGTATGATGTCTTTCGGATAGACCAAAATGACACAAAGGCGTATCGCCACTTTTTGTCAAAATACAACATAGCTACAGGTGATATCATCAGGCCCGCAGACGATCTCTCGGAAATCCTTGGAATCACTCTTCTGCCTGGAACGAAGCCATTCAATGTGTACAACTCTCCACCCAGCAAACCCCCTTATTTGTAAGCTCCCACAATAGCAGAAAAGTGGCTCAAAGCTGGAGACTTTAATGCTCACTCGCCAAGCTGGGGGTACTCGTGAGTTGACAACATGGGAGTGTAGATTGAAGAGCGGATGTTGACAAACAAACGGATTCCTATCAATATACCAGATGGCCAAGCCACATTCTACTCCCAAGCCTGGCGGACTACTATCATGCCCGATCTTGCCATTACTAGTCACCACATCGGCCGAATTACAAGATGAGAAATAGCCTTACTTCTTGGTGGCAGCTGCCATAAACCAGTCGTCCAATACACCAGTCAACAGGAAACAACAGCTTCTACAAAGCCAAACTCCTCATGGACTTGTAACAAAGCTGACATGAGAAAATCTCAAAAGCTGCTCGATGATCGATGCGGGAGGGCGAAATTCAAAAGACATCTTCTTCTTTTCGTTCGCTGATAATACCGCCAGTCATGTAAGTGACTATCGACATGATCATAAGCGGTAATTGTGTGGATCCATGGTTTATTAGAGTGCGCCATGCGGCCTGGAACCTTCAGCACTCGAGGTTTCTGTCAGGGTTACCTCACCCTTACCTCCTTTAGTTCCTCGTATGACACGCAGAGGATACGGAAGGTGTATTCTAAGCCCCACCTACAGGGCAACATTCAAAAGACATGACCTGAGCCAAAGAAATGCGAATCGTCAGTCAAGCTACCATCAAGACTGTCACAGAATACATATCAAGGGTGGCAGGCTGGCTAGGTGGCTATCTGACTAGCTGATTCGCTAGCTGGTTCACTAGTTGGCTGGCTTTTTGGCTTGCTGGCTGGCTGGTTGGCTGGCAGACTGGCTGGCTGACTTGTTTGCTGACTAGTTGACTAAATGGCTTGCTAGCGGGATGACTTCCTTGCTGTCTGGTTAGCTAGCTGGCTTATACTAGCAACCTATCAAAAGCAAGAGCAACCAATCATTAGCTGTCTTATAAATTAATTTCTTACTGTGATCGGAAATATGTAGGCGGAAATAGTTTACCTTGCCTACTGTTGCTATGTCATACATAAATCGCATTCTGTTATCATGGTATGTTACATAAGTGCATTAACTCAACGATTTCGGTTACGAGGTCATTTATTTATGAATTGATATGGTAGCATGAACACATGTTCGTCTAATTATTCTCAATACCTGCATATTCAGTACATTTTCTGATACAGTGTGAGCAAGTTGAGGTTTATAATTATTCATGGGTACCGAGGTGGAAGAGTCGTGAACGAGCGCCAATTGAAACATCGTGGAAATTGTAGCATCCAGTACCAATGGGGAAGATGATATACATGAAATACAACGAATACTTGGAATATTCTTAGATGGGAGAGGTTCAAACCGGTATCCAAGTGTTCTCGCGCTGTCAGGAATTAGAGAGACCAGCGAGACCACAGCACGTATAAATAACTAAATTATTGTATGTGCAGTCTGGATCAAATTGCGTGTAATTGATTGACGAGCTGATGTTCTGAGCTTTTCTGGTGTCACAGAGCGCCAGAATGCATTTCCTACTGAATCCACAGAAATCAGGTTCCATGAGAGCGAATCCTTGAAGTGATCATAAATATTGTCGATACAATTTGAATAAATGAATAAAGGTTGTTGCTGTGTTAGATCGCAATGACTTGCGTCATAGTCAACAAATATTTCTTATATTGTAAATGAGTTTTAGTATCTGACCATTCGTGGTCATAGGATCAAAGGTGTGAGAAGTGGTTGATAGAAACTTGACCGTTAGGTGAAAAAGGTAAACATATCTTAGAAAATAGGGTATGGGAATATAGAATTCACACTCAAACTAATTTCATTTGGAATACACTGAATATGGTCACTATAAAGTGAATATCTACAGTATATCTTGAACATAATTTGACTGAATATTGGTGCTGGCTTAGGTAGCGGCAACTTATAAAGGTGAGGTATTATGACATCCCTAGTACACCATATTTTAGTTGTGACTCGTAACTTGTATACGTCGGTATGTGGGCTGGTTAAATTTTTCGACAAAGGTGCCGAAGTCACAACTATTATTTATTTTCTTCTCCAGTGGTTAATGAACCTTTCCAGTTTATCTATCCATCACGTGACATCATATGACCTCCTAATCAACTAGGTGACGTGTAGGATGACGTCATGATTAATTATGGCATGAACGACTCGATTTAGTCTAACTTTAACTCTTAATAGCCCGTTGTACGAATTGTATGTTTTTACCATTTGATAACATTCAGTTAAATATTTTGAAACTAATTTGACTGGGCGCTGTTACTGCCATAGACAGCAACAGCACCCAGTCAAATTAGTTTCAAAACATTTAACAGGCTACCTGTAAAGTTTTCTGGAAATTGATAGTTAGGGAGTTCAGGGATCGATCTATCTCAACACGAGCGAGGTGTTGGTGGAGCTTAGTTAGAGATGGGCGGAGCGAGGTGTTGGTGGAGCTTAGTTAGAGATGGGCGGAGCGAGGTGTTGGTGGAGCTTAGTTAGAGATGGGCGGAGCGAGGTGTTGGTGGAGCTTAGTTAGAGATGGGCGGAGCGAGGTGTTGGTGGAGCTTAGTTAGAGATGGGCGGGGTATAGCTAAAACTGGACGGTCCATTCAAACACGAAAATTGAATATTTTACAATATTGTAGACAAATTAACTGCTTTGAGAAAGGGCCTTTTCAGTTTATCCGTCCGTCATATGACGTCATAATGAACTACCTGACGCGTAGGATGGCAGCATAATCATTGACGTCATGAATGACTTATATAAGTTCCTCACGAACGCGTAATTGATAAGGGACTAAGAGTTGGCGTACGAATTGTATTTTGCTATTTAATATTTTGAAACAACAGCACCCCTGTCAAATTTGTTTCAAAATATGAGAGAGAGAGAGAGAGAGAGAGAGAGAGAGAGAGAGAGAGAGAGAGAGAGAGAGAGAGAGACAGAGAGAGAGAGAGAAGAGGTGGGGTGTGTGTGGTGTGCGTGTGTTTGGTGAGGGTATGTGGGGTGGGGTGTGTCTGTGGGTGTCATAGCTAAGCATGGATTGCTCCATCGTATTCATGCGCGTTAGACATTCAGTTCTCAGTTATCTTTACAGTAGAAAATGTGTTGCAAGAACTTAAATATATTGACAATCTTCCGTCTCAATTTCCAATAACTCACCTGTTCGTTCCTATTGCATAATTGTATTATTACTGTTTGGAAAATGAATCTTCGTTCTATTAGATAAAGATAATCTTGAGTTATTGCTATATTATTGCTGAATTAGCCTTTTAATTAAATGTGCACTGTATCGATTTGAGTAACAATATCTACCTGGTTGGAACATTGATCGTGAACTGGTCCATGCTTTGGCTCTATGTTTATGGTGATGGTTTTCCGTCCTCCACCCACATACACCTGCCACAGCACCAGGGCTTAAGGCCCGATGCATGTGATAACTATAATTCACCCGACTGAGATGCTGACTCATGCCTTTTCGCTCTGTCTTGACAATGCACTTAGGGCCCCACATGACCTAGATAGGTGATCCGTTGACTTCAAACTTAAAGTAATCATAAGCTGTTGCAATATGAATGCGTGTGCTAAATCTGGTGATTCTACCTTCGTGTATTCCAGAGTTATGGCCAAAAATGTGCATTCCAGTATGTACTATCTGACCCAGTGACCTAGATATTTAATGCTTTGTCTTGAAACTTATAGAACCTCTGCAAAAGGATGGGCCAAATTTGGTCATTCTACAGACTTGCGGTCCCGATTTATGGCTAAATTTTGTATTTTGGGATGCACTAAGTGACCCCGTGACCTAGGTATTAGATTGTTTGAACTAAAACAAAATTCCCTATCTTGCAAACCCCAAGATGAATGTATGCATTCGTATCTCGCGAGATCACCTTCGATACGAGATCGAGAAAAGTATCTTGTATTTATTGAGTAGCCATTGGCGTAGTGATTTCCACCAGAATATGGTGGTAGAGAGAATTGAAACTTAAAAGGACATCAGCGCTACTCTCTTCATACCAGACAGTATTAATTCAGTAAAACGAGATGATATAAAGCCTATAGTAATCTGTAAGAGAAGTAGTTAACAGAAAAATGGTTCCTCTAAATTCGTCGTAAATTCAAATCTGTTCAAATCTGTCGTGCACAAAATAAGGTCAGGAATTTGCTGATGTAGCATAGATGCTGGTATCACACGAACCACTAGATGGATCAAGTCGATCAAAATCAACACGATCCACAGTGTTGCCTTTACAGTCCACTACGGAGATAGACTGGGTCACGATCTGTCTGGTATCCGAAGTTGAGTCTATGTAACAGTCTAGTCCTTGTGATGACGTAATAAGATGGCCGGTCATTACATTAGAGGCGTATTCTCGAAGAAGCCACGCCTCTATTTTTAGATTGGAATGTATGTTGCCGATTTGGTGATTCTACCTTCTTGAATTGCAAAGGTTTTGAAGAAAATTTGTATTCCGGCATGCACTAAGTGACCCCGTGAACTCGATTATTTGGTTTTGAGTCCAAACTAAAGAATATTCTAGCTCATATATCAATGTATGTGCCGAATTTAGTGATTCTAGCTACTTGCGTTCACCCATTATGACTAAAATGTGTATTTCCGGGTGCAGTGACCCTGTGACCACGATTTTTGACCTTTTAACCCCAAACTAAAGATTTTCTAGCCACTCATAACATCAATGTATTTGCCAAATTGGGTGATTCTACCTCATAGGATTCCCGAGGTACGCCTCTGATACACGCACGCACTGACGTACGCACGCACGCACAAACACACACTTCGGTAGCGTGGGTAATGAGGTTTCTTTTCGAAATAACACCACACCCACGCCTGTTTTTAGGTAAGTTAGACTTACGAAAGATTCAACAAACTTTATTAAAGTCTAATTTGTGATCTAAACTTCTTATAACAGGTGGATTAATATTGACATATTGTCTATGAAAATACAAGTATTGTTCCAATGACATGATTATATTGCGCCCTGAATGGCGCATAGTATTTTGATTATCTGTCATGTTCTAGCAGATTATTAGGAGAATCCGGGTCATTTATAGTCCACCCAGCGCGGGATCAGACGACGAATGGCCGTAAAACTCAACTAAAATTGCTCCATAATTCTCAGTATGATCGAAAACCTCTCTGCCTACATAACGAAAAATACGGGTATTATGGTGATTAGAAATCTAGCCAATAATCTGTCAATCATACATCAGGTTTTATTCAGCAGTAACTCAGCTCTACCAGTGAGAGAACAATATATACCAATAGTACTCGGGTACTGATACCTACCGCTTTGAGTGCGCCAACACGGAGAGGACTACAAACGACACATTCAATATGATGCATCTACTCGCCCGCTGAATGTTTCATTATTTTGACAATAATTCAGTTTAAAGCTATTGTTGCCTTTTGTACAAACCCTTTTCAATATAATTCATATTGAAATGCATAGCACATGTCTAGTGGTCACCATTAAATTGGCCTTAATTCGAATGCAAAATAACGAAAGTAATGGTAGCAATATACTATGCCAATCTGTCACAAGAGTAGGTTAATGGGATACTCATGGTCCTCTGCAGCAATCATCTATTTTACCAAAAAGCAGACGGCAAGTCTTAATAGGCAATATGCAGACGACTAACAAAGTTTATTGCCTGATTTGCCACAAACATAATGGCGAATCAATACCCCTGAGGCTATTCGAGCTGTCAGAGAAGAAATTAATCACATGCTTTTGTGAATGTTGGCATTATTATGGGTGCGACATCCGGTATGAATGCATTGTGTAAGTATGACATCGAGGGGTTCCCCTTCTAAACATTACCGGCAATTATGACTCTGACAACAACTAGGGTGCTATCACAAATCACAAACAACAGCAACACTGACAAAGACATTATCAACAATAACAATGACAATGCCGATGGCGATGGAGATGGCACTGACAACGCCAATGGTGTTGCAAAAGGAGAGCATATAGCAAATAACATTGATATCGTATATATTGGCTGGATCACTCACGACCCCTCTCAAAAGCGCCATTCCGGAGTTTAGCATTTTCTCGCCGATCTCGTTTATATTAGAATATCATATTACTAAGTGAATCGTGGTTTTTGTTACTTACGATAAATATATAGAAATTCAGGTCATGGAGGATAAATATCAACTATATCTACCCTCCATGAATGTTAGAAACATTTTTGTTCGGTCATTCTTCTGAAAAAAATTAGAGACACAGCATTCTGTTTGGTTGCACGGTTTTATAGACTGTAGTGGTTGGACCGGGCATGTAGCCAAGAGAATGAGAAGGGTACTGAGAAACGTCACAATTGACTGATAGTTGGTGCCCAGTTGCCAAAAAGAAATAAAACAGCTGATACTGACATCTTGTATTGACGTGTCAAAATCTGAAAATACTAATTTGACTGGGTGCTGTTTCAAAATATTAAACAGAATGTTTATTAAATAATAAAGACATAGAATTCGTACAACAACGCTTAGTCCATCTTCAGTTAAGCATTCGTGACGTACTTATCTACATAATTCATAACGTCATTGATGATGGCGTCATGTAGATGGTTATGACGTCATATGATTGATGGATAAATTGAAAGGGTCCATTTCATGGTAATTATACATCTAACCTGTTGAATACTTTGAAACTAATTTGACTGGGCACTGATGCTGCCTATGAGAGCAAGAGCGCCCAGGCAAATTATTTCAAAATATTCAACATAATGCTTATTAAGTTGTAAAGACACAATTCGTACACTTGGCGGACTATTAAGCCTTCATGGCGGACTTAGCTACGCCATTCATTCCGCATCTTGATAAACGTCTGCCTTTATGTGACGCAATTCATTAGGACATCATATACTTGAGTGACAGATTTGCTTCCTTCACTATTTGCTTTCTCTACTCAATTGGCATTATATTCCTAGATGCATTCTGCTCTTGTAAACAACCCAAATATATCAACCTACGATACATTATAAAATAGTTTTTTAATCGAAGATGGCTACTCAAAGTATATTTTACTCATAAACGCAAGCATACATGCACGTGTCGCCTCTGGGCATGCATGCTGGTCCGCCGGATACTCTTCCTCCGTGGCACCGCAGGTACATGGTACATTGGAGTGAGGCTGCTGGTTAGCTGTGGATCTCGGGGTTCCGTATTATACAAAGACCAACTTCTAGAGCTGGTGGAACGTTCACGTTCCAGTGGGGCCCGTGCGACCATCGCCATGGAAGTTAAACCTCACGGTCTCATCCTCGCTATTGGTGTCACCGGTGTGATGGTTCATTAGCTCCATCTAGAGCCTAGACATAATTAAATACATACATTAAATACAACATAACAGACAAACAATGGTACTCGTTGCTGCTACAGGAGAGAAGTCAAGTACATAGGGTCAAGTTGATGACTCGTCATCATGGTCGTCGCCAGAGGTACCTCATAGATCATAATCCGTGAGGCATTCGCGCCTAGGGTTAGGGTCCTACCACGGCTACGTAGCAAGTTTAATATAAACTAATTTAACCCCTAACACAAACATTATTTGTTGTGAGAGGGACGTGTTTTGCTTGGGTCTCCTTCACAGGAAAATGACTACAACGCCGAAGCGGAGGAAGAGAGATGGCAAAAAGGGCCACTCTCTTGTTCAAACTATGCTGTCAACCTAGTGAAATTATAAGTTATTGTGATGCATGCTGTATTACGTGAAGATGAGATGGATGATTTCCGCAGAATTCAACACCACCACCTTATATAAGTTCAAAATACTGAATTAGTAGTTGCAGCTTTATTTATGTGGTCCTTCTGCTAGATCCTATCCTAACATTTAGTTTTTGGGTCCAGATCAAGGTTAGGCCACAAATGGCTGTATAATCTAACTATCTTTTAACACATAAGGCTGACCGACGAGAATGGCGGGTGACCATATGGTCACTCTCATGGAGCCTCCCCCTCAGTTAGACAGTGTGCAGATAGGTCATACAGGGACAAGTCACATTACATAAGCACCCAATCATGCTTAGAGTTAGATAGAGAGCTGTGCCCTGTCCGTCACCAGCGTGTCAGGGGCGGATCATGTGAGATCCGCACCCGAGGACTAACATTTTACATATATTTAGGGTTATGTGAAATTGCTAAGAGATGCACTGCAGGCCGATAACTATAATATTTTCGCAGTGCTTCCCACTTTGATGTGTTTATCTAATTAACTAGTATCAGAAGATACAGGAGAAGTGTTTGCGGTCATCGACACTTTGTTTCTAACCTCTCTGAAACCCCAATAGTTTCAAAGTCAGCTCTAAACAACGTGATGGGGGGGGGGTCCAAACAATTAATAAGCCTGGAGGCTGGAGGAGTGTAGGCAGAGACAATCACTCTTATATTCCTAAAAATAGGAGGCCTTTAGGTATATGGCCAATTTATATAATCTAGCCAGTGTGCAGTGTTACATAGCCGCTACTTCCGGAAAAGAGACTTTCTCAAAATATCTCCTACAGAGTGCTCGTCCCTACTACTATAAACCTATCCTATTGGGCACAAATAGTCCAGGTTTAGTCAGCCGCATGTCATGTTCGCGTAGTGAGAACATGAACAGCGACCTCAATGAAAAATTGATGCTGTGGGGGAACAAGGTGATTGTTGCTGTATTGTGTAGCCTAGCAAACTGCGGGTCAAATGTTTTAATATAAAATAAGCAAAATATATATAACTAGAATGGACACTGGCATATAACCATCTATCACAGTACAGTAAAAGGAGACGTCACACGACCTTGACAGTACCTGTTAGTCATCGGCACAAAAATAAGAAAAATATATACATATAAAGGATAAAAATGCGGTCTCAGACGACCGTGCGGTACCTGTTAGTCATCAGTACCTGTTACAGAAAAGCAATACATTAATATAATAATACAATAACGGAGTACCTATTAGTCATCAGTACGGAAAAAGTTCTGGAGTAACAGTAGTTGAAGCGTCACATATTTGGAACGCAAGATGGCATGATGCGGAAGTTAGCGGCTAGGAATCTGCAGGCGAACTGTCTGATGGGACTCACTCTCAGGAGCGGTGAAAAAGAGCTGTTGCGGGCGTGGATGGCCAGTAGTTAGTTACGTCTATTCACAAAGTAAGTAATTTAAGCGGTGTTTAGAAAGTTCCGTACTGGTGCGGAAGTCTGTAGCTGCCCTGTAGTTATGAAGGGCTACAGTTGAAAGTTAATAAATGCGGATGCATTCTGGTAGATCACAAGACGAGATGCATCGCATAGCTCATGCGATGCATCGGGCAATGCCCCGTTACTGCGGTCAAATTGTCTAAAACTGTGCACGACACATGTGCGGATTTGAAACTACCACTTGTTGGCATGGTATGGCAGAGCTGGCGAGTTATCCATCGAGAACATCACTCACCCTACATACTTTGACGAGCTTTACATCAGGGCCAGCAGGCCCACCCGCACGAAGGTCCCTCTGTGTTGTTGGTAGTGTGGGTTGCCTTACTTAAGTTTTGTCAATGTCCCTGGGTGATATTTTTCCGGGAGCATACACAAATTTCGATGCGGATGCGGTAGTTATGTGCCAGAGACGAGAACTCAAATCCGAGAGGCACTGCTGCTGTTGTATGTAATGATGCTAGCAGAAAGCGGTTGCCTGCGTCTTGCAATGCCCTGGCCACACAACCTAGCACCTCTCTTCTGTTCTGTCTGCTCTCGATTCTGATTTTTCAGCCCCTTTTATACTACTCGTGACGTCACAGCAGGAGGGTGGCTTTAGAGAAGTATATTTTGAAGGGAATTTGAAGGTTTAATTAAGGATAACTTGGCCATTTCTGGACCGATTTTAAAATGGTAAAAGATTTGGAATCCTCGTTTCATTCTGATCGATACCCCGAAAAGGAATTACATGTACCAACTCGGTACACAATGTGATGATTTTCTCTCCAATGCTAACACGCGTTGGCAAGCAATCTCTGATGTCCACGCATGCGCGCTAGGCGATCTAACAGACATAGTCATTTTAAGAGCCTCTCTCACATGGCCTTATACACGCGTACTGTGCTACCCACGGGGCATGCTTTAAATGTACCCAGACAGGCTGGGATGGTTTGTACCTGACCGGTCGATTGACGCTACAGACGCACGTTTCCACACTCACACATGCACGCACATGCATATACGCACGCGTGCACACATACTCACACATGCATGCACACATGCAAGCGCACATACACTCACACGCGCATGCACGCACATGCGCACAATTGCTCACACACATGCTCCCCTTATTTACGCACACACACAAACACACACACACACACACGCACGCACACACGCACGCACGCACGCACGCACGCACGCACGCACGCACGCACGCACGCACGCACGCACGCACGCACGCTAATCCTTACAAGTCAGGAACAGTATGTCAGTTCTAGGTTGACCTGATAACCCTTATATGTCAGGAACAGTATGTCAGTTTTAGGTTGACCTGATAACCATTACAAGTCTGGAATAGAATGACAGTTCTCGGTTGACCCGATAGCCCTTACAAGTCAGGAACAGTATGTCAGTTGTAAGTTAACCTGATATCTCTTACAAGTCAGGAACAGCATGCCAGTTCTGGGTTGACCTGTTAACCCTTAGAAGTCAGGAACAGTGTGTCAGTTCTAGGTTGATCTGATAACCCTTACAAGTCAGGACCAGCATATCAGTTGTGGCTTGACCTGATAGCTCTTACAAGCCAAGAACAGTATGTCAGTTGTAAGTTGACCTGATAACCATTACAAGTCAGGAACAATATGTCAGTTCTAGGTTGACCTGATAACCCTTACAAGGCAGGAACAGTATGTCAGTTGTAGGTTGAACTGATAACTATTACAAGTTAGGAACAGTATGTAAGTTGTAGGTTGACCTGATAGCCCTTGCAGGTCAGGAACAGTATGTCAGTTGTAGGTTGAAATGATAACCCTTACAAGTCAGGAACAGTATGCCAGTTGTAGGTTGACCTGATAACCCTTACCAGTAAGGAACAGTATGTCAGTTGCAGGTTGAAATGATAACCCTTACACGGCAGGAACAGTATGTCAGTTGTAGGTTGACCTGTCTTTTCCAATAAACAAGTAAAACGTAATTGGAAGATATGTTGGATAATGTTAAATGTAGCTCCAATCTTTCTGGACTGCCATCAGGGGAACAGATTCCAATGGGAATAACTTCAATCCATCTGGATTCCCTGAATGGACCTTTCCAGTTTATCCTTCAATCATATGACGTCATAATCAACGACGTGATGCGTAGAACAATGTCATAATCAATGACGTCATGATTGACGCAGATAAGTTCGTCATGAACACTTAATTGATGACGGACTACGCATTGTTGTACGAATTTTATGTCTTTATTATTTAATAAAAATGATGTTGAATATTTTGACACTAACATAAGCAGCAACAGCACCCAGTCAAATTAGTTTCAAAGTATTCAATGGTTTACCTGTAGAGGTTTTCTGAAATTGATAGTCGGATAGTTCACGGATCGACTGATTCTAACCCGGCGAAATGTAGGTGGAGCTTAGTTAGAGATGAGCGGGGCATAGCTAAAACTGGATTCCTCCATTACCATTAACACAAGGAAAATTCATTTTCATCGTCAGACAGAGAACGAAATATTCATCACAAATCTGCCACACAGATCACTAAAATTCCATCCTTATTCATCAATATATAAACCCCAACCCTGCTACACAGACAACTCTAAAATTCCATCATAATAGATCAATATATAAACCCCAAATCTGCCACACAGATCACTCTAAAATTCCATCATAATAGATGAATATATAAACCCCAAATCTGCCACACAGATCACTCTAAAATTCCATCCGTATTCATCAATATATAAACCCCAACCCTGCTACACAGATCACTCTAAAATCACATCATAATAGATAAATATATAAACCCAGAATCTGCCCCACAGATCACTCTAAATTTCCATAATAATAGATCAATATATAAACCCTAAATCTGCCACACAGATCACTCTAAAATTCTAGCATAATAGATCACTATATAAACCCCAAATCTGCTACATAGATCACTCTAAAATTCCATCCGTATTCATCAATATATAAACCCCAACCCTGCTACACAGATCACTCTAAAATCACATCATAATAGATCAATATATAAACCCAGAATCTGCCCCACAGATCACTCTAAATTTACATAATAATAGATCAATATATAAACCCTAAATCTGCCACACAGATCACTCTAAAATTCTAGCATAATAGATCACTATATAAACCCCAAATCTGCTACACAGATCACTATAAAATTCCATAATAATAGATCAATATATAAAATCCAAATCTGCCACACAGATCACTCTTAAAATTCCATCCGTATTCATCAATATATAAACACCAACCCTGCTACACAGATCACTCTAAAATTCCAGCATAATAGATCAATATATGAACCCCAAATCTGCCACATGGGTCACTCTAAAATTCCATAATAATAAATCAATATATAAACCCCAAATCTGCCACACAGATCACTCTAAAATTACATCATAATAGATCAATATATAAACCCCAAATCTGCCACACAGATCACCCTAAAATTCCATCATAGTAAATCAATATATAAACCCTAAATCTGCCACACAGATCACTCTAAAATTCCATCATAATAGCTGAATATATAAACCCCAAATCTGCCACACAGGTCACTCTAAAATTCCATAATAATAGATCAATATGTAAACCCCAAATCCGCCATGCAGATCACTCTAAAATTCCATCATAATAGATCAATATATCAACCCCAGATCCGCCACACTGATCACTCTAAAATTCCATAATAATAGATCACTATATAAACCCAAAATCTGCCACAAAGATCACTCTAAAATTCCATAATAATAGATCACTATATAAACCCCAAATCTGCCACACAGATCACTCTAAAATTACATCATAATAGATCACTATATAAACCCCAAATCTGCCACACAGATCACTCTAAAATTACATCATAATAGATCACTATATAAACCCCAAATCTGCCACACAGATCACTCTAAAATTCCATAATAATAGATGAATATATAAACCCCAAATCTGCCACACAGATCACTCTAGAATTCCATAATAATAGATCAATATATAAACCCCAAATCTGCCACAGAGATCACTCTAAAATTCCATCATAATAGATCAATATAAAAAACCCAAATCCGCCACAGAGATCACTCTAAGATTCCATCATAATAGATCAATATATAAACCCCAAATCTGCCACAGAGATCACTCTAAGATTCCATCATAAAAGATCAATATATAAACCCCAAATCTGCCACACAGATCACTCTAAAATTCGATCATAATAGATCAATATATAAACCCCAAATCACGCCACACAGATCACTCTAAAATTCCATCATAATAGATCAAAATATAAACCCCAAATCCGCCACACAGATCACTCTAAAATTCCATCATAATAGATCAATATATAAACCCCAAATCACGCCACTTCCATATCATTGAAACGTAATAATTTCAACACGAATAATAACTCGTGCCAAATGCAACTAGAGATATTAGTCATACAACCAGAGGAAGACACCACAGAAGTAGAAGACGTTAACAGGAGATGTAATCTCTTTAATAAATTGTTGCCTTGGAAATACACACACAGCTGTTTGCAAACTCCCCGTTTTTATGTCCTACGTGAGGTGGACGTTAGCTGGACAAGATACCTACGAACAACAATACAAATTAATTTGGCCGGGGCATTAGGACTATTAATTCTATTAAATATTAAATATGTTTGAACAATTAAAATAACATTATGGTTAATGAGTTTTTGGTATAATTCTGTCTTGTCTGTCAGTAAATTTGTTTAGATCTCTCTCAAAGACATCTATGTCACAAACACAGTGGGCTCGCACTTGTTTTTAGTAAACCATAATTACACATTTCCAGGCCGTGGAGATCCTAAAAGTACTATTAGTTACCAGTGTTTAGCCGTGGGTACGGCTGTTACCACACACGCAAACGTGCGCTAGGGAAATATAATTGTTTGCGCGTGTGGTAACAGCCTGTAATCCCAGCAAAACACTGGCGTAACGAATTTATTGCCCCTCAGACGTCGAAGAGAGAAAGCGATTTTATCATAACATGACAATATAACTAGGTAAGCAATTCTTGAATTCTGTACGGCAAAGTAAATCCTGTCTACAACTGGACCATCCTAATGTAGACACTAAATGATAGAGGCATGTTTTACGGGACGGTAAGCGCCCAATGTCATTTAAAAAGATTTATAGCAATACATAAGTATGTATGGCCTATTGAATATTACGCTATGAATTATGAACAACAAAGCTACAGTCATTACTTCATAATTATTCTGACAACAGAGCAGTTCTGAAAAAGTGAAATTGGCAACTTTTTGCCTTGGCTGCATGCCAAAAAAACGTCATCTAAGTATCGACCGCTAGGGTTATTAATTAACTCTAAAGTATTCAACAAAGCATTGCCAAGATATGTAACTGTAATTATAAGCCTTTCTATTACAGGCAATGTTATGGGTAATCCATTTCACATTGATATGTTGATTTACGTATTTGACACGCCATTCAAGTTGAAAGACGACGTGTTTGCAAATCAATATTATCACGTCATGAAGAAATATACAAGCATATGATCGCTAATTAACGATGGCTATGCTCAATTTGTCGCCCTGTCGTGTACTACATTCGCTATATAGGCATATAAGTGTTTAGGGGATGTACAACATTGCTGCAGCAGCAGCTCCGGTCGAATTGGTTTCAAAATATGCAAAAGTTTCCCCGTATAGTTGTCTTGAAATAGAGACACTTGAATGTCAAATGCCGAAGCGGGCATATATCCACCATTTTAGCGACATGAATATTATTATAATGAGCTTCATGGCTAGCTGCGCATTAAAGCTAAAACACGTTTTTCGCGCAGGGAATACAGTATTGCCCTCGGGTGGGGAATTATCAGATTATCCATCCTTGATCTTAACCAATCAAAAGAACAGCATTTGGTCATCAAAGTATACTTATGTACGTAATTACATACAGTCCCTCGCATGCTATTATTGGTGAAATCAGTCACGCGTGCGCTCTATCTTGTCAGCTTTCTCAGAAAATACTCTGACAAATTACTTCATTTACATAATTGATCGATAATATCCATGAATACTTAGCTATTTGTGTTGGTTTTTTGAAACCGTCTCTCAAGTCATGATTTATATTAAACCTTTCCCAGAAACTGGATAAACACGGCTTCTATAAACTTTAATTTCAAGAGCGTACTTGTAAAGTGACGGCTTAACTAATCTTCCAAAACTCTTTGATATTCATACAGGTCATTGGACTATTTGAGAATAGAGACTCATAGAAAGCTTATTGATAACACTATTGAGAACTATTATTGGTATATCGAGTTGATTGTTCTCCTACAGTAATTCATGAATCCATTTCTTCAGTCAATCACATGATGTCATAATCAACTAAGTGACGTGTAGGATCACGCCATACTAATTATGTCATAACAGGCCCGAGTTAGTCCGTTTTCAACGCTCAATAGTCCATCAGGTTGTATTAATTGTATGTCTTTACTATTTAATAAACATGCTGTTTACTATTTTGAAACTAATTTGACTGGGCATGACAGCACCAGAACCCAGTCAAATTAGTTTCAAAATATTCAACAGCTTACCTATATAGTTGTCTGGAAATTGATAGTCAGGGTATCCAGAGGTCGATCCATCTATCCCAACAGGAGGGAGGTGGGGTGGAGCTTAGCTGGAGATGGGCGGGGCATAACAACAACTGGAAAGGTCCATTTCGATCTAAACTGTGTTCCAAATAAATAATGGTGCTTAATTGAATAAGTTACAACACAATAAGCATCATCGATAAGTTTTAGTCAACTCTTAACATACTCCGAACACGCCATAGCTAATAGTTTATAAATTAATTGCTAGAAAATAGCAGTGAAATTGGAATTAAATATAAGCGTACTTATATGCAGATGTATCATTATCAAGGCGTAGACCCAATGTGCACAATCATTCTAGACGTTTCTGAGCTAGGCGTATGCAATTCAATGGATCAATAGGCCTATGCAAAATTCTTTATGCATCACAGTCACAAAATCTGAATAGTGATGATCTTTAATTGACCATACATATGGTCAATGTCAATACAACCTTCCAGTTGTATCAAAAGCTGCCTTCGTATCTAACAGAGCTATGTTGGCATGGGCATTTCTTGAACTCAAATCTAGAATAGATTCTTGTGGTAGAAGCGCAGATTCCTGAACTCCCCGACTATCAATTTCCAGAAAACTATACAGGTAAGCTGTTAAATATTTTGAAACTAATATGACTGGGCGTTGTTGCTGCCTATGGCAGCAACAGCGTCCAGTCAAATTAGTTTCAAAATATTCAACAGAATGTTTATTAAATGGTAATGGCATACAATTCATACACCATGTCAGACTGTTAAGAGCTAAAGTTGGACTATTTCGAATCATTTATGACGTATGATTATGACGTCATCCTACACGTCACGTAGATTATTATTACATCATATGATTGAGTGAGGAAATGGATTCATGAATTATGGAATACAAGAAGGTAGTATCACAAAATTTGTTACATTCACTGTTTTTATTGCTGATCAGAAGTACATTGAGCTTCCGGACAAAGGGTCGAATATGTGGGTCGCTGACTCAGTAAGTAAATCAGCAGAACAGAGTGCAAAGTCGTTGGTCAGCATCTTCCCGAGTTCATTCGAGTTTGATCCTGTGTTCTAAATGCGATGAAATTGGCCAAGCTCAAGGTATAGCCATAGATAGTCACACATGTTGAATTAAATGTGATTGGAATCTTAAAGCTCATTCTTAATAGTCCTTTTTCAGAATTATTAATCATGCCACACAATACAGGGAGCCAATTCAAATCTACAATTCAAATACCATCAAATGTCACCATCAGACAAGCTGATACCTAAATCCGAAGTTGGTATAAAACAATCCAATATTAAATATATTATAGAAGTATTTGTCCCCATAGTAAAGCGAAATACACCTTCACTGTCATTGTACATATTTCTATAACGTTCTCTTGTAATTCAGAATGAGCGTACCTGTGTTGTACTCGTCACAAGAGGAACTAAATGATTTTAGAATGATAAATAGAATGTGCATTTGTTCTAGGAGTTTGGTTCGGCCGTGTAATTGGAGATGGATTGAAGGCATGCCATTAAGATCTTACTAAAGAATCACATACATCACAGAATATTTTATTTTAACTGTGTTTAATTGCAGCTTCATGTTGATACTAAGCCTATAACATGGCTCGTGGTTGTTTCTCTGAGAGGGTATTTATGTGATAAGAAACAATTATGACGTACTAACTCCAATTGACCATTCCCTTTTATCCATCCATCATATGACATCATAATCAGCTACGTGACGTGTATGGTGGCGTCATAATCATTACGTCACGAATAACCCAATTTAGTACATCTTAAATGCTTAATAGTCCGACACATTGCACGAATTGTATGGCTTTACGATTTAATAAACATGCTGTTGAATATTTTGAAACTAATTTGGCTGGGCCTTGTTGCTACTATAGGCTTACCTGTATAGTTTTCTGGAAATTGATAGTCAGGGAGCTCAGGGATCACTCGATCCCAACACGAACGTGGTGTGGGTTGAACTTAGGTAGAGATGAGCGGGGCATAGCCAAAACTGGAAAGGTCCATTGTATGGGCACAATATGAGGTCTATGCAAATCTAGAGAATTCCCATCTTATGCCAATCTAGCTGTCAAAAGAAGATATTCTATGTTTAACTAATTGTGATCCATTTTTAACTTTCTATAACCTCTGCCATGGCTTTATCTTCAACTAATATATTTATTATATATCACATCACCAACAATGCAATAAATCTAACCGACAAGAGGGCCAACAGATCAGCAGACAGACACGCATACTGATTTAAATTCCCTGCAAATCACTGTGAACAACGTCGGCCATGTGCTTCGGCACATCCTAGATGCCGTAGTTTGACAGCGAGCGGTCAATTCATCATGGCGACGGGAAATCACCCACCGTCGCAGCTACCCAGTGATAATGACAGGCAAGTGCATCACTCAACACTAATTACATATTAAACAAGCAGCGGATCACGCTAGGAAAATCTTCTACATAGCTCTATGAAGGACACGATGTCTGGTCCTTAGAGCACGGCATACGGCACCGCTCAGATTTCTTCAACTATAAACCCTTGCTAGCAAGGGGTCATCACCACCAGTTATAGTATTCATTCAAGAGAGTGATTCACGGAGACTGTGTCTGCTTGATTGTGAATTAGTGAGGACATTCTCTGTGGTTTTGTTATGCAACAAATCACACAGCCTAATAAAGAAGCTGAATATGGTGTTTGACGTTAGTTCAAGTAGTGCAATTTAATGACATAATACGTACACGGGAAATCAATCACCCACCGTCGCAGCTACCCAGTGATAATGACAGGCAAGAGCATCACTCAACACTAATTACATATTAAACAAGAAGCGGATCACGCTAGGAAAATCATCTACATAGCTCTATGAAGGACACGATGTCTGGTCCTTAGAGCACGGCATACGGCACCGCTCAGATTTCTTCAACAATAAATCATTGCTAGCAATGGGTCATCACCACCAGCTATAGTATTCATTCACGAGAGTGATTCACGGAGACTGTGTCTGCTTGATTGTGATTAAGTGAGGACAGTCTCTGTGGTTTTATTAAGCTACAAATAACATATCCTAATAACAGTGTAATTAAGATGAATATGGTTTGTGACATTAATTCAAGATGTGCAATTTAATGTCATAATACGCAAACATTCGTCTTATATGTGAAATAGCGATATAGCATCCTAACAAATTCCGCAGGTATATGTGAATATCTGAAGAGTAAATCATTTGGATTGAAATCAAAGAATTTCGCGGTATTGTTGTCGAGTTAGTGTCGGTGTCATAACTATGTTAGGTCATTCTTGGGTATGTTGCAAGATAGTGACACAAAAGCGACTGCAATAACTTTCATTTGTGAGGAAAAGTGGACTAGCAAAATACAAGCACACATTTGATCTGTTAAGAAGCTGTGAAGAAATGGACTGCGAAAAATATCAAGTAAGTCCAAAACACATTTGTAAATTACTCATGCAACAAAAAGAAAAATACACTGTTGTGTTAAATCCTTAAAATGAAACTAGTTCCTATTGAGATGCTTTCATACATATGGTGTCTCTTTGGATTAGGAAATACCTCATTAAAACTAATTCTGAATGTAATTTATGACTTCATCGTACGAAGCCTGTTACCTGTGCTTACAGTGGATTACCATAGAAACAAAGTTACCGGTGCTGCTAACTAGATATGGGACATCGGAGAAAACCTAAAAAATGTACTCTGATATTTATTAAAGTTTTCTGCGAATTCTTTAGTAAACCTCGCCCTGGCTTATTTTAAACAGACTTCTGCTAACATATGTCTGAAACAGATTATAATCTATTCACAGAAATGCAGTGGTGGTAATTTAGGAAAACGTAAGGACCAGAGTGGAGAGATGACCAATAAAATATCTGTCATACATCTAAAAAAAATCTTTGTGGAGGGAACACTTACACTGACGAGCTTTGCATCATTCAAGGGTTCACTAATGCACAAACGAAAAAACTGAACCGAAGCGTGGACCATGTTTCGGAGGATGGCATCATTGAGCAATCTTGGATAGGTTTTTAAGAAAAGTTCATCTCCTGACTTTCTATTATATTCTACCAATAATGGAAACATTGTGAAACCACTGACCTAGTAGATGCAATATCATATATGATCAGATCTGGAAACGAAACAAATGGAGACATTTGAGGAAATATTCCAGGTTGTCTTCACCTTTCGTTTGAGCACAACGACACACATAACTCAGGATCTGGTAGACATAGAACGGTATACATTGGCCATAAAGTTAAGCACATTGAATAATTAGACTCAAATTACAATTGATATGGAAACTTAGTGAGCATCAGATACGAGCAAATCAAAAGCTGGATACAGCGAAGAGGTTTTAAGACCATGTTCAACAATGATTGTGGAATGCGCAAGTTATTCTAAGTGGGATGATAGATGATGAGTCAATGATCAATTGATCATTGATCATTGGCTCATCATCTGTCATTCCACTTAAAACAACTTGTGCATTCCAAAATCATTGTTGGACATTAGGAATAATTGACCCTTGGCGATCTGATTAGACATTCAATAGAGAGATCCTTCTTCTTCTTCTTGTTCTTCGAAGTAGACGAAGTGTTTAGCTCTGTATTTAATCGTGAATTTACCGCGGTTAGCAGTGTTATTAATGTTTAATTTTTGTACAATGTTCAAGTTAAAGTAAATGTATATATGTTTGTGATATTCATTTTGCGTGTGACATTTGGATTATTGTATATTTCTGTGTGTTAAGTAACAATTTCTAGACATCTTACAAGTTAACTTCGTCCATTGCTATAACCGGCCGCTTGGCTGGTCAGTGGGTAGGCGACCTTGATTGGTCTTTTGTTCACTAACAATGGGCGAGCAGGACAGGTTTGCCGGTAGAGTAAAGTCAACTAGAGGTGATTTACGCCCGAATGTGTCGCCGGACTATGAACCTTTTAATGGTATAGATCGGAAGAATGGAGTACGGATTGACTGTCTAGACGGAGTGGCGATCGAGGCGTACGTTAAAGGCGCGGCCTCGGTTGTACCTGCTGGAAACATCGTTGCGGCATCGCACGTTAAAGAGGCGATAACTATATCCATGAAAAACGAAACTGACGTTAATAAACTATGCATTGAAGGTATGCTTGTTGCCGGTTCCTTTCACCCTGTTATGTCGCTAGAACACGAACCAACGAAGTTGATTATCTCAAATGTGCCACCGTACATACCGAACTTTGTGATCAAACGTTCACTTGATCAGTATGGGAAAGTTGTCGGAGGCTGCCGTGCCATTCCCCCAGGATGTAAATCGCCTGACCTGAGACACGTCAAGAGTTTTAGGCGACAAGTTCAAATCATTGTAGAAAAGTCTGCTGTTCTCGAATTCATCGACATTGTCTACGTGGGTAAGTCGCATAGACTTTTCATAAGCAGTGATGAAATTATCTGTTTTAAATGCCACCAAAAAGGACATTTTCAACGCAACTGCGTTATGGAGGAATCTCGTCTGAGTGACAATGATAAGTTACCACTGACATTTATGGTGCTAGTAGCAGTAACGATCCAAACTTTGCTAACGTTAGTGAGAGTGACTTTCCGTTGCTGCAGGCGAATAAAGTACAAGACCAATTACCTGAAAATTTGTTACCTGGAAAACCGTCGCCTAATAAACCTAAGAAACAACGACAAAAAACACAATCGACCAACCGTTTTGAAATTCTAAGTTTAATCGATGACTCTGAAAATATGTCACAAAGTAGTGAAATTAGTATGAATACCGTTAACACGTCTACAGATATTGCTACAAATAATGACATTTCAAACCCAGCTTTGGACGCTGATAACACCACCAAGCCCATGACGTCAGTCGAGTCCGACTATGCGCCAAACGCTGATGACCCTGAGATCCGTACAACTCAAGACATTATCGTGCAATTAGAGGACAATATTACACTGCTGGATAGCGCCATTCCCGTTAGCAGCATACCATCCAAACCGGGCCATGACCCCCGCGATAATGACAGTGTCATAGTTACCGCTGGTGAGTTACCACCTGATCATGTGTCGCCTGTTGACGAGGGTTCGGACTCGGACTGTATGTCTGTTGTATCGGAAATGTCGGACATGTCAGATTTTGTAGAGACAAGGGAGTTAATTCAATCACTTGATGATGTTAAGTTGTTTATTGACAGTATCAAATACAGTAAAAAGGTGGTAGAAAAGTGTAAAGCGTACCAACCTAATTTAAAGCTCTTAATGCATCAAATGTTCAGACTAAAGAAGCAACCTGGATAAGATGCTTCTTACAAAAATCGTCTCACTAAGATAATTACAAAGTTACATCGTAACATAAGGGGTTAATTACTTGTGTCTTCTCTCTATATTGATCAAATAGTAAAATCTTCAGCGGTCCATTTTGAAACTTAATCATGTTTATGAATTATATTGTACTAGCAATTTTATTTTTTTATCTCATCATGACACATCTCTCAATTGTAACCTTGAACACGAGAGGCTGTCGTGATGCTTTTAAACGCTTCCGTATTTTTAACCAGATTCGTAAAGAGTTGTCTGCCGATATTGCTTTCTTGCAGGATATACATACTACGCATGCTGATGACTCTATATGGCGTTTAGTGTGGAGAGGAAAACCGGCTTTCTCTCATTTTGATACGAAAACTGCAGGCGTAGCCATACTTTTAAGCCCCAAGCTTGATGTCACTATTGTAGAAAACTATTCCTGTTTCACCAGGCAGAATCTTACATGTCACCATTAAATTGAATAATGAGTATTTTTACTTAATTAATGTTTATAATGCAACTGAGTGTCATGATGCCAAAGTAAGATCCATAGAAAAACTGAAAGTTCATATTTCATCTTTACAGGAGCCATATCCATTAATTCTTGGTGGTGATTTCAACTGTACTGTAGATCACGTGATTGATAGAACATCGGTACAGGAGCCCCATCCAATAGCTGCTGAACATTTAAATAACAAGATTATATCACATAAGCTTACTGATGTATTTAGATTTTTGCACCCTTCTTCTAAAGTATTTACATGGAGTAGGGCGGATGGAACATCTTCCAGACTAGATCATTTCTACATTTCATCAAACTATAAGCAATTTATCCGTTCTTGTACAACGGTGCCTTGCGCCGAATCTGATCATTCATTTGTTAAAGTTTTGTTAAAGTTAAAGGAAATAAAACGGAGGCGCGCTTATTGGTGCTTAAACACTGACCTATTACAGGAGAAACGGTATCGTGAATTAATAACATCTTTTTGGGGTAACTGGCGGGAAAGGAAATGTACTTTTGATAATTTACAAGATTGGTGGGATATGGGTAAGAAGCATATTAGTAGTATATCTTAAGTTTTCTCCCGTGAACGAGCTGCTATTTTGAAAGAAGAGAGATTACAGCTGCAACATGATATACAGAATTTATCAGCGAAAATACAAAAAAATGATGAGTTATACAATGAAATTAAACAAAAGCAAGAGTCACTGTCATCTCTCTTAGAACAACAATCTAGAGGGGCTTGGGTACGGTCTCGTTTCTAGCATATCAATGACCTGAATAAAACAACGAAATATTTTGTCGACCTTGAAAAGAAACGTGGTACAATTAAATCTATTTCACATTTAACGTTACCAGATAGTACAGTTATTGATAAAGATTCTGATATTTTAATCTACGCTCTGAATTTTACAGCGTTTTATATAGTAACGGAAAGTCGTCTAAGCACGCTAGAAACAAGTTATTAGCCGATCTTCCACAATTGAGTGATGTTTCCAAAAACGATCTAGATAGTTCTATTGGCTTGGTAGAACTGACAAACTCAGTTAAAAAACTAAAGAATAACAAATCTCCTGGAATAGATGGGCTACCTGTCGAGTGCTATAAAACATTTTGGGAGCTGATTGGTGATGATTTAAATGCTGTTTTTACCCAATCCATTCAGGATATGCGATTACCTACGTCGTGCAGGCGAGCGGTTATTACATTATTGCCAAAGAAAGGTGACCTCAGTCTCATTAAAAATTGGAGACCTGTTTCACTTTTATGCGTAGATCTAAAAATATTTTCGAAAGCTCTCTATAATCGCATTAGCGATGTTCTTAGAGAAATAATTCACGAAGACCAGAGTTATTGCGTACCACGGAGAAAAATTGCTAATAATATCAGATTGATAATTCATACTGTAGAATATTCCAATTCTTGTTCACTTCCTCTCGGCATAGTCTATTTAGACTAGGAAAAGGCGTTCGACCGAGTTAGTCATGCTTATCTGTTCGACACGCTAAATGCTTTCGGATTTGGAGAATTCTTCTCTAGGTGTATACAGCTGCTTTATACTGACACCCAAAGTTTATTGAAAATTAATAACTCGTTGTCTGCTCCATTTTCTTTTAAGCGTGGTATTAGGCAAGGCTATTCCTTGTCTGGGGCCTTGTATGCGATTTGTATAGAGCCACTACTGATCAAATTACGTTCTACTGAAGGCCTAAAAGGAATAGCAGTGCCTAATACTGCCGATGAAAAGGTTGTTTGTTCAGCTTATACTGATGATTTGACAGCTTTCTCTACCAGTGATAAAGACTTCACTGTGCTACATAATTGGCTTAAAGTATATGAAGCTGAGTCCGATACGAAAGTTAATTTGGAAAAACCTGGGGGTCTCTGGGTGGGTCCTTGGAAGGATCGCACGGATACTCCATTGGGGATTACCTGGAATAAAGAGGGCCTAAAAATTCTTGGAATTTTCATCGGGAATTCACCAGATTACAATAACCGTAATTGGGATAACTTAGAGGCTGATGTTAATAATACGCTTGCAAATTGGTTGACATTGTCAAGAGCTTTGTCTTTTAGAGGTCGTATTATTATTGCGAATTTATTGGCTGCCTCTAAGCTTTGGCATAGATTTGCTGTTATTGACCCACCGGCTGATATTGTACATACACTTCAAAAGCGACTAACTAATTCTGTATGGGCGGGAAAACATTGGCTGGTTAAAGAACAACTGTTTCTGCCTTTAGAATATGGTGGACAAGGATTAGTGCATTTACAATCTCGGTTACGTGCATTTCGTATTGATTATGTACAATCGTTTTTAAATATTTATTCGTGCCATTCTTGTTTCAAGTTTTCTAGTTACTTTTTAAAACATGTTGATAGTTTAAATTATGATCATCAGCTATTTTATACATACTTAGATATTACTAATATTCACGGTATTCCATTGTTCTATAAAAGTTTGTTAAACGCTTGGTTTACATTCAACATGTTGAGAACATCACAACCTGTGTGTAAAGCTGATGTTCTAAACGAGCCACTTTTCCTCAAGATAAGAAATTCTGTGACAGGGCTTTCCTACTTACTGCATGATTTTATACATGCTAATGTCACTACTGTTGGCGATATTGTCGTTAGCGATCACATGCTTTCAATTGATGAGCTGTGTCAGAAAATTTGCAATCGGTCTAAAAGAATTCTCCAAAATAATCTTAACGAATTATTGAATAGTTTTCCGTCTGAATGGAATGACTTATTAAAACGCCCTGATGACATTCCTAGGTCTGTATACCAAATCGAACTTTCCTGTATGAGCGAGGCCTTCGAATATTGTGTGCCTCTTCCCACTATTTGTAAGAAAGACATTTATAAACTCTCATTGCCGCATTGTTGTTCGAATAGCTTACATAACCCTAATAATAGTATATGGGCAGATGTGTTATCGTTAGATATTACGTCGCTAGTGAATTGTTCCTGTTTTTATGAACATCCATGTACGAGTTATGAAGGTGATTTGTCCTGGAAAGTTATGCATAATGCGTTAACACAGGAGTATTTCATTATCGTGCTGGTTACCGCCCTGATGATAACTGCCCTTATTGTGGTGAGCGGGAAGATATAACTCATATGTTTTTAACTTGTCCACGCCTTCAACCTTTGTTTCTAGCTGTTAGAAGAACGATTTTGCAATTGCAGGAGAGCGAAACCTTTACAATGAATGACAATATAAAAGGTATGCCTTGTCCGAAATGCTCTGCTAAATGCGAGCGTAAAATACGTCATCGTCTCAGCAATTGGATTATAGCGAATGCTAAAATGGCAACGTATGTAACCAGACAACGCCTCTTAGATGAAATTCATCTGACAGACCCGCTTCGTGAATGCATATCTAGATTACGATTACGTATACATATTGAGTTTCAACATCATTTGAACATAGATTCTTTGGAAATTTTTAAAAACTTTTGGGCTGTCAACAAGTTTATTTGTCATGTTGAAAACAACGCACTTATTTTTTTATGGAATATAGCTGTTATTAATGCCTCTTACACGAAACACTGTATTCTGAATCATATTTTTAATCTTTTTATGTGATATCAATCCGCTTATTTTATTTTATTATTGACCTAATGTTATATTGATTGACTGTGATATATGAATTTGTGATATGTTTTAATGACACGTGAATCGTAATAAAGTAACTTGAAAAGTCTTCTTCTTCTTCTTCTTCTTCTTCTTCTTCTTCTTCTTCTTCTTCATTTGCCGGTATAGAACCAGCTTCATTAAATTGAAGACTTTGCCTCTGGTTGTGGTGCGCATGCAGTTGGGCACATGCGCGATTAAAACATAAATTCTCCGGAAAGTAGTTAAATGATAGAAAAGCTCATTGCCTTATGCTTCTCAATGCAGGGACGAAGCCCTCCTGACACAATGTTCCAGTGGAGTAAATAGTGCTGAGGTGGGGATTCGGTGGCAGTTGTGAACGTCTCTATACCTTTTTTCTGCGACAGAGCTTTCTGGCAAGATGTTCCAGTCTCTGTTTGTGCGTGGATAGAATACGTGGATAGAATGACAGGCGATGTTTTTCACATAGTCACATGATGAATTTGGTATGAAAGAGCTTTGTCTGTCCATGTAGGAGATCGATGGTGTTTTGATGTCAGTGGTGTAGCAATTGCGACAAGATGATTGCTGATCTTGTAAAACAAATACCCTATCTTGTAGTTCTCACGTTTCTCTGCCAGAGGCTGCTAGTTTAACCCTCTGAGTTTTGTGCTTAGGCTGGAGGCCTCTCCGTAAAGATTTAGCGAATAATGAGAGGACGTCTTAAGACTGATTTTATCCTCTTGGCCCCTTTCTTGGCATATATGTCGCAGATGGTAGGACCAGTGGCATAGCAAGGGTATCTAAGTAGGGGGGCACCCAAAGGGGGCACTGTCATTACTAGGGGGGGGGGGCACTCATCCAACTTTTGGTTTTAGGGGCTTGAAGCGCCACACCCACCCGGAAATTGTTTTATCTGCATGGGCGCAGATGTCATCATCTGCATTTTCAACTGTAATTCATCAATACACGCCTAACGTGTTCCTATTTTTCTTCGTCCTCTGTAATTTCGATAATAGCAGAATGCAGCATGGCCATCCATCCTCACACTTATAATTAAATTAAGTTCTCACATAATGTTATGGTGGTGTTGGCCGTGGTTGCTGTGGTGGTGGTGATGGTGGTGGTGGTAGCGGTGGCGGGTGGTGTTGTTGTTGTTGGTGGTGGTGGTAGCGGTGGCGGGTGGTGTTGTTGTTGTTGGTGGTGGTAGTAGTAGTAGTAGTAGTAGTAGTAGTAGTAGTAGTAGCAGCAGCAACATCAACTGTAGGCGTCGCCGCCGCCGCTGCCGCCGCCACCACTACTACTACAGCAACAACGCCATACTTTGATTAGACTGTATTTGAATACTCCATACTGCGTGTATTTATATTTTATATTCTTTTATTGACTACCGCCATAATGTATTGATAAAAAAATTATTTCCCTCATATGCCATCACACGGATCCCAGATAACATGTAGACGTTGGGCCAACGTTGGCAACAGGTTGGCAGATCGCAGTTGGCATTACAACGTTGGCCCGTTGACATTTGTCTCATCATGTGATGATTTAGAATAAAACATTAGGCGTGTATGGATAAAACACAGTTTAACTCGAAAATAAAAGGCTTTAATCTTGGAATATTTCTCTCATTCCACAGGAGCTTCACCTAGAACTCTGACTTCTCATTATTCTCGCTAGTCCTGGTGCCAATGATGACAACGAAAAGTCAGGGTGGCTGATGAAGCTCGGGCGAAATGTGAGCTATTCCAGGGTAAAAACCTTTCAGTTTCAAGGCAGATAAAAATGATAAAATGTTTTGGCTATGAATTAGTCGGAACTAGGAAGCAATATATTTGGATTGCTCAGGATTGTAATTATGGATTATGTAAGCCTGACCAATAAATCAAAAATATAGTAACATACTTTTTGTGTGTTACTTACAATATATATTGTATTTCAAGATCTATAGAGATAAATTATGTTAGTAGAATTTTAACTATTATGGTTTTGGTGTCTGTCAGTTCTTCACTTTCCAGTTCATAATTACACTTTTGTTAAGATGATGATTGATGAATGGTTATTAATTGGATGTAATGGTTTCTATAAACGTAACATAAGAGGAAAATTATGCAGGCCATTATATGTCAGTTCTATCAGATACTGCTAATAAAGCTAATAATCAATGATTCATGGTTGAACGTTCATTCAAAACAGTTAGAAGTTCTTATTGTTGTGCTTTCCAGCGAAAATGTTTATGAAGTTATTCATATTGATTTGTTTCGCTCTCTGTGTATGGATGCCAATTACCCCCAAAGATGAGAGTTTTGAGTCTGACATGGTGCTTCGCAGATAGCTCTTAATATGACGCATAGATGAGAAACTTCGCTCACATGAGGCCGATGTGGGTGGTAACACCAACGCAATATTCAATAACCTACACAGGTCAGGGAATTCATCCTTGTAAACACCAATGAATGTAGCAAACTCACTAATACTCCCAATCTTCACCCCGGTAGATCTCTTACTCTCAAATAACCTCCTGGCTTGTCTCAGTTCCACTTCTAGATATTCATTGCCAACACCATACTGTTCCGTCATTGCAGCGAGCTGTGCATTATCCAGGCACTTGGCTCCTCTAGGGTCCAATGAGGATATGGATCTTAGAAGTTCTCTGTTGGCAGAATCAAATCTTATCCCCAATTCAGACACGAGCTTGTCCATTACAGGGTAATACAGTGTGACCCGATATTGGTCCTCATTAGTACTCTGACCACCACCATCACGCTCCCCTGTTGGTGTCATAACAATGCTATCTGCAAGACGTCTAGGTAGTGTTCCAACACGCTGTCGCTTGGCTGGTGGAACGACATCAACATCCAGAGATTTAGCCAAGTCAATGCTTTTCTGCCATAGGCTGTGCCACACCTTCTCACACCACTGCTCTTGAAGATCTGTTTGTACGGTTTCAATCTCATCTGAATGTGAGTGAACATAACCAAACAAGCGACTGTTGTAAAGTTGAAATTCATCAGCAGACATCTGGCATCGTGTGCTCTTTTTCCGGTGTGGGACTCTTCTATTTCCTTAAGTGTACTAATCACACTTGGTAGCGTATCCAACATAACATTGCATGCTATATACTGACATGCCCATCTGGTGTCACTCAGTTTCTTCAGAGTACGGATTTGTTTCCCAGGAGAATGTTCTTTCTGCTTCTTAAGAAATAGCTCATAAGGCACATGTGATGATACAAAGACATACAGTTCTTCAAGGAAGCTGAAGAAGTTCTCCGCCATTCTTACTGATTTCATCACTGTCTACTATGACGAAATTAAGTCTATGATTATAGCAGTGAATATAAACCGCGTTTGGTGCTTTTTCATCTCGAAACAATGATTGAACACCTCTGTTACAACCACTCATGACAGACGCCCCATCATATTGTAGATATCGGATCGTCTTATGGGAAGTCATGACCCCGGTAGACGTCTTATATTTGCAAGTAAGACCTCAGTGAAATTTATGTTTGAAAATACCAGGTGAGCTAAGGACTGAATAAGCATCATAGTAGTTAGGTATAGATAGGAAGATGCACTGGATGACTTCAGCCAGTGCTGATGCTAGGATACAGTTTCGCGGAAATAGAATAGGTTTCGCAGAAATGGAATAGAAACCAGATTGAAACTGTAGCAGTAAATTCATCACAATAAGTTAGAAGTTGGAATAGATTGGAATAAGACCGACGGTTCTGAGTTGATGATATCTGTCAATAGTTGAAGATAAAAGTTGTTGCTGTGGGATCGACAGACACTTTTATAATATTCAGCAGTCATTTCGGCCGTTAGTTTAGTAAATAATAGAGTGATAGGAATAGATATGAATCGATGGGAATCGAGAGAAATTATAGGAAACAGACGGACGGTTAGTTGTTGATGGTCGGCATTCCGACTCCCTTAAGCAAGTACAACAACACCAGCTGGCAATGAGATCATACAGTTCATGTGCTTATTAACGTTCGCTTCCTACATGCTTATCCGTGATAGGCAAGGGACAGGACAGACGCATTGTAGCGTCCTGTAGGAATTAATAACATAACCGAAATTTGTATATCAACTATATGTCAATCAAAGGAAGGCATGCTACAACAACACATACCGTAATGTTGTTAGTTAGCTGACAGATCACATCAAAGCAGAACCAGCCAACACCACTTTGACCCTGTTGTATAGTATCTCCCGAGAAGAGAAGCCCAGAGTTTGATTAGTCAGGATGACGTCATAATCAATGAGCATCGACTCAAACTCTGTGGCAGAGAAACCAAAGAAACAGAGTTTCAAAGTTAATCGAGAGATAGGCGAACGGGGATTGCTCAGAACGACCAAAAGAGAATAGGTACAAGCTTCTAGGAAGAGATAAGCAGATGTTGATTGGAGGCAAGAAAGCTGCGGGCCAATCAAACTGTGGTTATAACTACCTAGAAGTATGAAAGGAACAGAAACTATGTATTACAATATATATAGATCTATATATCGTAATATGTATAGAAGTTAGGAAAATGTGTAGGGTATATAAGAGGCAGTTTGTCTACTGAATCTTTAATCTTCACCATCCGTGATTCCATAGTGGTCTTGCTTCGTGAATAAGCTAGATAGTCGAATAGCACATCAATTTAGGTTGGGAGTAATTCGTCTCAGTTAGAAATAGAATTTGATAGAGTAGCATTAGATAAGTAATTAAAGTAAATCATTTCATAAATTGTAGAAAGTATCATTTTATATTACGACAGTAAAAGTCGTCTTTGTTATAAACAGTAGTAGTGTAGCGAATAAATTATCTCGTATTTAATCCAGTATAGAGCCGAGTTGAGTTCATGTAAATATACTCCAGGAACACACTCCTTGCCTTACCTGAGCATCTTCGAAAGTCAGATAGGCCCCGATTACGAATCAAAAATATCTTCACCACCACCAGAAGAGGCGAGCCTAGTAATCGCATCGCCGCTACTCATCATAAGTCTTCTCCGGTTAGCAGTGATAGTTAGTTAGTGACGTTTCGATAAGAAGATAGAACCGAAAATCTTCAGTGGCGAGCCTGCCAGGATTGAGAGTATATAAGGACACAAAAACTGTAAGCAGTGAGACGTATGGCCCAAGCCCAAGTAGACAATCCAACCCAACAAGTGCTAAAAGAAGTAGCGGGCCATATTCAAGTATTTATAGCAGCCGCGAGACAGGCAGAGAGTACCAAGGTGGTCCAGCACCGCGAATATCGCGAAAACTCGCTGATAAAAATAACTACCGACATTACTTGCCCTGAACAGCCCAGGTTACAAAAAGCAATAATCTGCCTGTACTACCATTAGTCCGATTCAGCATGGCCAGTCCGCGTAGACCGACCGAACCAGGACTGCCCCCACAGGACATACCTGTCCGCCAAGAATTGAGGCCCGAGACAGTGGCAGCTATGCGAGCCATGGGATCCGCTATGGCCGACACGATCGTCGATAGCAGCAACCGGAGGGAAACTGAGCGGGTCTACCGACAGGAGATCCGAGAAACCATACAAAGAATCCAGCCGTGCGACGGGTTGATACCCGAACAAGTGCGAACGTTCCTTGATGAAACCAGTCGGGCATGGGTAGCCAACGAGGGTAGACTAGGTGGGGTACCCGCCTATATAGTGACACGAGCTGCCCGAGGACAGTTAGCACGAGCCATAGACGGCTACCTGGTAGACAAGGTCAGAGAGGACGTGACCTTTGAAGACCTAAAGAACTATATAACCCTCAACTTTATTTCGGCCAATGAGGACGAAAGGGTTAAATATGATCTGGACGGGGTCCGTCAGCGGCGAAGCGAGACGATCATCACCTTCAACCGGAGGTACCGCGAGCTAGCTAGCTGAGCCTAACCCATAGAGAACGACGATAACAGAAGGACCGTCATGGGCATATATCTGAAGGCCCTGAATGACCAAGGACTAAGCCGACGGATAGTGCGAAAGAAGGCAGCTACCCTGAACAGAGCGATCGAAATTGCCGAGGAAGAAGAGGTCTGCAATGACCTGTTGAAAGCGATGAAGATCGGCGGACGGCAAGAAGAGAACATGGAGATCGACGTACTAGAGCCAGAGGAAGAGAAAGGTATTTGGCAAGTGGTGAACGCATTAAAAAGGCAGATGGCGCAACAAAGTCGCATGATCGAGAAGTTATGCGGCATCATAGGCGAATTAAAGGAGGAAGCCAAGGCGCCTCGACCATCAGCGGTACGAAAAACGCCACCAGCCAAAACAGCGAAACAACAAAAAGGACCGCGTCCCCCCATCAAATGCTTTACCTGCGGTAAAACTGGACACATGGCCCACGACTGCCAAGTTAACGCCAGAAGTTCGGAACCACGACGTAGTGTAAAACAGGACATAACATGTTTTAATTGTGGGCGAACCGGACACTACAAAAGTGACTGCCTGCAACCCATACAGCCTCCCCAAGGGAGAACCCGTGCACAGACAGTACAAAGACCATGACCACGGGGACAGCGACCCCCAATGACTTGTTTCAACTGTGGTAAGGAGGGGCATGTGGCCCAAGACTGTTACACGTTTGCGAGCCGAAAAGGCCACACTAATACAGTAACGTGTTTCGGATGTGGGAGGGATGGACATTTTATCCATGATTGTCCCACCACTGGTCCCATGCAGACGCCACGAGCAAGCCCGATACATCAACGCGCGACCAAGCGTCCCCGGACCGAGGATGTAGCCATGGACATGGACATGGACACTGACGAAGTGGGCGGTCAACAATCGACCACGCCCCGTTCGTGTTCACGCAACGTGCGAAGAGACATTGCCAATGGGATGCGGGATCGTGACGAGTACGAGGACCCAGAAGGATTCGTCTTAACCAGCGAGGGAACAGATGCCTACGGCCGGTATTCATACGGCATGGACAGTGCATCTGGACAGAGGAGTTCGTATGCGGAAGTAGTTAGCGGACGAAGGAGTCCGGTAAATGGCGATGGAGGAAACCGTTGGTGAGGCCACCGACCGAGCGGTTTCTGATCCGTCTTAGATTAGAAAGAAATGGTCTTGTGGATAAGGGTGAGTACCTGCATGCTTTGATAGATACGGGTGCTAGCACATCCTTAATTCAGAAGGATATTTGGCGTAGCATGTTAGATGCTAGGCCATTAAAAAGAGCGAAAACGCTCTTAGCTGTAAATGGTGCCCCAATAGAACTTTTGGGAGAAACGCAAATCAAATTTGAAAATGCCCGGCCTATTCCAAGTACGGTAGTGGCAAGTATGAGGCATGAGTGTTTGATTGGAGCGGATGCTTTGCACTTGGGAAATGCGAAGATTGACTATCGGACCAAAGAAGTAGTATGGTTTGGTCAGGTATATCCCTTTAGGTATCCATATAGGGAACAAGCGAAATATGTATATGCAAGTTGTAAGGAAACGACCGGATATAAAGATATATCGACAAGGTTGTAGATGACTTTGCGGATATCTTTGATACGGCTCGTCCAAACACTTTAGGATTGGTCCCCAAAGTGAAATGCACGGTACCAACAGGAGATGCTTATCCTATAAGGCAGAAGGCCTACCGTCTACCGCTAACCAAGCAATATGTGGTTAAGAACCAAGTAAAAGAAATGCTTGATGCGGGCGTCATAAGACCATCGTCATCACCATGGGCGTCACCCATTACTTTGGCTCCTAAGAAGGATGGTGACACCCGGTTCTGTATTGACTATAGGAAATTAAATTCGGTATGCCGTAAGGACAGTTACCCGCTACCGAATATCTCTGACATTTTTGATTCGATGCGAGGCGCAACAATCTTTTCTACTATGGACTTGAAGTCTGGCTATTGGCAGATACCAATGGACAGCCACGACATAGAGAAGACGGCGTTCATCTGCAGTGAAGGTTTGTACGAATGGATTCGTATGCCGTTCGGTTTTTGCAACTCAGGTGCCGTATTTCAAAGGGCAATGAATGACATTTTCCGGGAATTTGTAGGAAAGTATGTGCACGTTTTTGTCGACGATATAGTCGTATATTCACGAAATCCGACAGAAAATGCACAGCACTTGCGTAAGGTCATGCGCAAGATTAGAGAATATAATTTACAGGTTAAGAAAAAGAAATGTGATTTCGCCAGTAAGTCAGTGGACTTGTTAGGATATCGCATTTCTGCACAAGGAGTAGCTCCTCAGGCTCAGAAGGTCAAGGTCATTAGGGAAATGTCACCACCACGTGATGTGGGTGAAGTAAGAAGTTTCCTTGGAGCTACCGGATATTACCGATCCTGTGTGCAAGGCTATGCGGAAATTGCCAAGCCTTTAATAGAACTAACGAAGAAATATAAGCGTTTTGAGTGGGGTAAGGATGAACAGCAAGCGTTCAAGAAATTACAGAACTTGCTGTGCAGTGAGACGGTTCTCACATATCCGAATTTAAATGCCCCTTATAAATTATACACTGATGCGTCTAGTTATGCTATTGGTGCTATACTGGTGCAAGACGATGCTAAGGGTATAGAGCGAGTAATTCAATATGTAAGCTCTACTCTTAAAGATAGTCAGCTTAATTGGCCCGTAATAGAGAAGGAGGCTTACGCTGTGATCTATGCGTTGAAGAAGCTCCGCCCATATCTATTTGGCGCACAGTTTACCATGTACACCGACCACAAACCCCTAAAGAGTTTGTTTGTGGGTGAAGTGAAAAACACGAAGGTGCAGCGCTGGGCAGTGCTGATTGCTGAGTACGGATGTAAGATTGAATACATCCAAGGCTCGAAGAATATTCGAGCGGACATGCTGTCCAGTTTACGTCGTCTTGTGGAGGTCGCCACGTTAGACACGGGCGATTATGTCATACCCGAGGTAGACGAAGGTGCGTTACCGCATGTCCCTCTAGAGGTTTATGACATACCCTACAACGACTTGCGTACTGAGCAGACCAAGGAATACCCGGAGTTATTCAAGAACACACCGGAGGAGTATATGGTCAAAAACGGTATTTTGTATTCCTTAGTGACACCCTCAGCGTTGGACGCTGAGTACCCCAGAATTGTATTACCTACCCTGTTCCATGAGAAAGTGCTCCGGAAGGCTCATGAGAGAGCCGGTCACCAAGGTCTGAAAAAGACCATCGGTATGGTAAGAGATTCTTTTGTGTGGACGTCTTTAAGGAAAGATGTGGTTCGTATGCTTGAAACGTGTACAACGTGCCATGTCAACCGACCCGTCACTACACGACCTCAATACAGTGAGATGCCCATGGCTAATTATCCGAGTCAGATAATTGGTATGGATTTGATCGGTCCACTGTTAGAATCAAGCAGAGGTAATGTGTAACATCATCATAAGTCTTCTCCGGTTAGCGGTGATAGTTAGTTAGTGACGTTTCGATAAGAAGATAAAACCGAAAATCTTCAATATGTTTGCGCTACACAGTCACTAATGTTGATTTCACATGATGTGAGAACATCACACAGTTTGTCTTTCAAATATTCAGCATTCAGTTCATTCAGGCGAACGAAGTCCAGGAATTCCTCGTGTATGCTGTTGCTGTATACATAGCGCATGCCAACCGAGAGCTGTTCTCTTTTAGTTATGGCTTTGGATTCATCCATCATCACCGAGTAGTCAACACTGGCATGAATCATCCCTGCTATCACAGCAAGTATTTCGTTCTGAATTTCTGGGCTTGTATACTTCACTCTTTGTCGTCCTGTAAGTCTGCTTTTAATTATGCCGACTTGTTCACTTAAAAGTTCAAGAATTTCCAAGAAATTTCCTCTATTCTCGCTGTCAATAGCTTCCCTATGGCCTCTTTGGGCAATTTTCTATCTTGTTGTCAAGGAGAGAACACGAGCAATCTAATTCACATAATGTCTATTCTCACATAGATTCTTTTCATGTGCTGATATAAGTGCAATATCAACCGTTCGTCCTTTACTGACATACTCTTGAAACTCTTTCCATGCGAAAAATGTGAGATGATGATAATCGCTTCGTTCATGCTGAGCGAATCCTGCATCTTTCTCATTTGCCTTCTTCCATTGTCGGTAACCTACTGATGTGGAAACATTTTCTGTCAGTGGTTTGTTTGGTACAGGAAACATGCGGCAGCAGAAGCAAAATGCGGCATCCTTACTTACAGAATATTCCAGCCAACTATAGGAAGTATACCATGCCAATCTGAATGAACGTTGGTTAACTCCGAAACGAGTTGATGGAAAGGATAAGTTGTAGCGGACCTTCAGTTCTCCCACTACTTATATCTGTTGGACCTGGAGGTCGTTGAGGTTGAGCTACCAGTGAATGTTTGGTTTGCGCTACCTTCGGTGTTCCTAATCCCCCCCAAAGCTCCCACTATAGGTTCATTCTGGCCATCCAAATCCGAATCACTCGATGAATCTGAGGAAAACGTCTTCTTCACAGGTAGTTATTGGTTCATCTGAATTAGCCTCATCTTGTCTTCAGGATCTTCTATGGCTTTCTGGCTCTGTTATATCAGTGGCTTCAGCACCCCGCTTCGAAAAAAAAAGTTCTTGATATTTGCTTGCATGGCCATGGCTTCAATCTACTTAATAACATAATTATATATTAAACGGCATATATGAACGGAATAAGATTATATGTATAAGACTTTTGAAACTATGGTCCGTCGGTCTAGAGAAACCAGTGGACTGTGAAAGTATGGACAGATGAATGAACAAATGGAGAACTAAAGAGGGATGGATGGATGGGCAGACTGGTCTAGTTTGATACATGCACACATTCTTAGTGAGATATATCATATGCACATAACATGTTTCATGATCATATATGTATATTAAAGCTTTGAAACTATGGTCTGTACAGTGGACAAATGTGTATAGTGTGAATAGATAGATGAACGATTGGATGAACAGATGGATGGAGGGACGAACCTAGTTGTGGTATCCGCACACATTCTAAAGATATATCCACTCTCCATGTTTCAAGGTCATACATATAACAATCTTGAAACAATGTCTCAGGCAAACCGATGGATGGTGAACGGATGGACGAACGAATGGGCAAATGGAGAAATGAACATATGGCCAGATTGACCGGGTAATGACATATGCACACATTCTTCCTAATTTATATGCAAATAATCAGATAACAAGTTTCATGAGCATACACGTATATAAACTTTTGAAACTATGCTCTGGCCATTGAACGAACGTGCACAGTGTGAAAAGACAGATGGAAGGATAAACAGATAGATTGATGGACGGACGTGATACTAGACAATCTTGAAAGTATGACGCAGACAAACTGGTAGAGGATGAACAGATGGATGGATGGACGGATGGATGGAAGAATGAATGAACAAATTGACTGACAGACAAAACGCTGTCTATGCCTAATCAATATCTTTTGGGAGCATACAAATCAATTATAATTAAGAAAATTATGTTGACTATTTTGAAACTAATTTGACTGGAAGCTGTTGCTGTCTATTTTTCATGTGGAATTTCGTTTCGAACAGTCAACAGATCACTGGTATGGTCGCATTGAGATTAAGATAGTGGAACTACATGGGTTAATTTGAAGCTCCAACTTACCAAAAGCTCCGTCTTGCTGTTACCCACCATCTAACATGGAGTGTAAAATCAATGCGGCGACTAGGCTACTGTAGTACGTAATGAGAATTTTAAATTCCACTGCTTTTTCTTACCAATGTCTCAAACTTAGTGCATATGCTTTTTATGTAGAGGCAATGCCGTACGATACGCGGATACAGCTGACAGATGATACTTTATCATACTTACCAAACGTATGACGCGCAGATTCTAATAACAACATCAATAACAATTTCGCGGAAAAATACACAGTTAAAGCGCGGAAAATCAGGGAGTGGTGTGTGGGCGACTACCTAACATGTATCTCATTATGTCATGGATTGTTTTGGCTAATGCTCGCTATGCAAATTAGTATTGTGGTGAAATGTACAAATTGGCATAGTATGGCGATAGGCGAGAGATGGGAATGCCACTCTAAAGATGTTACTTGAGTGATCCATCCTGTCGTCGACTACGTGACATTTTTATGTTGTTTATTTCATAATGACACGACGGTACGTCTCGCCAGCTCACTAGCGACGGCGTGAACTTGTTGGTTACGGAGTTTCGGTTACATAGTTTCATATTGAATGCACAGACATACATACGAGACAAACAGTTCTTATATCACAATCGCTTATTTTACAGTCGGTCAAAAACAAAAAATCTCAAATTTCAATTGGGGGTGGGGCACCCAGGGGGGGCACATGTCTCAAACAGGGGACCACGTCCCCCCACACCCCCACCCACTGCGCACCCCCCACCCCGTATCTACGCCACTGGGTATGACTGAACTCGGGAGTTCGTTTAACAGAGTTTTGTCGGCTCGTACTTTGATTTGTGGGTTATTTATATTGATGTTTCATGTGAGGATGTTTAGGTTGTTATTGGCTTTGACTGTGATATTGTCGCTGTGTTTGTCCCAGCGAAGCTCGTGTGGTACCTTAAAACGCAAGTATTTGATGTGGTCCATGTGTTTGAATAGACGACCATGGATTACATACTGGTATTTTAGGGGCTTTCTTTTGTGAGTAATGCTGACGATCTCACATATTTTGTGGCGGAACTCCATCATTCAAGTGTTTTCGCATTTTACCAACAGGTCAAGATCGTTTTGTGGTAGTTTGGCATCGATCTCACTCTTAACAGCCAGTTAGATCATGGTATCATCAACAAATTGCGGTATTGTAGATGTTAAACTATTTGCTATGTAATTATAATATGTATGGTCCGAGTATCGATTTCTAATAGGGTATGGACAGTCATGCTTATTGCATAAGAATGTAAAACTTTTATCAAGAAATGTATTCTATTTATAGCAATTAGCAAATGTTCAATGAAATAATACATGTATTACATTTTTTAAATCATTCAAATAAATTTAACATGTGTAAATACACAGTATTATTTCATTCATATCTCACGAGATCTCTTTCGATACGAGATCGAGATAACGTTCTCGTATGTGTTGGGTAGCCATTGGCGTAGTGACTTCCACCGGAATATGGTGGTAGATAGAATTGAAACTTAAAACAACACGAGCGCTACTCTTTTTATACGAGACGATATTATTTCACGTAAAACTGGATGATATAAAGCCTGTAGTAGTCTGTATGACAAGTAGTTAACAGCAAAATAGTCCCTCTGAATTCGTCGTAAAATTCAAATCTGTTGCACATAAAATGAGGTCAAGAATTTGCTGACGTTGCATGAATGCTGACATCACACGAACCCCTGGATGGATCAAGTCGATTTTAATGTCTGTATCAAGCTAGTGAAACAGAGGTTACGATGAAATAGAAATCAACACGATCCACAGTGTTGCTTTTACAGTCCACTACGGAGATAGACTGGATCCAGATCTAGTCGTCTCTGAAGTGGAGTCTGTGTAACAGTCTAGTCGTTGTGATGACGTAATAAGATGGTCGGTCATTACATTAGAGGTATGTTCTCGAAGAAGCAACGCCTCCATTTTTAGATCGCGTATTATTTTTCAGAGCGCTTTTGGGTACTTAGGTACCAGTTTCTAACAGGGATGTAAATTTGTCATTTATATAGCGACACGACGATGATATGACATCACTTTCAACAGGAGAATTTGTCAGCAAAAATAATGATACAAACGCCGGACAAAAAGGGAGCACAATTTAAGTTATTGTGGTAAATCTAGACCTGGTTAAATTCCATTTTTCGTAATACCCGGTATACATAGACAGCAGCAACACCATTTTCAAAATCAAAATCCGGTATCCTTGCTTTGTAAAGTAGTAAATCTGGTGTTTAAAATGAAAATAAGGATTGCTATGCATACCATAAAACGTTAAAATTATTTTAGTTTTAGCATATATAGAAATTATGTCGGTGTTTGGACTGGTCATGTAGGTGAAAAAAATAAATATAGATTTGAAAACAATATAAGCACTCCATGCCTTTCGGCGCATTCCTAGAAAAGGATTCTTGGTACCTTGGTAAAATCAACATGCTCTGTATGACAGCACTGGCATATGTCGTTTGACGTGAACACTGGATCAGTTTATTCGATTTCTTTACCAGTTATGAACATTTCTGTGGACCCTGAAAAAGTAATAGTGAAATCACGTTTTTCACACGTCAGATAAAAAGATAGGTAAAATAATTACTTATTTCTGCTGTAATTTGATCAAATCTTCAAATGTTATGTACACACGAGTTATCTATTGAAATAAACATATTTCGACGATGTCACCAAAACAACGACTGCTATAGAACGCAAACAGTAGCAATTGTTAGAAATAGAACCCTGTTAGAAACAGGTACCCTAACAATAATACAAGAATAAGCATGGCTACAGTACAGATCTGCGCGGGACAGCGGAGACAACTGGAACACAATTGGAGGATGTAAGTTCGGAAGCTGTTGTCGATTGATTTGCTTTACCATTGATATCATATCACGTCAATATGTCTTATGTGCCCAACTTTGTCGAATGCGTTACAGAAGTCGAGGACACACGTCTGTCTGGAGGATTTGTTGCATGTTGGTTGCGATCGGATTCATCCATTGCTACATATGGGGATTAAAGAGCGTCGTGTATACGTATCAACCAATGATCAGCGGTTTTGATGCAATTAAAGTTGTACATAGAATTTACTGGAATGAATGCCAGAATTATGATGTCATTGTACAAAACGGAATGTATAACAATTACTAATGAATAGACATTATAAATAAAGAGTTGTTGGTATGCATGTGGTAAGGTGATTAAAATCATCCATTTGAAAACTAACAGTAAGCATCATTTGTCTCGTGTGTTGGCTACCAAGTTCAAGTTCAAGTTCACTGTATTTCCCCCAGGCTGTTACAATAGCATATGCGGGTAACATTTATTACATACAATATGTACTGCAGCGGAGCTATTTTACATAAAGGTTATTTGTAGTATATAAGCGAGGTAGTATAATACCTTTAGAAGAATTAGATATATTTAAATATGAATTATCTCCATAACAGGGAGGAGTGTGTGTGTGTATCTCAGATAGCAGCAGCAGCAGCAGCAGCAGCAGCAGCAGCAGAGGTAGCAGCACTACTACTACTACTACTACTACTACTACTACTACTACTACTACTACTACTACTACTACTACTACTACTACTAGTACTACTACTACTACTACTACTACTACTACTACTACTACTACTACTACTACTACTACTACTACTACTACTACTACTACTACTAGTAGTAGTAGTAGTAGTAGTAGTAGTAGTAGTTGTAGCAGCAGCAGCAGCAGCAGCAGCAACAGCAGCAGCATAGTAGTAGTAGTAGTAGTAGTAGTAGTAGTAGTAGTAGTAGTAGTAGTAGTAGTAGTAGTAGTAGTAGTAAATATTATCACGCACTGGCTCAGAATATTCAATGATTGAAAAAATTGAAAAATTTAAAATATTTTGGTTTATCTTACTGCCTGAGATTTGTCATTTTGTTTGATGAAAGCCATATGGGTAAATTTGTTCAATAAAATCCAACTATGCGTTTACTTATTTAATGTACATTTGCCGGCACAGACAAGGTAATTCCCGAGAATATGCCACTGGAATGACTGTCTCAG
>CM067369.1:6944970-7075323 GCA_034401795.1 Chaetoderma sp. LZ-2023a
ATGTGCTGCCAGATGGGGTCCATACCGAGCCCATCGAGTGACATATCCCTCATGAATAGACAGAAGCGGGCTTGAGTACTTCGGATGGGGGCAGCTGTGTATTTGTAGGGCCTAGCCGAAGCTCCTCTCGCACAAATGGTCGCCTGGGACCGCTAGCCAGATAGTACAATGTATGCTGCCCATCCGCTTCCACATACCTGTCAAGCCTGTGAATATCTATCGACTAGTTAGGGTCTGTTGCATGCCATCGACCACCTTCCAGCTCACCAGGCTCACACAGGTACCGAACCAGAGCATCAGTGGTAGGCACTCCTCTCCCTTGTTCGCTCCTGCGGTTGGTGGGGCAACAGAGGATCATTGGATAGCCTCTACTGGCTTCTTACCAGTTAACCGAGTAACCTCAGTATTGGATCTCTCTCCCACCATGGGCACCCCTTTCACCCACACCCTGGAGCGATCACAAGGACATGCCATTTCCTGAGCATACTGATGTGGGAACAGTATTTCTGGCAGAGTCCGGTTCCAGCGCTCGATGATTGCCTGGGTACGGTGGTGACCAACTTCACCTCGTCTTATCGCCACACTGTGTTTCCGCATGAGGGCTGCTGTCTCGCCACTGAACTCCTTACCCTCATGCACCTGTCACCTGTAACAATTCTGGCCACTGGAGGGGCTTTTCCAGATCATCATAGACACTGCTGAATGCTTGGGCCACCTGCCCTGCAGACTTATCTGTAAGCGGTACAGCAGCCTTGTACCTACTGGCGACATCGACGATGGTGAGGGCGTACTTGTAGGTCTTACATGTTCCCGAACGGCAGACTCTGTCATGTGGAAGGAATAGAACATCTGCCTTGTGAACTCTGTTTGGAACAGGTTCATCGAAATGTGCACACCTGATGTGCCGTGGACGAGGTCTGTATAGCTGCCACATCGCCTGGTGGCTGAGCCACTGGCTAACTGTCCCCAATGTGAAGTTATGGCTCGTTGGACATGTAGCCTCGATTAGTTGAGGGAGCTCATGATAATATCCACCTGGCTGATAGTGAGTTCCTCAAGAAAGACGGATGATAAACTCCCTGATTTCATCACTGACATCCACTCCCATCCTGTCACGCATGGCCTGGGTGAACTCTAAACAGATGAACAGATGGCCACCATTCATTCGACCATCACTGAAGACCTCCTCAAACACCTCCATACACTGGCGTCTAATCCCTGCTGGATCCTCACTGGACAGTATTTTATCGACCAACCTTCGGAAGTTAAGGGAATTAACCAGGTCGTACAGAGACACCATCCTTATATAGTATGGCTTAAATGTTCGGCGGCCCAGATGGCCGTGAGTGCTATGGCAACGTATGGTAGCCAAGGGCCTGCGACTCCGAAGAATGTACCTACTCCTAAGGTGATGGCTGGTATGGCTTCAGAAATCTTCTCCACACCACGGAGGGCATTGCTGGCGATCTTGCGGACCAGAGTGATCAGAGCCCCAACTTCTGCCAGCAGACCGATAGAACCTTTTACGTAAGTGTGATAGATTCCTTTCGCTCTGTGTACTAGCTTGCATGATTCAGGCTCTACATCAGCATACTCACCCGCAGTCTCCGCTACACCATAGTCGTCTGCATCATAATCATCCTCCTCATCATAGTCCTCCTCATAGTCCTCGTCATCTATATCCTCGACTGGATCAGCCTCTGGTTCATACATCGCTCTGGGGATCCGTCGCTGGGGCAGCTATATAGTAGCTTTAAACTGTAGTCTATAGCATGGCCTCCGCAATCTTGAATGCGGGCATGTTTGCCTAAGCGAACTGGGGACTCAGCTTCGCCGACAAGAAGGTGGCAGTGGTCGAGCATGAGCGTCATAACCAGGCGATGGGGAAGCTGTCTAAGGAGAAGTTTGAGTACAGCAAAGCACTCGAGCATATGCGCCAGATGGAGGCACGCCGACGACAACTCCGAGCTCAGGCCAACCAGAGCATCAAAGAGGCAGATGAGAGTCTCGCTGAGTACTACGAGGCTGTAAAGATATCTGAGCCAACGCTTGACTATGAAGCATCTACAGGTCAGAAGACAGTAGAGCTTATAGTAGTGGTGGCAGCTGCAGCTGTGACGACAGGGGTCGTGCTCTATGCACGCTCAAGTTGAATACCTGATGCGTTCGACACACATACCTTAGCATAGCCAAAGTAAAGTACCGTCACACCTAATGGGCGAGTCCCAGCTATGAGGTTTCCGATGTTGAAGCTGTGCTGGTTGCCCTGATTAGGTGGGATGTCCCTGCCCCTGAGGTGGTGATGGCCCTCGAGTGCCGACTCGAGGTCGTCGCTTCCATTGGTTAGGCGCAGAAGTGCATATGACTTAGTTTTCTGTCTGTGGAGTTGGCAATCAGCCAGCTCGCATAGCTCACCAAAAACATTGGTCCCAGCAACCACAAGCTTGAAGTCGTCTAGCTTATCCACCTGCTGGATGGCTCCTCCCTTCTGAATCAGGACCAAAACAGCGACACAGTCTGATGCACCACGATACAATGTCAGCTCTACCCGTTGGTTAGCTGTGGCTTGGACCTGCTGGTGTTCTCGCTCCACATGCACAATCCGCTGTTTGGAACCCGTTTGCTTCAGCTCCTGGTCATTCTCGTCATGCCAGACATGAAGTCTTGGAGCATTTATCATCGCATCTGCGAGCTGCTCAGTGTACACCCGGAGGAACAGTCTATCCTGCATGGCAGCCGGATTCACGTGTGTGTTCTCGAGGAGGGTTAAGAGTGGAACTGCCACGGGCTTCTCGACACCTGCCTGTAGTTCTAATTCCGTGAACCCCTCATTGCGCCCCACAGCGTAGTACCCTTTCGCTTCGCATAGAAGGTTGGGCCACGAGCCAGCGGACTTAGGACTCGGTACTCTTCGCTAAGAACCTGCGGGAGCTCTGCCGTCTGTTCTATTGTGCTCTGAAGCTTGAACTCGAGTGTCATGCTCTTGATCTCGTGGATCTGTGCCAAGATTTCAAAGGCAGTGTACTTCCCAGCAGTGGACAACGGGTTCTCATCGTGTATACTGGGTCGAATGACCATCAGGCCCTCCTTCCGAGGATCAGTGCGGTGCGATGTCGCAGGTTCAATGGCCCCATCTGGATGTTGCACATACTGCACCATGTCTGGGTATATAGAGGTTTTAAACGGCTGCCATGTTTGGTAAAGTTCTCCAGCAGATTGTCTATAGGCAACAAGACAAGTCGGCATGACAATCAGCATGAGAGTCAGCATGACAGCCATGGCTGGCACTGTCCCACTGTGACAGGGTTCGAGGACTACTTCGTGACATCAACATTATCCACGAGCGAGCCAAGGTCACACCTCCGTCTGATGCGGAGATACTGGCTGCCATAGAGGAAGGAGCGCCAGCTCATAGTACAAAAGAACTCCTGACTCGGATACTCTACCGGAAGTTTGACAGCACCCAAGGCAGGACACTCGCCCTACCTCCTGTGGCCCAAACCAACAGTCCTGTTATTCTAGCTCTCCAAAGGGCGAGGGTCGCCCCAAAGATCTACTAATGGTCGGGAAGTGGGCTGCCATATTTAGCCTCCATAGCCATGAGATATGCTGGATAGCCTCCAGTCTGGAGCAAATAACTACTTCAGGGAGGAGGTCAGTGCCACTGTAGCAGAGAGTCATGCCACCGATCATGAAGAAGGTACTCAGGAGGGGTTCACTGTTGGCCGCAAGAAGGCTGTTGAGCACATCTTCAATGGAAGAGGTCGCAGAAGATTGGCCAGTAATCTGCCAGCAGTTCTGAAATTCCCAGATAACTACCAGGACTACCTCATCAAATCCGCTCGCAAATCAGATGCTCGTCACATATGGACAAAGTGGATCTTCCGTGAGAAGTTCCATAAGATGAGAGTCCTAGATATGGACCCTCAGTGGGTAGAGTTTCGGCGACAGTACGGACTTGACGAAACTGTCAAAGTAGCAGTGGAGACCGCTGATGAAGGTCATCAAGCAGCGGAGACCGTGGACGAGGTAGCTGAGACCGCCCAGCCTTCTGATGAATGAAAAAAAGTTGCAGCGGAGACCGCCACGGTCTCCGCTCAGTCTGTCAGCGATGACGCATAGAGCAGGCTAGTTTTATGGCTGGATTCAGCTTGTAGGTGAAGGTCTGCACCTTTTCCAGTGATGGCTTGAAGTGTGACAGCTCACCTGTCTCCTTGTTGTTGAAGATGAAGCGGTACAACTCAGCTGCCCTCTGTACACCTGCGATAAAGTCCCCTTTGGGCTCCTTGAGGGTTAGGCTGTCGTATATGGTCTCGAGCAGGGCACGTCCACACTTGGAGCTGAAGTATAGCAACCGGGCATTGTGGCGGATGTCCGGTGAGATCTCGTGGGTGTACTTCTGAAAGAGGATGAAGACAGTTATCTGTGTGTGCCAGATGCGCCTGGTGATGTTGCTGGGGTAGGTGACTGTCTTCTGGTCCATTGCAGGGTCATCGATAACTAGAACAAGTGGTTCTGTCAGTCTGGCTGCCAGAAGCTTCTCCATCAGTGCTTGCAGGTTCTGCGTCTTGGTGATTGGGCCATTGTACCATTGATCATTACTGTCAACCGCCTCAGCGGCGGAGTCAGACACCATAAGGGTGTATTGAGAGTGTAGATGTCCGGCCAGGAGAGCCCGCAACAAGATGTTTTTCCCGCGTCCTGATGGGGCAATGATCAGCACCACCTGGCCAGCATTGGCCGGCCTACTGTCAAATGGTACAGACATGCATGCGGAGGATGGTTAGCACTTGGTCACCGGTAGCCTCGTCTATATCTGGGAGACTAAACGGCAGTACTTCCTGCACCAGCTCTTTCACCTGCAGAGCAGGGAATCCTGTACCTCCGGCGGATACGACGGATGCGATGGGAGCGTCATGCATTAAATCCCAGCAGCAGCTGAGAAGATAGCATAGAGGGCCTGTGTCAGCACCCACAGTATCTAGTGCATCCAGTATCTGTATGATACATGCACGAGAAGCCATGACTATCCTGTGGTCTTAAACGGCAACCCAAAGAACCCTGACTTCGTCACCACTGGTAGCCGGAGGCTGGCGGTAGCACATGCACCTGTTTGGCCATCGACAGTGATATGGCTCAGGCCGAGGATTCCTATCTTGAGATTCTCTCCATCCTGTCGGAATGAGCTCCGTGGTTTCAGGAGATCCGTAACCAGGTCCTGTGCAAAGGACTCAGCCATAACCTTGATCGCTCCAGCCTCATCGACTCCGAACAAACCTCGCATCGTCGCCCTCTTCTTGATGCCCATCCCCTTGTTAATGGCCGATTGTCCTACCGTATCAGTGTTCCCGATGAGATCTCAGGCTGGGATGGTACCTCGGACCTCCCGCGGGTCTCCCTTCTCATCGAAGTCTAGGGAGGAGATAGGGGCAATAGTGTCCTCTGAACCGAGGCATGCTTCACCCAAGTGAGCAAGATCGCCTAGCTCTTTGCTTTCTAGGTCTGTGAGTGACAGAGTCATAGTGCTATATACAGACGGCTTAAACCTACTAGTTATACCCCCAGTGAACTAGTTGGGCATAGGAGGACCACGCAGTCGGCCAAGGGAATAGGTAGCAGTGCTCAGGGTACTGGCCCTCTCAGCAGGGGCACGCCTTGTGGGTGGTCCACCATTCCCGGGCATTGGTGATCCTCAGTCTGCGTGCTCGACTATGGGCTACACACCGCCCTCCGGCACGCCATGCCTCATATCCTGCAGGGGTCTCGTGATCCATCTCTCACTATTCAAAGGGGTTACACATAGGCGACGATGATCTAGGCCATTGCACTCGTTAGCCCTAGAACCGCAGCCTCCATTAGTGTAACACGTTCACCCATGATCTTGACGGCAACAGTGTAGGAGGCACCACTGAGGGCCATCTTTGCGATGGGGTGAGTTATTCCGAGACAGTGCCCGGCCACCCCACTCACCACTGTAGCGAGGACAGCCACAGTGGCGGCAGGAAGAAACTCATTTCCCCTGTCATCTTCACCACGGCCACATTCGCCGCCATTTTCTGGCGACATAGACTGCCAGAGTTTTTGCTTTGGTCAGTAACTTTTGTGTCTTGGTTCGCAGCAGGTTCTCCACCTTCTGAAGACTCGCCTGGCTCTTGGGCAGTTGCTTCACGACCTGTACCGTTGACGTCATTGTTTAAGCACTGAGTATACAACATGGTTAAACATCTGCGGCCCCTGTCGAGAGAGCTAATAAGATCTTCCCAGTCTGCGTCTGCCAGGTGCCCGGGTTGGTACTCAGGTATATTCATCTTTCTATTGAGACATCTTAAACATGGCCGGGCTCATGCTATGCGAGAAGTACTATGATGTCTTCTGGAGGGAGTTGAAGGACTACACGCAGAAGACACCGGATGAGCTCGCTCAGCTCTCTGGTGCTGAGCTGACAGAGGAGCTGACAGCAGTGAAGCTCTATCTAGGATTTGCTAAGGGACAGATCTGCTTCCTCGAATACTGTATCATGGGTGGGAGTATCGTCGAGCAGCTACTGTGAGCTAAAGGTTTCTACAAGGATCGGGAGTATCTGTCAGATGTGTTCCAGCAGTTGTAGACCGCAATGGCCTCACCGGACTCAGAGCTGAACAAGGCTCTGCGATACTACAAGCTGGAAAAAGGATGCGCTGCCAAACCCTCCAGCCCTTGGATGTGCATGTAGGCAGCGGGTATAGGGGCTGTAGGGCATGCCAAGCTGGTTCAGTGTCTCACCGTGGTCCCCACTGCTACTGTAGAGAGTCAGGATAGTCTTATAGCTGATTTGCTAGCGGCGGAGTAGGCTGATCCCGAGCGCCATGATAGTTAGGCCTGACAACACTTGTAGAGCTACCATGGGAAGCGATGTCGTGTCGACTGGCTGCAGTGTTGGGACGCCTGGAGCTGCCGTGTTGACTGGCTGCAGTATCAGGGTCGGAACAACTGTATGGCCCATACTACGTGTAGGGGCGTTGGTGTCAGTGTTGAAGCCGAAGTGGACACTTGTTATAGCCCCTGACTTGGAAGGCCTCAATGTTCATGATCATGTTGCTCGGAATCAAACGTAGGTGTGGGAAATAGCAAAGTCAAATTTGCGACGGGCCTTCTGCAACCCCTGCTGGAACTTAGCAATAAGACTACTGGGGTCTGCCACGATGATCATATCCTCAACGAGACTGATGAACATGGCCTGGACTTCTGCTCCGCTGACACCATCTATGGAATGCCGCAGCTGGGTCTGTGCTGTAAGGAGGCAGTAGCACAGTGCTTCCAGGTACTGGTTGATCCGAACGATCCCTGCTGGTGTGAGGCCTGAGGTGGTGTGTGGGACAAAGTACTTCCACACATCTGGATAGCCCTGCCGCAAGCCAGTGATGTGCATATTTTGCACCAGTGCCTCAGGGTTGGAGTCTGGATTGCACGAGAATGTCACTGTCTTCCAATGGCCTACTCATTATGGTGTTCGATAGGGGAATACTGAGTAGTCACGTCTCGGGTCACCGTATATAACCCCTGGACCGCTGTTGTCACCACCATGCCACCGATAGTCTGGGTGAGCGCTGAACTCTCTCTGTAGTTTGCTGGCTGCTGAGATACTATGACTGTTGAGCTGTGGGTCGAAGGCGTTTGTATCAGGGAGGCTTGCACCCAGCTCATGGAGGATTCGTCGCACCGTGAAGTACATGTGGAATCTGAGACAGCTGGCGATGAGCACAGCTTCAGGAGTACCAGAATAGGAGTGAAGCAGGGTGGAACTTACTCCACATCCTGCCATGGCACACCACATGGCAAAGTCCAGCTGCTGATTCCAACATGAGAGGCTTGGAGCAGCCATCCAGGTATAAGCTTGCTTCGCATCCTTGATAGTGATGGGGCGTTTGGTCAGTGATCGTGCATTGACGGAGAAGCTGGCTCAGTACCGTCCATCCACTGTGATGGAGAACGGTGTCAGCTCTGGTATATCATCCAGTAGACCTCTCAGGCCAGTTAAGGGTGTACCCAGGAGGGGCGGTTGGCTCTGGATGACTGTCGTGAGGTTCAGTGGGAAGGACATCTATACTGGTGTTCTTAAAGCTACCATACAGGTAGCACACTATTTGTAGCCGTCTCGACTTCAGAGACCAGCGAGGCGACCTCGCCGTAACATCTCGTTTTTTTAACTCCTCCATATCAACCAGCCCGCTGGAGCCTTTGAGGTATTGCTGTGACACTTTAGGTATCTCCGTGCAGTACAGGGTTTGGACCTTCAATATATGGTGGTACTCTTCATCGGTGACCTAGCCATCCTCGAGAGCTTTGCTGACAGACTCGTCGATAGTCCGTAGCATACTCTGTGCCAGTGCCACGTACTTAGCATGCTTCTCCAGCTTCCTTGTGGTCTGCCGCTGCCCCACCCCCAAGCTCATGGCCAAGAAAGTGGCAGCTAGTGTTACACTACCCAGCGGAATGGCGACGATGGCCCCCACCCCTGTAGCGAGAGTGGCCACAGCTGCCACCCCAGGACTGGCTCCAATCACACCCACAGCAGTGGTTATGTGCGCGAGTACGTTGTAGGTTGTCTTATATCGCCTGCGCGTTCTGCTATACTTTTCTGCGTCATGGACGAGATTCTGCCTGATGGTATCTATCTGCTGGAGTCGCCAGCCATGAATGGTTCCGCCCTCGTCAGCCATCAGGGGTATATTTCTAGTTGCTTCTACCACTATGATTTTGCCATAGTATATCTGGAGGCTTAAATGGCATCACCTGCAGAATCTGCTCATGTGTCATAGAAGGGTTCATTTTGGAGAGCCTGGCGAACAGTGCCAGCTTGCTGGTGTCGAGACAGATGTCTCTTAGACAGGGGTCATCCAGCACTATGTCGGGTGCCAGTAGCTTTCTGAGACGTGACATCTGGAACTTCACCTTATGACCAAGATAGTAGGTCCACCACTGGATGGCTTTCTTGGTCTTACACTTCTGCGCCATCTCCTCTTCCCACTGTATTGCATCTGGCTCATCCTCATCCGCAGTCTCCACTGCATCGTCCGTGGTCTCCACTACATCTGGCTCATCATCGTATGTGAATACATTGTCCCACTTACTCTCCTCCAGGAGGGCCTGCCAGTATCGGGAACCTTCACTGTTCCTTCGCCTCCTTGCAATGCTCGTGTTCTGTTGATACCAGCTCTCCCGCTGTAGTCGCTCTCCTTCTTGTTGACAGATCTGTTGCTGTGCGAGCATCTGTGCAGGGGTCATGAAGGGGCAAACCTGTAGCGGGCTCTTCATCATCTCAGCAAAGGCCAGATATTCCTGGTGTGATATCATGTCAGGTCAATGAGTAATAAGAGGGTAAACTTTAAATGGGCATCCGATACCCCACCCGTGCTGGCATATATGTTAATGGAGGGGCTGTCAAACAGGTGATTTACAGGTGTGAACAGGCTAGGACTGATAGCTTTCCATAGGTTGCTGTTGGCACCTGGGAGATATTCTATCACGTCCCGGCCGACTTCTACCAGTGAGCTGCTGTGTGCACTGCCCAGAGGTTGATGTAGCACATCGGCGTGTGTGTATGTTGTGCCATGCTGGGGCACCTCGAAGAGGACCCTTTCTACACGGTACTGTACCACCCGTCTCCCATCTAGAGAGGGTGAGATTATGTTCTCACCACCAGAGAGCAGCAGTCGGACAATCAGCATGGTTATATGTCCTGTTTAAACTCCTCCTATAGCGTGCTATGGAACCCATATTTGCTCACTTGACTGGTCATGCTGACCTGGCAGATGTGTATGCAGTTGATGCTGCCAAGGTAGAAGAGAGCGATGGAAAGTCATTCGCCCTACAGTACGAAGCAAACTCAAAGGCATTCTCCCTCCACCCCATTGGTGGTGATGGGGTGGTGCTGCTCACAGACCTCAAGGATGTGTCGAAGGAGCGCCTGGGTCACACCATAGATGGCCACAAGGTCGTGTTTCGGTACGATTTCCCGAAGAGGAAGTACATCCTCGAGCCGTTGATTGAGCTCTCGGATACAGAGGTGGCAGACATCAACACCCTAAATAACGACCTCAGCTTTCATCTGGTCAAACCCTATTCGAGAAGTGTCCCGCCGATGGCCCATGATGGCCTGCTATTGACCCTGGCAAAAAACCTGCAGTTCATATTTGAGAAGAATGATGTGTGGTACGGCGCTGGACCTGGGTGTGACTGGCAAACATGATTGCCCCTATATAGGCCTCCCGCAGTCATTGACATAGAGGTTACTCCCCTCTCCACTGTTGTGAAAAAGGATGGAACAGTTCGAAAGCTCTACAATCGGGAATCCTCCTTCCTCACCTACATAGGTGAAGGTGTCTCCCTGACGTGGGTGGGTCCCCGGATCGGGGTTACAGGTGGAAAGCTCTTGCTGCGTCGTCCATTCGATGGACCAGAAGAAGCTGTTAACCTACAGGAGGGCACCCTACGGGTAGATGGTGTGTCACATGTCTCCAAAGTCAAGGGGTGCTGTTAAACTGCTTCAGCGAGTGGACTCACTAGCCCGCAAACGACTCATATGGTCCTAGAGCTACGTTTCTTAGCCAGCGGCAGAGTGAAGCAGCTACCCCCTGCCCCTGAGGGGATGAAGATCACTATCGATCCGGATGGAACAGGGCTCGATCTGACACAGATATTTCTCGAGGGGTTCACTCTGTTCAGTTTAACTCTTCATATATAGCCATTATTCTCATCATACCGCTCGTGCGGGCGTCTACAGCAGGGGCACATGGCGCTGAGACTGCCATGATATTGGATGCCAAGTGGGCCCACTTCCGGGATGACCCCCAGTACAATCCTTGGGTCGACCACTTGCGGAGAAACATTTACGACCACTTTCACCCACGTAAAGAGATCGAGTCCGTCTCGAACTTCTATGGGGTGGAGCGGGTAGGCCGTGGTTGTCTGCTGGAGACCCCTGCTCGGCACCAGATTCTCTGCGTAACATGTGAACATGCCAGAGTCTGCCGTGGTTCACATGCTAATCACTTTAGCCTCCTCCCAGGTAAGCGTTGTCAAGGTAGATGGAAGCCCTTATGGGTTGTCCCATCATGCCGATGCGACTCTGGCAGAGACTACGTGTTTGTCTGAGCCTATACAGAAGAGAGAGAGAGAGAGAGAGAGAGAGAGAGAGAGAGAGAGAGAGAGAGAGAGAGAGAGAGAGAGGGAGGCACTGTGGTTGATGGCGATCAGTGGCGTTCAGCCCATGGTAATGGTAGTGCCTGGATGGTCATACCTCCCTGGACGCCGTTCGGTGATCCGTGGTGGCCCCCGTCTCAACAACCTATGCCCTAGGGATTGAGAGGGCAGTGGGGGCTCATTTGTCTAAATGGAAATCCAGTTGAGGGTGGTGGTATCATTTTACTACCGACACTACTACTGGAGAAATGAGATCAGGAGAAATGAGGTCAGGAGAAATGAGATCAGGAGAAAAGGGTCAGGAGAAATGAGATCAGGAGAAATGAAGTCAGGAGAAATGAGGTCATGAGAAATGAGATCAGGAGAAAGAAATGCGATCAGGAGAAATGAAGTCAGGAGAAATGAGGTCAGGGGAAATGAGATCAGGAGAAATGAAGTCAGGAGAAATGAGGACAGGAGAAATGAGATCAGGAGAAATGAAGTCAGGAGAAAGGAGATCAGGAGAAATGCGATCAGGAGAAATGAAGTCAGGAGAAATGAGATCAGAAGAAATGAGGTCAGGAGAAATGAGATCTGGAGAAATGGGGTCAGGAGAAATGAGATCAGGAGAAATGAGGTCAGGAGAAAGGAGATCAGGAGAAATGGGGCCAGGAGAAATGAGATCTGGAGAAATGGGGTCAGGAGAAATGAGATCAGGAGAAATGAGGTCAGGAGAAATGAGATCAGGAGAAATGGGGTCAGGAGAAATGAGATCAGGAGAAATGAGGCTGGTAGAAAAGTGTTATGACGATCACACATAAAAGGAAGGCAATTGAGCAAACATCGATCTCATCCATATTATCTTAAAGGAAATGATCAGACAACCATCATCTGCACTTGAATGAAAGATTTATATAATGATCAACCTATATCCCCCAGTAAAAACAGAAATAAATTAGAATAATAAGAAAAAAGCAGCTAAATACCATTTATGTCACTCTGGCGAGAACCGATTAGTGACGCAGCTGGACCCATGCGCTCTGGTGTATGCAGAGCGAATAAATAATACCCTCTCGCTGGTCATATAGGCTCTGTTATATTCGCGTTAAACCTTAGTCACTACTTCCTGCAGGTAAAATACTGTCTAGTTTTAAAACAATTTGACTGAAAGCCGGTGTTTCCAGAGACGGGGTCTACATTCAGTCACACGAATTTCAAAATATTCAGTGGACATCATATTGCAACCTTGGAAACCAGCAGTGTTTTTTGAAATCATTTTCCCAAAAACGTGCTATTTCCAACAGAAAAAAAGTCATTTTCAAATATAACATTTTCAAACGGATGAATAGTGAATTAGCAGTAGCGAGTTAATCAATCTACATCTACTTTGTATATATTCAGGTATGCCTATGCGGTATACCTGCACACGCAGTTGACACCTGGACGAGTGTGAAGCACCAGCACGGCCATTTATTGGCTCAAAGTTCAGCGTCCCTAGATTTAGCAAATGTTTTTTCTCAAATAATCCCGATTCATTTCCATTTTTTTACCGATGGTAGTTTATTTAGTATTGTATGAAATGACCAATAAACATCATTTATTATTTCCCCTTTCCCTTCCTTTAATGAAGTTGTCATGTTTAGTATGGAACTGCCCATAAAAGGCTACAAGACGGCAATAAAATATCAACGCACCCATTAATGTTTGCAAATGATCACAACATCGGCAGAAACATCGTATCTAAATGACGGATTTCTATATGTTGCTCGTGTATCTGGTGTCATAATCAAACACCGTTATACGTTAGTTTACGCCGCAATCAAAATAATACCAAGAAAGTCGAAAATACTGCCATAGAATTGTGCGAATTGTGTATTTCATGGTGCCCAGTGCGTGGTGGTCATCTAAATTCTCTCTTCTGAAACAGACCGAATTCTTCAATTGCTAGCGTCATACAAATAACACATAAAGCATATGAACTGAGTTCCCATTTAATAACAAATTATCAAACGAGTTTATAATTTTAAGCGAGCTTTAATGAGTGTACGTCAACTGATGCTTGATTGTAACGTCATTAGTGTCCAATATGACTCTTTGATCCTGTCCTTCATTCATTAATAGAGGAATTCAGTTTAAATCATTAGGAAAGTTCCACCCACACTTTACCCGTGTTGGGATCGATCGATCCCTGGACTCCCTGACTATCAATTTCTAGAAAACCTTACACGTAAGCTGTTGAATAGTTTGAAACTAATTTGACGGGCTGCAATCAAATTAGTTTCAAAATAATCAACAGCATGTTTATAAAATAGTTAAGACATACAATTCTTACAACAATGCTTAGTCTGTCATGAATTAAGCGTTCATGACAAACTTATATACGTTATTTATGCCATAATTGATCGATCCCGTCATTCTAGTGATATATTTTCAAAATACTCTTCCCTCAGCCTGTAAATGAACACTCGCAAAGCGTCTTTATCGCCACCCATTTGATGGCGGAGCCGGCCAAGACGGCATCTGCAGTCGTCTTAAGAAATGTCCATTTGCAGAAAGCGATTTACAAAAAATATTCTTCTTAGACTGCAAAAATTATAATTTTCTTGAAAAATCTGGACCATTATATGGTTAATTCATAAACGTTTCCCTTTTATCCCTTTGTTGCCACAAGAACTGCTATAGAGACATTAATACTTTCATTTTTAAATTTGATATGTGAAATTATGTTCGGTAATTACTTCTAGATAAACAAGCAAAACAGCAAATAACTAATTTATGTAATCTCACGGTATGCACAAATTTGCCACAGTTCGCCACATACATTTACCTGATATTCGAAATATTTTCAAAGAGACTATTTATTAAATTACTTTAAAGTTCTTGATGTCATTCAATTTCGGTCATAGTTATTTTCTTCGAGTGACTTTTGAGACAGACGTTATGTAATTCCGCACATTGCATTCTATAACTTACCTACTTTACTGTTGACACGTACAACTAGTCATTTCAGTAAATTATTCTGCATCCATCTCCTGGCCAACAACGCCCAGAAAGCAGAAATCATGAGATTTCAAGAGATTTGTGGGTGTTGTCCGATACCAGTGTTATAGTCAGTGACAGATAATTAACATTTTCATTAAGGAGCAGTCATCCTGACAAATCCACTGCTTATAGTTATATAAGTCCCTATGAATAAAGGATTCTACCTGAAAATCAATATCTATCGACGCTTCCCCTAGTTTCCGCCCATTTCTAGCCATGCTCCGCCTCATGAGATATGTCATTAGCGAAGTCATTGACTGTAAATAGATTCATTTAAATTGTCGTTTTCACCCAGATTCTACACATATGCTTTTCAAACCTGCATCTCATAACCGTTTTCCTATGATTGCTAACATTGTGTATTTTGTGTGGCACACACATTCAGAGAATTACCGGACCAAATTTGTCTTGACCCTTCAATGCAAGCTCTAAATACCTTTGTATAAAGTATCTGATCTAATACACAAACTATAACACTTAGCTGCAGAATCTGCGTAGTTGTCAGAGATTGATTCATTGTTTCATATACAGTATTGCTGACTATGTTGCTTGTGCATTTATTGTTGAGAGGTACGCGATTGTCTCTTCTATAATTTTTATATTGAACCCTGTTCAACTATTAACACGCCGATATTTACTGCCTGACTTACATGTAAGTACCAAAACATTATTCTTCATGATAGAAGTATACACAATTGTGGCTGCTTCGGGATCAACAGTCTCTAATTACGGTGGTCTCTCGTGTTTCACTGCATCATAGATTGGTATTGTGCAAGCGTTAGTAGATATACGTCTCTGTTTTCTCGTAGCCGCTGTAGGTGAAGCTATTGATGGCTCTGCTGACCCTATCCACTTTGCTGAATGGCAATTCCTGTGACCATGTGTGTTGTCTCACTACCAATAAACGTATTCTTTATGTAGTCAATGGACTGATATGATGGTAGGGACACATCATCTTTGGCTAATGATAACTTATGCAAGCAAAGAGCAATGTCGATTTCATCTAGACCTCTAACGTTTCAGGGTGTAATTTAATGACCATTTGCTAGTCAATGATTATCGAGTAGGAGAAGGGCATGTTTGGTAGCCTTGCCATTCAAGTTGTGACAGCATACCCCAAACCCTGTCCAAATGAATGTGCTAGTCTCTGGCCAATTTGTGGTGGACATGAGCAGTGACGTTCATATTGCATGGTTACCCTGATTCAGTCATGCAAGAGTTCTGGTTCTGTGTATCAGGAGGCCAGTCCTCATTCATTGATCTCCCGAGATTTAATAATTTGGCGCAACTACATAAATGTCATGTTCCTCGTTAAGCGCATTATACTGATTTACAAGATGAGCAATTGTCTGCGTGAATAGCAAGACAAGAGATCCCAGACATCTCTCAGTTAAAAATCGCCGTGTCTCTCTGAATTCAGTCTTTAGCATGCGTCGAAAGTGTTTCTTTGTTGAAGACTTATAATCTTTAAAACAAAGATTTGCAGTCAATTTGATTGTCAGTTCAATCATATGAATTACATCAGGATTAAAAAACACCCAATTCTAATGGATGAAAATAATTCATCTTTTGCTTGTTGCACGTCATCGTCATAATGCATTAATTACTTGATCGTGTTTTTCATAATTGACACTATAAATTTCCGAATTGCTTGTGGATGACCATCCCATTTGGGGTTTAATATATTGGCGGTTATATGTCTGCCAGTAATGGCCATCAGCTGGTACAAGGTCATGAGTTAGAAGAGCAAGACCGGCCATATCTGTCCCTTAGACAGAGTATAGATTTTGCATCATACATTATAGAAACATTACCACTTGATCTTCTAACGTTTGTATGTTTGGTAAGCTTGCCATGTGGGAAATACACTTTCTGATTGTGCATTTTTATAGTTGGGATTTCACCTTTAACCAAGTCGTTTTCCAGGTCTACAATGGGAGTATGGTTGCGTATTTGAGCAGCTCGCAGTAGCGTTTCCCGTGATTAAGATTCTTGTGGCGATGTGAGCTTAACCCCTCTTGTATCAACTTAACCCTTTAATATTCAAACTGACCAAAAGTCAACTTTGCAGTGGTCTTCAGACATGGCTATTTGAAAGGCCTAGAGAAGAGGGTTTTTGAATATTTACTACTAGAATCACTGGCTCGGTAACCGAGCCAGTCATTCTAGTGGTAAATTTTCAAAAATACTTTTCTCTCCGGCTGCAGCTAGACACTGGATAAGTAAAAAACTGTAATTTTCTTTTCTTTACCATTACCCATTTAATGGTCAAACCGACTAAAAGAATTCACTGGTAAATTTACAAAAATAGTGTTCTAACCTTAAAATATTTTGAAAAATATTGATCATCAAAATGGTTAATTGATATATCAAATAGTATTTTGAGTGCGTTGAGGCGCTGTTGACACAAGAGTGGGTAACATTAGGCGTCCTTTGATAACATTGCAGAATGCAGGACAACCGAACCTGCTTGAAAGGATAGGCGCTACTTCATCCTGATTTTGAGGTTCTCATGAAGACCATTAGAATGCTATCCCAAAGATGATGTAAATGTGTTAAAATAGGAAAGCCTAAACCATTTCATTAGCATTACGAAGCAGTAATGTGACAATATTCATGTACAGTAAATGTACATTAGGTGTTTTCATCCTTATGGTGCATAGAAAGCAAGGATGGTGGTAATGAGTTTTGAAAATCGTATGCTACAGAGATGAAGCGGTCGACTATTGTACAAAGGGAATTAATGGCAGGAACCATATTTAGCTGTCTACTGACGGAGATTTAGGACCTTCATTACACTATCATTATGCTGCGTGATTTGTAGCTGAACAAAACCACGGAGAGTGTACTCACTCAATCACAATAAAGCAGACACAGTCTCCCTGAATCATTCTCTTGAATGCATTCTATAACTGGTGGCGATGACCTCTTGCTAACTGTGATTTATTGTTGAAATAGTGGATGCGGTGAGGGGTGGGGGTGTGTGGGGAGGGGGGGGGGCGGCGGCGGGTGTATTTGGTTGTGTCACCTCACGCCAACAATAAGCACCAAACCCTGTGCACACCATAGAGCCATGTGGAAGATTTTCTCAGCGCAATCTGCTCCTTCTTTGTCTTGTAATGAGTATTTAGTTGCTTGTTAGAGTCTCTGCGCGGATCTACGATTGCGGATTTCCCTCTGATATGATTAATAGAGGATTAGCTTCGTCCGCCCATTTCTCGTTAAAGTTCGCCCACTTCGCACACACACACACACACACACACACACACACACACACACACACACACACACACACACACACACACACCACACGCACGCACGCAGGCACGCACGCACGCACGCACACACACACACGCTCGTACGCGCACACGCACACACGCACGCACACACGCATATATAGTTTACTAAGCACGGATTATTACTTGTTATAAGTAAAATATCTTTTGTAGCTGCTATGTGTAATACAATGTGAAATCCTACTAAACATATTGCTCACAGACTATTATGGAACGTGATAAGCTATAGATGATGTTTTACCAAAGTGTAATCTGTGCTTGCTAGTTCCTGTTGTTTCTGTAAAATGATAAAAAGTCACTTGTATGGAACTGCGCAGAAAATGACAACTGAGACACAGAAATGACAGGAATAGAACGAAGCGTTATCTCTAACAGCGTGTATACACGCATAAACAGGCTTGTGATTTGTGAGAACATGTCCCTTCACGACCACACGATGGTGGATCTTATGGAGCCGTATTTATCGACACATTCTATTGTAAATTGAATTATTAATGATCCGCTATTATATATCGATATGCATATAATTGCCATTTCCGTGCATTCAAAGTTTGTTACAAAAATCACATTTGGCCTGTATTTGAACTGCATCTCTCAGAGGATATAATGAACATTATCAGACAGCCTCGTGAAATTACGTGTCACTGGCATCTGGAACATCGCTGCAATATCGAATTTCGGGAAATTCCATTCTGAGTCGCAAACCATGTTTTTTAGTGAATTAGATAAAACCCTTTCGTGAAAGGTTTGCTTAATTGAAAAAGGCGAGAATCTCTCTTATTCTAGCTCTCTGTTGTAATTTTGAGCTTCTGCAATCGACCTGTTTTCCTTTGAGAAGGGCCTTTTCGTGAAGACGTTGTGATGATGAATCCACTTTTAGAGCTATGCCCCGCCATTATCTAACTAAACTCCACCAACTCTTTGTCCGTATTGGGATTAATCGATCCCTGTACTATCTCAATCTCAATTTTCGGAACACTGTTGGATATTGTGAAACTAATCTATGGCAGCAACAGCGCCCAGTCAAATTAGTTTCAAAATATTCAACAGAATGGTTATTAAGTAGTAAAGACATACAATTCGCACACATGGCGGACATGGTTACTAAGCCATAGGCAGTAACAGCACCTAGTCAAATTAATTTCAAAAGATTCAACAGCTAAGTTTTCTGGAAATTGTGATTCCGAGTGCGGGGAGCGATTGATCCCAATACGGGGACAGCATGGGTGGAGCTTAGCTAGAGATGGGTGAGGCATAGCTAAAACTCGATTTCGCCATTACATCACAGGCAGGCTGATGTCGCCATCAAAATACGTAATAAATTACGTAACTAAGTCCGTCATGAACCTAGAATAGTCCGTCAGTTGTACAAATTGTATGTTATTACTATTTAATAAACATTCTGTTGAATATTGTGAAACTAATTTGACTGTGTGCTTATCTGTATAGTTACCGTGAAATTGGCATTCTGGGAATTCAGGATTCAAAATATATAAATGGGCGGAGGTGGGCGTGGCATATAACTAACAGTGGATTCATCTCTTGATGGACAGGTCGACCCCCCCCCCCTCCCCATTTTCTGGTAACGATGTGCCTACGATGTCACCAGTATCTCGTTACAGTTATCAAGACCCGAGTCCGGTACAGTATTTTCGTTGGTCTTAGGTATTAGTAGAATTTAATAACTTTCCCGTGATATGGAAGTGGCATGGGGTCGGCTTTACATAGGGACTTGATATGGTGAAATCTTCCCGTGATCTGAACTACAAATTGGGACTGGGAATTAGGCTGGGCATACTGATTGATCACGAACATCAGTAATTTCATCTTGAGTTATTGAGACTTCGCCTACTCAGTTCAAACTGGTATTATGCTGATCGAAATCTATTTCCGCATCCCGAGAATTGTGTCTCTTTACTATTTAATAAACCTGCTGTTCAATATTTTGAAACTTATTTGACTGGACGCTGCTGCTGCCACAAGGCTTTCTGGGAATTGATAGACAGAGTGTTCAGGGATCGATCGATCCTCCTCCTCCTCCTCCTCATCAGCATCATCATCATCATCATCATCATCATCATCATCATCATCATCATCGTCGTCTTCGTCATCGTCATCGTCGTCATCAATATCGTCAACCTCATCGTCGGCAATGCCGTTGTTGTTGCCACTGTTGCTTTTGATTTAAGTCATAGTCATTTCCATATCAGTAGTTGTTATCATAATTGTTATCGTCCTTGTCATTGTTGGTGTTGTTTTGTGGGAAATCATTCTGACACTCGTACTTAGACATATTCAAGAGATGTTTCCTCCATGATTAAATCAGCATCCGTAAGCCTATGATTGGTTTCTTCTCTGACAATCTCAATAGCCTCCGGAATATTGATCCACCATTAAGTCCGCTGCAAATCAGACAATAAACCTTATTAGTCGTTTGCATATTGCCCATTAAGCCTTGCCATCTGCTTTTCGGCAAAACGTCTCATTTCTGCAGACGATCATGATTATCTCGTTCATTTGGTCTGTGGGCGAGAGAGCAATCAGCGATCCATCCAACAACATAAAATATTGCTACCATTTATTCATGTATCCTTGCAATTAGAATACAATCATAGAATATATACACCTGTGCAAAAGTTAAGCACCACCATATTTTTACGCACATGCGAGGGTATATTCATGTGCTATGAAGAAAGCAATAGCATAAACATTTATGTACCCATCCATCTTAGTGCAAGAGGTAATAATGCAACTAGAGGAATGCTGATTATGATGGTGGGGAAACACTGTATGTTTTTGTTTGAACTTGAAAACGAGGCCTGAATATGGTTACGTTGACACAACTGACAACTATTGCCCTACAGTTGACACACGTGGCTAGATTGTCATTAATGGTGTCTGAAAACGAAGTTTAACATCTGTGCACGAGTTTGAGACTGTCATTATTAATACCGGGTATATCCACCTTGTGCCTGGATGACGGCCTGGACACGACGTCTCATGCTGGTCACCAACCAACTGATACGCCATTGTGGTATTCGTTGCCATTCAAGATGGAGTGCGTCTGTTAATTCCTGTAGGTTCTGCACAGGAGGATCCCTCCTTCTCACCATGTTTCCCAGAATGTCCCAGATATGCTCAATAGGGTTCATGTCAGGGCTCCTTGCTGGCCATGGTAGGGTTTCGATGGCATTCTGGCGGAGGTATTCATGCACAGCTCTAGCACGATGTGGTCGGGCGTTGTCATCCATGAATATAGGGTGGGTTCCAGGTGCATGATTTACAAAATGAGGGACCACAACTCTATCCAGTATGGAATCTTGATATCTTTGTCCATTTAGTGTTCCAGGTACAGTCAACAGATCCAGCTTACAATCAAATGAGATGCACCCCCATATCATAACGGAACCTCCACCAAATGGAACTTCTTCCATGATGTTACGTTGGTCGTACGCCGTGCGTCTGGACCTCCATACACGAGTTCGACCATCTGTGGCATGAAGCAGGAACCGACTTTCATCGGACCAGTGTACCCGTCTCCAGGATCTCATGTTCCAGTGTCTTCTTTCGTTGCATCACCTCAGACGCTCCTCTTTGTGGTGTGCAGTGAGGAGAGGACGTCTGACAGGACTCCTAGCTTTCATGCCAGCAGCATACAGTCTCCTTTTGACGGTAGACATTGACACTCTATTGCGCATTTCCCATTGCTGGCTGAGCACTCTGCTGTTGGTGAATGGAGATCTCCTAACAAGGCGTACTAGGGCTCGATCATCACGGGCAGTAGTCTTCTTCGGTCTTCCAGATCTAGGCCTGTCCTTCACCTCGTTAGTTTGCCCATGTTTTGCAATCAAACGACTGATTACAGTGTGGTTAATGTTCAGCTGTCTGCCAATCTCTCTGCATGACATACCAGTGGTATGCATGCCTATGATTTGCCATTTCACACGATCACTTAACCTTCGTCTTGCCATAGCGGTTCACACTCAAGCGCTAATTCTCTCTGTACAAATAAACCACGGTCATGAACACAAAATTCCTAATCTTGTCGCCTAAATCTGTATGTAATGTTCTACACCTCAAACTGGACTTTTACATAACTGAACACGTGTGCTGTTTCCCGCCACGCACGGACATCAAGCGGCGTGAAGTCATGCATGCATGTGCATTTCGTACTTGGAATTATGTCAGCTAACACGGGGACAAAAAGTATGGCAGCCTAGTTGTACCATCATGTTTCTACGTTCTATTGTTTTTGCTGGTGCTTAACTTTTGCACAGGTGTATATATATATATATAAATATTGAGCAGGCGATTTGATGCATCATTTTGAATTTATCGTCTGCAATTCTGACTGTATCTGACGCTGAAATGGTTACATACTAGTACTCGACTATATATTGTTCTGTCGCTGGTAGAGCTGATTTACTCTTGAATAAAACCTGATATATGATTGACAGATTATCGGCTAGAATTGCAATCGCCGTTATAACCATATTTTCGTCACGTAGGCACAGAACATTTCGAACATAATGAGCTATTTTAGATGACTTTTACTGGCATTCACCAGCTGATCAGCCATCACATGGATCATTAATGTCGATAGTTCTCTTAGTAACCATCGCGACCTCTGAGATAATTACGACGCTATGCGCATTCAGTACGCAATATAAGCAGGTCGTTGCACTAATACTTGCTTTTGTGTGCAAGAAGTCGCCAGTCATAATTCCAACATACACAGTATGTCAATACTGCACTATCTGCTAGTAGCCATGGTGAAGAATTTTGGAGTATGCTTTAAAATCCACTTATGCAAACTGGATTCAATAAATTGTACCGTCATTTGGAATAAGACTATTCAACTAAAATAAAGATATTATCACCTACCCATTGCACCAGAAGCCGGATCATCTCAATTTCGCTAAATACTATCATAGAAGTTAGCTGTACTAAATTGCTTAAATTTAACTGGGAAGTAATGTGTGGTTGCGATAATCAGCAACAACTGTATCGTCATATTCTAAATGGCTTTAGCTATCTCAAATGCTTGATTCATTCTTATGTTCCGAGGAATAGATTATTAAGTATTCTAATTGGCAGTTATGCTAAAATAACGGTTGATATATCCATTTTAATATGCTTATTTGGGTCCCTGTGATCAATGCTTTCTGGTCCCCACAGATTCTAAAAAGGTCTGGGACATTGCAATCGCCAGCAACTGTCTGTACGCCCATCTGTCCGCCCATCGTTCTTTCCGTGAGGCTATCTCCTCCTAAGCAGTTAGGTAAAATTACATGGCAGCATTGAGGGTTGGCTCCATCACCTGGGACCAACGAGCGGAAGGTGTGGTCAAAAGTGAAAAATCCCACAAAAACGACCCACCATGTTATCTCTTCCGAAAGCATTTATTCAACGAAATGTGTTCTGTGAGTTAACCATCTGATGCCGGATTGTGAGATAACATTAAATTCAATACCTATCGAAGCTTCCCCTAGTTTCCGCCCATTTCTAGCCATGCTCCGCCTCCTGAGATATGTCATTAGCGAAGTCATTGACTGTAAATAGATTCATTTAAATTGTCGTTTTCACCCAGCTTCTACACATATGATTTTCAAACCAGCATCACATAACCGTTTTCCTATGATTGCTAACATTGTGTATATTGTGTGGCACACACATTTAGAGAATTACTGGACCAAATTTGTCTTGACCCTTCAATGCAAGCTCTAAATACCTTTGTATAAAGTATCTGATCTAATACACAAACTATAACACTTAGCTGCAGAATCTGTGTAGTTGTCAGAGATGGATTCATTGTTTCATATACAGTATTGCTGACTATGTTGCTTGTGCATTTATTGTTGAGAGGTACGCGATTGTCTCTTCTATAATTTTTATATTGAACCCTGTTCAACTATTAACACGCCGATATTTACTGCATGACTTACATGTAAGTACCAAAACAGTATTCTTCATGATAGAAGTATACACAATTGTGGCTGCTTTGGGATCAACAGTCTCTAATTACGGTGGTCTCTCGTGTTTCACTGCATTATAGATTGGTATTGTGCAAGAGTTAGTAGATATACGTCTCTGTTTTCTCGTAGCCGCTGTAGGTGAAGCTATTGATGGCTCTGCTGGCCCTATCCACTTTGCTGAATAGCAATTCCTGTGACCATGTGTGTTGTCTCACTACCAATAAACGTATCCTTTATGTAGTCAATGGACTGATATGATGGTAGGGACACATCATCTTTGGCTAGTGATAACTTATGCAAGCAAAGAGCAATGCCGATTTCATCTAGACCTCTAACGTTTCAGGGTGTAATTTAATGACCATTTGCTAGTCAATGATTATCGAGTAGGAGAAGAGCATGTTTGGTAGCCTTGCCATTCAAGTTGTGACAGCATACCCCAAACCCTGTCCAAATGAATGTGCTAGTCTCTGGCCAATTTGTGGTGGACATGAGCAGTGACGTTCATATTTCATGGTTACCCTGATTCAGTCATGCAAGAGTTCTGGTTCTGTGTATCAGGAGGCCAGTCTTCATTCATTGATCTCCCGAGATTTAATAATTTGGCGCAACTACAGTAAAAATTTAGATCGAACACGCTCATGATATTTCGGTTTGACAATGTCATGTTCCTCGTTAAGAGCATTATACTAATTTACAAGATGAGCAATTGTCTGCGTGAATAGCAAGACAAGAGATCTCAGACATCTATCAGTTACAAATCGCCGTGTCTCTCTGAATTCAGTCTTTAGCATGCGTCGAAAGTATTTCTTTGTTGAAGACTTATAATCTTTAAAACAAAGATCTGCAGTCAATTTGATTGTCAGTTCAATCATATGAATTACATCAGGATTAAAAAACACCCAATTCTAATGGATGAAAATAATTCATCTTTTGCTTGTTGCACGTCATCGTCATAATGCATTAATTACTTGATCGTGTTTTTCATAATTGACACTATAAATTTCCGAATTGCTTGTGGATGACCATCCCATTTGGGGTTTAATATATCGGCGGTTATATGTCTGACAGTAATGGTCATCAGCTGGTACAAGATCATGAGGTAGAAGAGCAAGACCGGCCATATCTGTCCCTTAGACAGAGTATAGATTTTGCATCATACATTATAGAAACATTACCACTTGATCTTCTAACGTTTGTATGTTTGGTAAGCTTGCCATGTGGGAAATACACTTTCTGATTGTGCATTTTTATAGTTGGGATTTCACCTTTAACCAAGTCGTTTTCCAGGTCTACAATGGGAGTATGGTTGCGTATTTGAGCAGCTCGCAGTAGCGTTTCCCGTGATTAAGATTCTTGTGGTGATGTGAGCTTAACCCCTCTTGTATCAACTTAACCCTTTAATATTCAAACTGACCAAAAGTCAACTTGGCAGTGGTCTTCAGACATGGCTATTTGAAAGGCTTAGAGAAGAGGATTTTTGAATATTTACTACTAGAATCACTGGCTTGGTAACCGAGCCAGTCATTCTAGTGGTAAATTTCCAAAAATACTCTTCTCTCGGGCTGCAGCTAGACACTGGATAAGTAAAAAACTGTAATTTTCTTTTCTTTACCATAACCCATTTAATGGTCAAACCGACTAAAAGAATTCACTGGTAAATTTACAAAAATAGTGTTCTAACCTTAAACTATCTTGAAAAATATTGATCATCAAAATGGTTAATTGATATATCAAGTAGTATTTTGAGCGCTTTGAGGCGCTGTTGACACAAGAGTGGGTAACATTAGGCGTCCTTTGATAACATTGCAGAATGCAGGACAACCGAACCTGCTTGAAAGGATAGGCGCTACTTCATCTTGATTTTGAGGTTCTCATGAAGACCATTAGAATGCTATCCCAAACATGATGTAAATGTGTTAAAATAGGAATGCCTAAAACATTTCATTAGCATTACGAAGCAGTAATGTGACAATATTCATGTACAGTAAATGTACATTAGGTGTTTTCATCCTTATGGTGCATAGAAAGCAAGGATGGTGGTAATGAGTTTTGAAAATCGTATGCTACCGAGATGAAGCGGTCGACTATTGTACAAAGGGAATTAATGGCAGGAACCATATTTAGCTGTCTACTGACGGAGATTTAGGACCTTCATTACACTATCATTATGCTGCGGGATTTGTAGCTGAACAAAACCACGGAGAGTGTACTCACTCAATCACAATCAAGCAGACACAGTCTCCCTGAATCATTCTCTTGAATGCATTCTATAACTGGTGCTCTTGCTAACTGTGATTTATTGTTGAAATAGTGGATGCGGTGATGGGTGGGGTGTGTGGGGGGGGGCGGCGGCGGGTGTATTTGGTTGTGTCACCTCACGCCAACAATAAGCACCAAACCCTGTGCACACCATTGAGCCATGTGGAAGATTTTCTCAGCGCAATTTTCTCCTTGTTTGTCTTGTAATGAGTATTTAGTTGCTTGTTAGAGTCTCTGCGCGGATCTACGATTGCGGATTTCCCTCTGATATGATTAATAGAGGATTAGCTTCTCCCGCCCATTTCTCGTTAAAGTGCGCCCACTTTTCTCGTGTGCGCGCGTGCGCACACACACCCACACACACACACACACGCACGCACGCACACACACACGCTCGTACGCACACGCGCACACGCACGCACACACGCATATATAGTTTACTAAGCACGGATTATTACTTGTTATAAGTAAAATATCTTTTGTAGCTGCTATGTGTAATACAATGTGAAATCCTACTAAACATATTGCTCACAGACTATTATGGAACGTGATAAGCTATAGATGATGTTTTACCAAAGTGTAATCTGTGCTTGCTAGTTCCTGTTGTTTCTGTAAAATGATAAAAAGTCACTTGTATGGAACTGCGCAGAAAATGACAACTGAGACACAGAAATGACAGGAATAGAACGAAGCATTATCTCTAACAGCGTGTATACACGCATAAACAGGCTTGTGATTTGTGAGAACATGTCCCTTCACGACCACACGATGGTGGATCTTATGGAGCCGTATTTATCGACACATTCTATTGTAAATTGAATTATTAATGGTCCGCTATTATATGTCTATATGCATATAATTGCCATTTCCGTGCATTCAAAGTTTGTTACAAAAATCACATTTGGCCTGTATTTGAACTGCATTTCTCAGAGGATATAATGAACATAGTGCATTATCAGACAGCCTCATGAAATTACGTGTCACTGGCATCTGGAACATCGCTGCAATATCGAATTTCGGGAAATTCCATTCTGAGTCGCAAACCATGTTTTTTAGTGAATTAGATAAAACCTTTTCGTGAAAGGTTTGCTTAATTGAAAAAGGCGAGAATCTCTCTTATACTAGCTCTCTGTTGTAATTTTGAGCTTCTGCAATCGACTTGTTTTCCTTTGAGAAGGGCCTTTTTGTGAAGACGTTGTGATGATGAATCCACTTTTAGAGCTATGCCCCGCCATTATCTAACTAAACTCCACCAACTCTTTGTCCGTATTGGGATCAATCGATCCCTGTACTATCTCAATCTAAATTTTCGGAACACTGTTGGATATTGTGAAACTAATCTATGGCAGCAACAGCGCCCAGTCAAATTAGTTTCAAAATATTCAACAGAATGGTTATTAAGTAGCAAAGACATACAATTCGCACACATGGCGGACATGGCTACTAAGCCATAGGCAGTAACAGCACCTAGTCAAATTAATTTCAAAATATTCAACAGCTAGGTTTTCTGGAAATTGTGATTCCGAGTGCGGGGAGCGATTGATCCCAATACGGGCACAGCATGGGTGGAGCTTAGCTAGAGATGGGTGAGGCATAGCTAAAACTCGATTTCGCCATTACATCACAGGCAGGCTGATGTCGCCATCAAAATACGTAATAAATTACGTAACTAAGTCCGTCATGAACCTAGAATAGTCCGTCAGTTGTACAAATTGTATGTTATTACTATTTAATAAACATTCTGTTGAATATTGTGAAACTAATTTGACTGGGTGCTTATCTGTATAGTTACCATGAAATCGGCATTCTGGGAATTCAGGATTCAAAATATATAAATGGGCGGAGGTGGGCCTGGCATATAACTAACAGTGGATTCATCTCTTGATGGACAGGTCGACCCCCCCCCCCACATTTTCTGGTGACTATGTGCCTACGATGTCACCAGCATCTCGTTACAGTTATCAAGACCCGAGTCCGGTACAGTATTTTCGTTGGTCTTAGGTATTAGTAGAATTTAATAACTTTCCCGTGATATGGAAGTGGCATGGGGTCGGCTTTACATAGGGACTTGATATGGTGAAATCTTCCCGTGATCTGAACTACAAATTGGGACTGGGAATTAGGCTGGGCATACTGATTGATCACGAACATCTGTAATTTCATCTTGAGTTATTGAGACTTCGCCTAATCAGTTCAAACTGGTATTATGCTGATCGAAATCTATTTCCGCATCCCGAGAATTGTGTCTCTTTACTATTTAATAAACCTGCTGTTCAATATTTTGAAACTTATTTGACTGGACGCTGCTGCTGCCACAAGGCTTTCTGGGAATTGATAGTCAGAGTGTTCAGAGATCGATCGATCCTCCTCCTCCTCCTCCTCCTCCTCCTCCTCCTCCTCCTCCTCATCATCATCATCATCATCATCGTCGTCTTCGTCATCGTCATCGTCGTCATCAATATCGTCATCATCATCGTCGGCAATGCCGTTGTTGTTGCCACTGATGCTTTTGATTTAAGTCATAGTCATTTCCATATCAGTAGTTGTTATCATAATTGTTATCGTCCTTGTCATTGTTGGTGTTGTTTTGTGGGAAATCATTCTGACACTCGTACTTAGACATATTCAAGAGATGTTTCCTCCATGATTAAATCAGCATCCGTAAGCCTATGATTGGTTTCTTCTCTGACAATCTCAATAGCCTCCGGAATATTGATCCACCATTAAGTGCGCTGCAAATCAGACAATAAACCTTATTAGTCGTTTGCATATTGCCCATTAAGTCTTGCCATCTGCTTTTCGGCAAAACGTCTCATTTCTGCAGACGATCATGATTATCTCGTTCATTTGGTCTGTGGGCGAGAGATCAATCAGCGATATATCCAACAACATAAAATATTGCTACCATTTATTCATGTATCCTTGCAATTAGAATACAATCATAGAATATATATATATATAAATATTGAGCAGGCGATTTGATGCATCATTATGAATTTATCGTCTGCAATTCTGACTGTATCTGGCGCTGAAATGGTTACCTACTAGTACTCGACTATATATTGTTCTGTCGCTGGTAGAGCTGATTTACTCTTGAATAAAACCTGATACATGATTGACAGATTATCGGCTAGAATTGCAATCGCCGTTATAACGATATTTTCGTCACGTAGGCACAGAGCATTTCGAAAATAAAGAGCTATTTTAGGTGACTTTTATTGACATTCACCAGCTGATCAGCCATCACATGGATCATTAATGTCGATAGTTCTCTTAGTAACCATCTCGATCTCTGAGATAATTACGACGCTATATGCGTTCAGTAAGCAATATAAGCAGGTCGTTGCACCGATACTTGTTTTTGTGTGCAAGAAGTCGCCAGTCATAATTCCAACATACACAGTATGTCAATACTGCACTATCTGCTAGTAGCCATGGTGAAGAATTTTGGAGTATGCTTTAAAATCCACTGATGCAAACTGGATTCAATAAATTGTACCGTCATTTGGAATAAGACTATTCAACTAAAATAAAGATATTATCACCTACCCATTGCACCAGAAGCCGGATCATCTCAATTTCGCTAAATACTATCATAGAAGTTAGCTGTACTAAATTGCTTAAATTTAACTGGGAAGTAATGTGTGGTTGCAATAATCAGCAACAACTGTATCGTCATATTCTAAATGGCTTTAGATATCTCAAACGCTTGATTCATTCTTATGTTCCGAGGAATAGATTATTAAGTATTCTACTTGGCAGTTATGCTAAAATAACGGTTGATATATCCATTTTAATATGCTTATATGGGTCCCTGTGATCAATGCTTTCTGGTCCCCACAGATTCTAAAAAGGTCTGGGACATTGCAATCGCCAGCAACCGTCTGTACGCCCATCTGGCCGCCCATCGTTCTTTCCATGAGGCTATCTCCTCCTAAGCAGTTAGGTAAAATTACATGACAGCATTGAGGGTTGGCTCCATCACCTGGGACCAACGAGCGAAAGGTGTGGTCAAAAGTGAAAAATCCCACAAAAACAACCCGCCATGTTATCTCTTCCGAAACCATTTATTCAACGAAATGTGTTCTGTGAGTTAACCATCTGATGCCGGATTGTGAGATAACATTAATATTGGGCTCGGCCCAATCCGGGATGGGCAAGGTGGTGGCGGCTGGTTAAAAAGATCAAATTTGAGTGAAACGTGTTTTTTTGCGATGGCTCGCTATCTACTTTGCGTTCTAGTTGTTTGCTGTTTTTCATCAATGAAATTTGAAATTTGGAATCAGATTGTCTGTTAAAGTACAACTCAATACTGTTGTGCATAGGTTTTCGTACAAGCTACCTTCTATGACCTTCTATAAACTCTGAATATTTACTTCAATGTACAACACAATCTGCCCGTGAATGATCAATCTAGAACAAACCAGCATGTCTTCAACATTAGTTTCATAATAGCAGCATACGAGAAAAGATGAAAGATCTAATTAGCCAGCTCAAAGGCTCTGTCACTTATACAGGTTACATATGATGTAGATCATGTATCATTAATTATCAAAGGAAAAATGTGAACTTGTGACCATGTAATTGCGTGTAACTAATTTCGCATTTAAATAATTGTATCATGCACAAACATCACCGGTCTAGGATCATGTGACTGGTAGAAGAATGGACGAAGCCGTATCACGTCGTGTCTAAGCTGAAATCACCAGACTATGTGCCTGCATGTCTACGGATTCATTATCCAAACACAACCAAATCAGTCTGAAACATGCACTTGTGTTTTGGAGAGCACCTATCTCTTTAAAGTGAGTTGTCATAAGATCACCATAACATATTGTTCATATACCATGGTAACTGCGGTGTATTAAGCGACCAGCAGCAATTAGTTGCCTTTTTTTAAAGGTATGGCTCCCAATATACGATCACAGAATAATCGACTGTTGATATGTCATACATAAATCACATTCTGCTATCATGGTATGTCAAATAAGCGCATTAACTCGACGATTTCAGTTACGAGAACGTCAATTAATATATGAATTAATATGGCAGTATGAACACATGTTCGTTAAATTATTCCCAATACCTGCATATTCAATACATTTTCTGATACAGCGTGAGCAAGTTGAGGTTTATAATTATTCATGGGTACCGAGGTGGAAGACTCGTGAACTAGCGCCAATTGAAACATCACGGAAATAGCATTATCCAGTACCAATGGGGGGAGATGATCTACATGAAATATAACCAATACTTGGAATATTCTTGGATGCGAGAGGTTCAAACCGATATGCAAGTCTCCTCGCGCTGTCTGGAATTAATGAGACCAGCGAGACCACAGCACGTATACAAAACTAAATTATTATATGTGCAGTCTGGATCAAATTGCGTGTAAGTGATTGACGAGCTGATGTTCTGAGTTTTACTGGTTTCACATAGAGCACCAGAATGCATTTCCTACTGAATCCACAGAAATCACGTTCCACGAGAGCAAAGACTGGAAGTGATCATAAATATTGTCGATACAATTTGAATAAATGAATAAAAGTTGTTGCTGCGTTTGATCACAATGACTTGCATCAAAGTCAAACACTATTTCTTATGTTGTAAATGAGTTCTAGGAGCTGACCATTCGTGGTCATAGGATCAAAGGTGTGAGAAGTGGTTGATAAATGTATCCAACAAAATAGGATATGAGCAGATAGATCTGAGAGAGAGAGAGGGCGAGAGAAGGAGAGAGAGAGAGAGCGAGAGAGAGAGAGGGAGGGAGGGAGAGAGAGAGAGAGAGAGAGAGAGAAAGAGAGAGAGAGAGAGAGGGAGAAAGAGAAGAAATGCAGTTCGTGATGAACTAAGATCCGTCTGTAATGGTAGCAACCCCACACACCACCACCCACCCCACAACCCCCAATCCATTCTCGATACCTTAAGAGTTGATGAACTCTAGGCAGCACTCAGAGCCCTTAGAGGAAAGGAAGGGACCAAATGGCATTAGCAATGCTATGCTAAAACACTTATGAAACACAGCCAAGATGACCGTATTGTTGCTCTCTACTGAATCATGGAAAACTGACACCATACCGTGCATCTGAAAGAAAGCACATCACAAAAATGGAAAGAAAAGAAAGACCCAGGAAGCTAAAGATAAGTCAGCTTATTAATTTGCCTCTAAATCCCTTACAGGAAAGAAGATGAAACGACACACAGACATCCACTACACAACAAACTTTAAGCACTAGCAAAAAATCAGCTGAACACCAGAGTCTGATCCATAAGATAAATGACTTGCAACGAAGCATGAAGATATCCCAGAATCAAGCCCAACCCTATGTGAACCAGGGAGCAGTAAACACCGGAATGCACAGAGACGTGGGGACGAAATCAAAACAACAAATACTAGATATCATCACAAAGCAGAAACCTTAATCTGGAGGAAATCCATAGCTATCAAGTAGACACACGCCTTCATAGATGGGCCAGCAGGACGAGCTGAAAATAATGGTGGGATCAGAGCCCATATCACCGGGCTGGAGCCCCAGCAACACTGTTGGTTCCCAATGGCAAACCCAATTCAAACCTTAGAGCAGAGTTCATTACACACACCGTAGTTGCATAATTCTTCACACAGCCAGAGAAACCAAACACCTTGTTCTTTACCATTTAATACACACTCTGTTGAATATTTTGAAACTAATTTGACTGGACAGTCAAATTAGTTTCAAAATATTCAAATTAGTTTCAAAATATTTAACAGGCTATCTGTAAAGTTTTCTGGAAATTGATAGTCGTTCAGGGATCTATCGATCCAAACACGAGCGAGGTGTGGGTAGGGCTTAGCTGGAGATGGTCGGGGTATAGCTAAAACTGGACAGGTCCATTAAAACACGAAAATTTAATATTTTACGATGTTGTAGTTAAATTGATTTTTTTATGGTGGTAGGTTAATCTCACATTTTCTAACCCTTTCCTTGATTGTACATATAACTAGTAAATGTATTTACTGCTTTGAGAATGAACCTTTTCAGTTTATCCATCCGTCATATGATGTCATAATCAACTACGTTACGTGTGGGATGACGTCATAATCAAAGATCGTTACGAACGCATAATTGTTGACGGACTAAGAGTTGTTGTACGAATTGTATGTCTTTGTTATTTAATAAACATGAATATTTTGAAACTAAATTGACTGGGTGCTGTTGTTTCAAAATATTCAAGAGCTTTCCTGTATAGTTTTCTGGAATTTGAGATTCCGGGCGTGCATGGATCGGTCCCAACACGGTCAAAGCATGGATGGAGCTTAGCTAGAGAGGGGCGGGGCATAGATAAAACTGGATTCCTACATCGTATTCATGCATTCAGTTCGCAGGTATCAATACAGTAGAAAATGTGTTGCAAGAACTTAAATATATTGACAATCTTCCGTCTTAATTTTCCAATAGATCACATGTTCGTTCCCATATACAGGAACCAGGGTCGTATTTAGTCTGTGAGGTCCCTGGGACAGCGGCTTAAATGGGGGCCCTCCCCGAAAAAACCCCGTAAATCTAATTGCTTCCAGAAAGCATCACGTGCACTTCTGGAGGTAAAAATTGACATTTTTCGGTTAGTTGTAAATTCATTCCATTTTTATCAGTATTTGGATGAAATCTGAAAGAAATATGTATATATTAAAGGTGCATATTCACAGTAAAATGCTTGAAAATATAAATGTTAAAATTGTATACTTTTATAGGCTTAGATTTTGTGCCTAGATGTAATGAAAGGAAGTATATCTTAACATATAATGATGTCATTCAATATAAATTAATATAATTTGTTATGTTGGGAAATTGAAATAGAGACACGAATCCCTGATTCAAATTCACAATTAAACAAACTATTTTAATTTATATGGAATGCAATTAATTTTTGTTAAGATTTATTTCGTTTCATTACATCTATGTACATAAATTAAGTCTCTAAAAGTATACAATCTTAACAATTTTATTTTGACGCATCCCGGTGTGAATATGCGCCTTTAATATTTCTCTCAACTTCCAATATCTGAAATGCACGACTTGGTCATACACCACCATTGCTCAACTCATCACGAGGATCATGCACATATTTTAATTATCCTAAGAAATAGTAAAAGTCATACATTATCAGTATCGATGATGCAAATCATACACAACAAGGTTATCTATGATTTGCATGATTGATGCTGACAAAGTATGATAAATTTGGTGTGTCACATATTTCAAAATTACCACTTGTGACCCTTTCACATGCAACATCTTTAATTCACCTTTCCAGAGTACCCACCCATCCCATGACGTCATAATGAACTGCGTGGCGTGTACAATGACATCATAATGAATGACGTCATGAATGACGTCGATAAGTACGTCACAAACGCATATTTGATGACGGTCTATGGGCTGTTGTACAAATTGTTTGCTTTTACTATTTAATAAATATTCTGTTGAATATTTTGAAACTAATTTGACTGGGCGCTGTTGCTGCCTATGGCAGCAACTGCACCCAGTCTAATTAGTTACAAAATATTCAACAGCTTCCCTGTATAGTTTTCAGGAAATTGATAGCTAGGGCATTCGGGGATCGATCAATCCAAACACGGCGAGGTATGGGTGGAGCTTAGCTAGTGATGGGCGGGGCATAGCTAAAAATGGAAAGGTCCATTAAGTCACCAAAGTAAATTTTTCGCAATGTTTCATGTTCCACATTCAAAAGTGTTAAAGTGGTCAATCGGTCCTGTCCGAGCCTAATCCTGATTTAGTATTTGATTAGTCTTAATTTTGAAAAGGGTCGCTCTCCAGTACAGATGGTAACGTACCTGCATAGATACAGACACATAGATAACTTTACATTTGAAAAGGTTTCAACCAAGCCATTAGCATAAATGATGAGAACAATTTCGCTACTATCCTCGGCTACTTTGGATTCGGCTTGTGTATTTGGTGATTGTTTTAGCATTGCTGTGAGAATCAAGTTAATGTGTGAATTACACGACTTCTGACTCCACACTCTTCCCCAGGTCATGTGGATAGCTTTTGACAACGTTAGCTGTCGCTCTCTGAGCTCATCTGTTGGTAAACTGAGCATGGTTGATAGAAATACAAAGTACTTGCGGTACTACATATGCTTGAAACCCTTGATTCAATGCATCACAGCGTGTATCAATGATTGGAAGGTAGGCACTCACTCTAACATTATCTCTAGGTGATAGTTGAACGTCCTCTGCCGTGTCGAGTTCATCATGGTGCTGTTTCTTCTTATGCTTATCATCCTTATTGTCAATGTGGCCGCACTTTTCAACACCTTTCTGTTCAAATTGATCAAAACACGGACGCGAGTCCTCATTTAACTTCCAAAGAGACTCAAGTAACTGTACAGCTGTGGGGACAGACCATCCTTTTGCGGCTGCAGGTTTATTTTATGGAATCTCTCCAAAAGTATCTGTAACACTGTTTCAGCCTTGGTGTCAGCAGCTTGGCTACAATCTGCTGACAACTCTTCTAACATGATGACACTTTCACTCAGAGCCTTGGAGCACTAACTAGTGTTGACCTAGGTGTGTCCGATAAACCTTTATCAAATGTGCAGTATTTATTATTGCTGCTTTGCAACGAATAATAGTGTTTTCTCTAGCGATGAGTAATGTTCTGGAGTAGCATAAACAATTCCGTAATTACAGGGCAATTTTCAGCTACACATTTGCCCACCAAATTCAGAGACCGATCCATGTATAGTACATACTCGGCGTAAGGGCACATCCTTTATGGAGCTTTGTGTACCACATTTCCCCGACATATTACTTGCATTGCCATAAAACTGGCCACGTGATCTGCAATGTGTATTTTCTTCTGGAGAAAATTTAGAACGATCGTAGAAGTTTCCTTATCCGTGCGACTGAGCATGGCTAGGAACTTCAAACAGCGTTCAACTTGCCCATTTGGCAAGACAATGCGGACGGAGAAGCTCAGTTGGTCAGTATGAGATATGTCAAGGGTAGAATATATAGAAATAGAAAAGTACTTGTCATTTCGAGCCTCATTTGTAATTGCAGACAAAATTGTGCGAGCTATCAGTTGAATAATCTCACAAACGAATTGTGATACGTGTGCTGTCTGTTCACTACCCTCATCTGCATGCCTCCTGATATGTGCTGCCAGGAAGCTGTCATAGAATCAACCTCAGGGCCAAATCTAGGAATCAGGGGCCCTGTGCAAAGTGCCCCCTGATGTCAGAGAGCAGTGGCATTTGGCCACATCAGTCTTATACAATACAGCTCATGATTAATTTGACATATTTCAAACACAAAATAAAAAAGATACTGTTGAATATTTTGAACATATTTTGATTGGAAGAGATAGTTGCCTAAGGCAGCAACGTCTTCGAATCCAATTATGTTCAACATATTCAACAGAACATTTTTACACCGTGTTCAAAATCGTTTTCTTTTGGAAACACATTGACTATTTATGAGCTACACTACAGGTGTGACATCGAGGAGAGTAACCTGAAGTTATATAGGGGCCACAAAATTAAGAAAAATAATTCGTTAGTCGCCTTTAGGGAGCCCTTGAAATTTGGGGGCCGTGTGCAAATTCACTTGTTGCACTGCCTTAAGCTCGGCCCTGACCAACATGAGGAGGATCAGTGACTTTAAAGCATGAAACTCATAAATCTGTGTTCCTCATCCTTTATATGATCCCGATGAAAAGAAGTAGTGCCATACTGTGATAATAAGATATTTGAACAAATTAACGTATAATGTCGACAACTACCGCCAGAAACTACTGATCTATGACCCGGGAACATAGAAAAAAGATGCATTTCTTTACAGTCAGAGAAGCTTTGTATGGATTTCTTATTTAAATAATATTTGTATTTATTCGGCCTGCGGGGCCCTTGTGAGGTGCCGGCCCATGTCTATATACAGTAATGACAGGAATTAGCATTTTAATTCAATGTGCACTGTAGCTATTCGAGTAATAATATCTACATGGATGGGACATTGATCGTGAACTGGTCCATGCTTTTGGGCATATGTTTGTGGTGATGGGGCTTCCATTCCCCATCCACACACCTACGCACGCACACAAGCACGCGTGCACGTGCATACACGCACGCCTGCGCTCTGTCTTGACAATGCACTTAGTGACCCACATGACCTCAATAGGTGACTTCAAACTTAAAGCAATCATAATATGTCCCAATATAAAGGCGTGTGCTAAATCTGGTGATTTTACCTTTTTGTATTCGAGAGCTATGGCCAAAAACGTGGATTCAAATATGCACGTTTTGGCCCCGTGACCTAGATATTGAATTGTTTGTCGTGAAACTCGTATAACTTCTAGCCACCTATACTATAAAAGAATGGGCCAAATTTGTAGATTCTAATACTTGCGTTCCATATTTATGGCTAAAAATGTGTATTTTGGGATGCACCTGGTGACCCAGTGACCTAGATATTTGAACATTTGACGTGAAACTAATTTTTTTTCTATCGAACCGCAAGATGAATATATGTTGCCGATTTGGTGATTCTACCTTCTTGCATTGTAGAGTTATTGACGAAAAAGTGACCGCGTGACGTCGATTCTTGACCTTTTGACCACAAACTATTTGTCAAATTGGGTGATTCTACCTCATAGGATTCCCTAGATAGGCCTCTGATAAACAGACAACCACGCACGCACGCACGCACGCACGCACGCACGCACGCACGCACGCACGCACGCACGCACACTTGGACGGCGCGTACAAGACACCCACGCCTGTTTTCACGTAAATTACTTGAGATTCAGCAAACTTTATTAGAGTCTAATTTGTGCTCTAGACTTCTTATAACAGATGGTTAATATTGACATATTGTCTATGAAAATACAAGTATTGTTCCAATGACATGATTATATTGCGCCCTGAATGGCGCATAGTATTTCTATTATCTGTCATGTTCTAGCGGATTATTAGAACCCAGGTCATTAATGATCCGCCCAGCGCCGGATCAGACGATGAATGGCGGTAAATGTCAACTAAAATAGCTCCATAATTCTCGGTATGTTGAAAAACCTCTCTGCCTACATAACCAAAAATACGGGTATTATGGTGATTAGAAATCTAGCCAATAATCTGTCAATCATATATCAGGTTTTATTCGGCAGTAACTCAGCTCTACCAGTGAGAGAACAATATATACCAATAGTACTCGTGTACTGATACCTAACTCTTTCAGCGCGGCGACACGGAGCGGACTGCAAACGACACATTCAATATCACTTTTTATGAAATTGCCTTTTGTACAAACCCTTTTCAATATAATTTCTCCTAAAATAAAAAATACATATCCAGTGGTCACCATTAATTTGGCCTTAATTCGAATGCAAAATAACGAAAGTAATGGTAGCAATATACTATGCTAATCTGTCACAAGAGTGGGTTAATGGGATACTCATGGTCCTCTGCAGCAATCATCTATTTTAGCAAACAGCAGACGGCAAGTCTTAATGGCCAATATGCAGACGATTAACAAAGTTTATTGCCTGATTTGCCACAAACATAATTGCGGATCAATACCCCTGAGGCTATTCGAGCTGTCAGAGAAGAAATTAATCACATGCTTTTGTGAATGTTGCCATTATCATGGGTGTGACATCCGGTGTGAATGTATTGTATAAGTACGACATCGAGAGGGATTTCCCTTCAAAACAGTACTAGCAATGTTGTTGTTGTTGTTGTTGTTGTTGTCGTCGTCGGTGTTGTTGTTGTTGTTGTTGTTGTTGTTGTTGTTGTTGTTGTTGGTGTTGTTGTTGTTGAGTAAGGATAATCTTCCAATAGTTTGTGGTAAACATTTGTTTTGTTAAAACTATTAAAACTACTAGTGGGAGAGAGGACTAAGAGACGATACATAGATTAAAATAAATTACAATAACATACAGAATTAAATAATCAGACATTTAATACACTCAAACAAATGATACAAATATACAAATAGATTACCGTCAAACAATCATACTACATGAACCAGAGATAGAGAATATGGATTATTATGACTGCAGGTTGGAAATGTATACTGTACTACAATCTTCTGCTATGATTTTCGATATTGCAGAGCAAGGCGTCGTCATTAGGAAGGAAACCAGAGTCTACTAGCCTAGGGCAGTCTATGATAAGTTGAGGACTATGACAACAGCTATGGAGATAACGCAAATCACAAACAACAGCAACATCAACAAAGACATTATCAACAATAACACTGACAATGGCAATGATGATTGAGATGGTACTGATAATGACACTGTAAGTAATACATTTTCTACTGAAGATTTACTAAGAAAAGTACATAACTTTATAAGAAACACAAATCCGTTTTAACATTATTGAAAGTTCTTTGTATTATCTGTCTATCTATAAACCGGACAAATGTCAATAGTGTATTTGTGTATGTATGGAGATCATGTTGATGTGTTTGCGTGGTCACACCTGCAGATAGCGACCACCACATGGGCCACCAAGATGTGATCACTAAAACATATGCTTACCTAATGCATTTTATTTCAAGTGAAAATTATCCTTTGCGGACAGAATGTGGCGGTTCCTTGCGCGTCACCGTCATACTGTGTCTCCCTCCCTCCCTCCCTCCCTCCCTCCCTCCCTCCCTCCCTCCCTCTCTCCCCCTCCCTCCTTCCTCTCTCCCTCCCTCCCTCCCTCCCTCTCCCTCTCTCTTTCTCTCTCCCTCCCTCCCTCCCTCCCTACCTCCCTCCCTCCTTCCCTCCCTCCCTCCCTCCTTCCCTCCCTCCCTCCCTCCATCCATCCATCCATCCCGCCCTCTATCCCTCCTCCTTCTCTCCCCCTCCCTCTCTTTCTTCCTCTCCCCATCTCTCTCTCTCCCCTCTCTCTCCCTCTCTCCCTCCCTCTGTCTCTTCTCTCTCTCTCCCTCCCTCCCTCCCTCCCCCTCTCTCTCTCTTTCTCTCTCCCTCCCTCCCTCCCTCACTCCCTCCCTCGCTCCCTCCCTCCCTCCCTCCCTCCATCCATCCATCCATCCATCCATCCATCCATCCATCCATCCATCCATCCATCCATCCATCCCGCCCTCCATCCCTCCTCCTTCTCTCCCCCTCCCTCTCTCTCTCCCTCTCTCCATCTCTCTCTCTCCCCCCCCCTCTCTTTCTCTCTCTCTCTCTCTCTCTCTCTCTCTCTCTCTCTCTCTCTCTCTCTCTCTCTCTCTCTCTCTCTCTCTCTCTCTCTCTCTCTCTCTCTCTCTCTCTCTCTCCAATGTACAGCTGTTACAATAAAATATGTTTAAATAAAATGAAAATGACACTGATTTTGCAAAAGGAGCGCATATAGTAGATATGCATTTGAAATAACGATTGTGACAGTGGGATGATGACAACAATGAAGTCAGCCGGGAGCAACAATGATGTCGATGATGATGTCTAGGACAATGGAAACCACAACAATAATGGCAACGACGACGATATTGACAATAATAACAAATGCAGTCACTAAAGAGAAATATTTGAATAAGAGGTGAACCCTGCAAAGAACAATTTAGAGTCACGGTCAGAGAATCAAGTAGCATTTATCCCTGAATGTCATCTGCGCATTGGACTGGGAATATAGCATAGAAATATTCTACGAACATTTCCAACCAGACAAGCTCCGCCCATGTTTTTCGTGTGTTGGGATCGATGTATATACTTTGAATCCTGAATTCCCAGAGTCCCAATTTCTTGGTAATTAAACAGCTAACCTGTTGAATATTTTGAAATGAATTTGACTGGGGGCTGGTGTTGTCTATGAGAGCAACAATGACGGAACCCCATCACCACAGTTTGACTGGGTCAAAGTAGTTTCAAAATATTTAACAGAATGCTTATTAAATTGTAAAGACATACACTTCGTACACTTGACAGACTATTAAGCGTTCAGGGCGGACTTAGCTACGTCATTCATTCCGCATCTTGATTGTAACATCAGCCTTTATGGGACGCAATTCATTAGGACGTCATATACTTGAGTGACTAGATTAGATTCATCCATTATTTGCTTTCTATACCGAATTAGCAGATTCTCAGATGCATTCTGTTCTTGTAAACAGCTGAAACATATCAACTCACAATACATTATAACATAGTTTTTGAATCGACGATGGACTCAAAGCTCAAAGCTATTTATTTCACAGTATATTTTACACGCACGACGCTCGCTCACTCACGCGCACGCACGCACGCTTGCACGCACAGTATGTTTATTATGATGTAAGAAGAATTCGGAAAATCCTCCTTACGTTACGCCATCTGAACTCAGATACTTTGTATTGAGGAGTGATCCAGTTCTCTTTATCAACACTAGCTGGTCAACTTAGGGGTATATTACATTTGGGTATTGCTGCAGAATATATGGCTTGGAACAAATCTAATTAATTTCGTTGTATTTGTTTTGGCAAATGGAATCACGTGACTCGATATCTGTCCTAACATTATTGTCAAAAGTATCGGGATTAACGTAATCCAAGGAGCTGACTCTTCTTTGAGACCATGGATTATCATGGGAAAACGCGGGAATGAAACACCTAAGATCGTGTTGATCCTGTTATCCCATATATGTGCCTAGCAGTTATAGAATAGTTAATCTGTCTTTTCCAATAAACAAGTCAAACGTAATTGGAAAATATGGTGGATAATGTTAAATATAGCTCCAATCTTTCTGGACTGCCATCAGCGAAACAGCTTCGAATGGGAATAATATCAATTCATATTGATTCCCTGAATGGAACTTTCCAGTTTATCAATCAATCATATGATGTCATAATCAACAACGTGACGTGTAGGATAATGTCATAATCAATGGTGTCATGAATGCCGCTTAATTGATGACGGACTAAGCGCTGTTGTACGAATTGTAAGTCTCTATTATTTAATAAACATTCTGTTGAATATTTTGAAACTCACAAAAACAGCAACAGCATCCAGTCAAATTAGTTTCAAAATATTCAACGGCTTAATTCTAGAATTTTTTTGGAAACTGATGGTCAGGGATCGACCGATTCTAACCCGGCGAAGTGTAGGCGGAGCTTAGCTAGAGATGGGCGGGGCATAGCTAAAACTGGATTCCTCCATTATAAATAACACAAAGAAAATAAGTCTTCATCGTCAGACAGAGAACGAAATATTCATCACAAATCTGCCACACAGATCACTAAAATTCCATCCTTATTCATCAATATATAAACCCCAAACCCGCTACACATATCACTCTTAAAATTCCATCCTTATTCATCAATATATAAACCCCAAACCCGCTACACAGATCACTCTAAAATTCCATCATAATAGATTAATATATAAACCCAAAATCATGCCACTTCCATATCATTGAAAAGTATTAATTTAAACACAAATAACTCGTGCCAAATGCAAACAGAGAAATTCGTCTTACAAACAGAGGAAGACACAACCAAAATAAAAGACGTTAACATGTAACAGCAGCTGTAATCTCTTGAATGATCTTTTGCCTTGGAAATATACTCACAGGTGTTTGCAAACTCCGCGGACTGTTTTCTGTCAACGGATGGAGAGTTCTACTTGAGGTGGACGTCAGCTGGATGAACTACCCACGAACAACCACACCAATTAATTAATAGGTACAGTTTGGTTGGAGCATTGAGACTATTAGTTCTATTAAATATTAACATTATGGTTCATAGGTTTTATTCAAAACTCCCAGATGGTATAATTCGGTCTGTCAGTCAATTATTTTAGATCTCTGTCCAGGGTATCTGGACAAACACTACTTTCATAAACTCTTTGATATTCATATTGGTCATTGCACTATTTGAGCATAGAACTCCTAGAAAGCTTATTGATAACACGATTGAGAACTATTATTGATATATCGAGTTGATTGTTCTCCTACAGTAATTCACGAATCCATTTCTTCAGTCAATCACATGACGTTATAATCAACTAAGTGACGTATAGGATGACGTCATAATGATTACACCATGACTGACCCGATTTAGTCCGTCTTAAACGTTTACTAGTACGACACGTTCTACGAATTGTATGTCTTTGTTTTTGTATTATATGTCTTTGCAACAGCACCCAGTCAAATTAGTTTCAAAATATTCAACAGCTTACCTGTACAGTTTTCTGGAAAAGGGAGTTCAGGGATCGATCGATCGATCTGAACGCGAGCGAGGTGTGGGTGGAGCCTAGCTAGAGATGGGCGTGGCATAGCTAAAACTGCAAATCTAAACTGTGATGTAAACTGTGTTCCAGATATATAATGGTGCTTAATTGAATAAGTTACAACACAATAAGCATCATCGATAGGTTTTAGTCAACACTTAACATACTCTGAACACGCCATGGCTAATTGCTTGCGCGAACAATTTCTTTGTTATGAATTATTTGCTAGAACAGCAAAGGGAAATTGGAATTAAATATTGATATGTGCACAATTTGAAGGAGAACACGTTTATTGCATCATACGATCTCACACTGCTGTCTAAATCGATAATAAATTACACATTAATACAGATAACTAGGCCTTAAGAATAAATTTCAGCCTTTTCTGATGAAATCCAATGATTTTAGCTTTGTGTATATTAATCTTTCTTTAAATGAAATAAAGTTCCCGTATCATGTGATAAAAATTAAGTTGCCTTGATTTAACTTAGTAGAGCCATTCATTTTATGTTGTAATTCGTGTTCATCTCTCGGAATGTAAGATTGTAATGCAATCAGGCGACAGGAAACAATAAATGTACTTATATGCGTATTTTTCTCAATGAGGGCACAATTTTGGATTTTATTTATGCCGGGCCTACTATTTTTACTAATGCTTTTCAGGAAGAATTATATCCACTAAAATATAGAGTGTGTACATGTACAACTCCGGAATTAACTATCTACAGTGTCTTTTCATCCCAACTCTGAGTTTCAGGAGAAAAACTAGGATTTTGGCAATATTATATGACGTCAGAAGTCTGGGTGATCACATTCATTGTCTTATATTTTATAGACTTTTACAATCTCAGAATTCTATAACTATACTTTGATTCAAAATCAGTAAGAGTAAAATATCCATTGAAAAAGAAGCCGCCAGTGCACATTTTCTCTATTAAAAAACGAAAGTGCAAGTGTCCTGGCACATCGATTCCACTCCTTCACCATCAATGCACTGGCTGCACTACTGAGGTAAAGTATAATTAAGAGTTTGGCGTCTGCTAAAGGATGATTTGTCTAAACCCCGTTTCTGCCATGCACAGTCCAATGTGCATCTATTCACAGGTTTTCTGAATTTTGAAACTCCCACTCCGTTACCGTCATTAATATCTAGGGTAATTGCTGATCTAATTTTTAATTATGTTTATCATGATACTTAAGCAGGTCCTCCAATAATATGACAGAAAGTTTCAAATTTTATTCTAATGCTGAATGGCTAAAATTAATTTTATGTAAAAATTTCAACTCCATTACCATTACTTGGTAACAATTCTTATGTCACTTACTCATGATTAATCTTGGGAGTGTGTGCGTCTTAAGTCGGCGAGACATATGCGGCGATGATGATGTGCCTACTACATTGCTAAAAATCTCCACTCCGTTACCTTTGTGCCTGAATTTTACAAATATATAATAATATTTTAATGTGCATTAATTTCATTGTTACTCCCATTACTGTGTCAGAGTCCCACCTAGGTATATTATCATTTAAGGAGGATCCAATATTCATGGTTCCTCCGGGAGTTCAACACTGTTACCAAAACACCATTGCTAAAGCTCTCAAATGTGTTACCATCTGCCCTGAGATTTGCATTATAAATGATATTTTATTGTACATTGGGTTCTGTGCTAGTTCCATTACTATGTCAAAGCCCCACTGGGCTATAGTATTTTCTAAATCTGGTGCAGTATACAGGAGTTCAACTGGTAGTTTAAATAATCTAATTTACTGGATATGATAGTCCACGACCAACAAAATGTGAATATTGAAGATCTTTAATTGATGTTTCGAGACATATCACATTCAACCTCAATACATTAAACCTTAGTCAGGGCTTAATCCATTAATGAACGTTCAATGCTACTTACATTGCTAAATGGACATGATTGGTTGATTTGGTTTCCACGACAACGGATGTAAAAATGTATTAGAGTCTGAATATTCATGATTAGCTACATATAGAGGATCATTACGCTTAACTTTGTTAAAAAAACACATGGCTATAACTCTGGAATACAAGAAGATATTATCACAAAATTGTACATACATATGCTAGGATTGCTTTAAGTTTGAGGTCAAAGGGTAAACATTCAGATCACTGGGTCCCACATAATTAAATACGAGAATATAATCTTCTACCATAATGGACCTTTCTATTTTTAGTTATGCCTGCCCATCTCTGGCTAAGCTCCACCCACACCTCGCTCATGTTGGGATCGATCGATCTCTGAACTCCCTGACTGTCAATTTCCAGAAAACTATGCAGATAAGCTATTGGTAATTTGAAACTAATTTGACTCGACGCTGTTACTTCCTAGCAACAGCGTACAGTCAAATTAGTTTGAAAATATTCAACAGCATGTCTATTAAATAGCAGAGACATACAATTCGTACAACGTGTCGGACTATTAAGAGATACAGACTGGCCAAATAGAATCATTTATGATGTAATGAGTATGACGTCATCATGCACGCCACTTAATTAATTACGACGTCATATAACGTCAGATGATCGATGGATAAACTGGAAAGGTGATTTATGGAATGCAAGAAGGTGGTATCACCAAATTTGTCACATTCAGTGATATTTATTGCTGATCAGGAGCAATTAAAGTTTCAAGACAAAGGGTCGAATATGTGACTGTTTGGGTCATTAAGTAGATCATCAAAACAGAGTGCCAAGGCATGGGAAGCATCTCCCCGAGTTCATTTTATATTGATCTTCTGTTCGGGATACATTAGGATTGGTCAAGCCCAACATGCACACATAGAGAACCACTCACTATGAATTCAATATGAATGAAAATTGTTAAGCTCATTCCTAATGGTGGTTTTCAGAACAGAGACACACATACGCACGCACGCACGCACGCACGCACGCACGTACGCACGCACGCACGCACGCACGCACGCACGCACGGACGCACGCACGCACATGTGTTAATTGTGTCATGCAACGTAGGGAGCCAATTCAAATCTGCAATTCAAATAACATCAAATCTCACCATCAGGCAAACTGATACCTGTATCCGAAGGTGACATTTAAAAGGCCATCGGATCACCCACAGTATGCTAAAATCCAATATTAAATATATCATAGAGCAATTTGGACACATCGTAAAGCAAAATACACATTCGCATCCATTGTAAACATTTCTATAGCGTGTTCTTCTTGTAATTTATCATGAGCGTACCTGTGTCGCACTAATCACATAAGGAACTACATGATTTCAGAATGATAAAAAGAATGTGCATTTGTTTTAGGAGTTTGGCTCTGCCGTTTGATGGGAGATGGATTGAAAGCTTCTAAATAAGGTCTTACCAGGGAATCACCCACATCACAGAATGTTGCTTAATTGCAGTTGCATATTGATACTAAGCATATAAGCTGGCTCGTGTTTGTTTCTTTGAGAGCGTATTTATGTGAAAAACGATTATGACGTATTAACATCAATTGACTTTTCCAGTTCATCCATCCATCGTATGACGTCATTATCAACTACGTGACGTGTTGGGTGACGTCATAATCATTAGGCCATGAATGACTCGGTTTAGTACGTCTTAAATGCTTAATAGTCCGACACGTTGCACGAATTGTATGTCTTTGCTATTTGACAAACATGATGTTGAATATCTTGAAACTAATTTGATTTAGCGTTGTTGCTGCTATAGGCTTACCTGTATAGCTTTCTGGAAATTGATAGTCAGTGAGTTCAGAGATCACTCGATCCTAACACGAACGTGTTGTGGGTTGAACTTAGTTAGAGATGGGCGGGGTATAGCTAAACCTGGAAAGGTTCATTGCATGGACACATGAGGTCTATGCAAATCTAGAGAAATTCCCATCTATACAGCTATTCAGATGACATAATAATTTGTACCCTCAGATTTCTATCGTGCTGTCAAACGAAGATATTTTATTTTTAATAACTAATTGTGATCCACTTTACCTTTCTATGAACTCTGTCATGGCTTAATTTTCAACTAATATATTTATTTTATATCACATCTCACCAAAGATTCAAAAAATCTAACCGACAAGAGGGCCAACAGATCAGCAGACAGACATGCATACTGATTTACATTCGCTGCGAATCACTGTGCACAACGTCGGCCATGTGCTTCGGCACATCCTAGATGCTGTAGTTTGACAGCGAGGGGTCAATTCATCATGGCGACGGGAAATCACCCAGCGTCGCAGCTACCCAGTGATAATGACAAGCTAGTACATCACTCAACACTAATTACATATTAAACAAGAATCGGATCACGCTAGGAAAATCATCTACATAGCTCTATGAAGGACACGATGTCTGGTCCTTAGAGCAAGGCATACGGCACCGCTCACATTTCTTCAACAATAAATCATTGCTAGCAATGGGTCATCACCACCAGTTATAGTATTCATTCAAGAGAGTGATTCACGGAGACTGTGTCTGCTTGATTGTGAATTAGTGAGGACCGTCTCTGTGGTTTTGTTAAGCTACAAATCACACAGCCTAACAATGAAGCTGAATATGGTGTTTGACGTTAGTTCAAGTAGTGCAATTTAATGACATAATACGTACACATTTGTCTTATAACATTGCATCTGTTACAAAGTATGTCCGTCATGTCCGTACCTGTTCAGCGTTTTGATGAAACACTACAAACCATCAAATGCTTTCGAATAGCATTGCAGTGGATCCCTCACACTGTGGAGTCCAAGGAAATGAGGAAGCAGACACGATGACCAAAGTGGGTGCAAAAGAGAATCAGACAGAACACATGGTTACCCATACAGAGATGAAGACTATCATCAAGTCACTCTATAGAACACCTCAATCAGAAGATGCCTACCATCATCTCTCGAGGCCAGAGCAAGTGACCATTTTTCGTCTCAGAACTGGACACAACAGGCTAAACCAACACATGTACAGGCGGTTCCACCTTACTACATCGCCCGCTTGTCCTTGTGGAGAAGCAGAACATACCACAGAGCACATACTTCAATGTTGCAGTACGTATCAGCTGCTGAGAGAAGAGATCTGGCCTTTGTCAACCTCTTTCCTTGAAAAGCTGTATGGGCCTGTGGAAGAACTGCAGAAAACCACAGATTTCATCTTGAGAACGGCTCCCCAAGTGTGATACCAGCGATCGAAAAGAAGAAGAAGAAGAAGAAGAAGAAGAAGAAGCGTTTTGGTTCTATCAGTAATTTGTGGTTTAGTGTTCTGAAGTGACACACACATGTAGGTTCCCGGTATGGTAATTGTTTTAAAAGGTTTCTAGTAAGAAATCATCTTTATTGATGTTGTAAAATGTTAGTCTGCTTGAGATTTCTAATTCAGATTTTCATTCAATAACATATTGCTGTTGTAGGTTATCTTTGACATATTTTATTGTTCGTTATTTTGTCAACATATTCTTCATAAAAGCTATTGGCAATTCCTACCGAGTTTATAATATCGTGGATACATTCAATCCATTTAATTTGGAAGTTATGTTGTCTTGCGAGGTCTAGGCCAGTGAGGTATAATACAGAGGACAGTATGCCATAACAACACTTAACTATATCAACCCAGAATCTAATCATTTTGCACTTTATCAGAATGCCTAATCGATAGTTGGCCACTTCCCATAAGTCATAGCATTTGGCATTGATTTCTTCATTAACAAGATAGTTTAATAACATCTTAATTGACATGATTCGATTATGTTTGTAATTTCAAACCCCCAAATTTCAGAGCATGTAGAAAGACAGTTGTATTCATTACATCAAATAATTTGCATTGTAAACATAGTGTGATGCCATTTTCTTTGATTTTCCTAATTATAGCGCACATCGCTTTTGTTCCTTGTTTCAAATTTCTTTTTCTTCTGCACTCCCAGAAATGTTCATTATATTTAAAATTTACTCCTCAAAACCTATATTCATTGCCGATTCATTGCCGCCAATTTGGAATTTAGTCAATATATATTTTCTTAGTTTGGAGAAAACCATGACCTTGGTTTTAATCGTCATTTAGAGCAATCATTTTTTAAATAGAAACTGTCCAAGGCGTTCTGTAGGTGGTTTGACGTATGTTGCTAAGATCTCTGTATCATCTGCATGTAGTAGAATGGAATAGTACAGGGTTTCACTAGCCAGTTCACTTACAGAGGCCAATCCATTCTTTCCGTGTTTTTGTAATATTCTTTTAGGTCAATTAGAAAAATGACAAAGAAAATTGTTGACACTTTTTCTCTGTATTGTACACGAGTTTTGCATAAATAATAGCTTGAGTTTTAAAAATAACATACAAACATATGCAGGATATGCTATGTTTTAAACGGTTTAATCCACAGTCCATTTCGCTATATTGTATCAAATGCTTGCCAAAAATTAACAAAGCAACAAGATTTTTTTTCTGCGCAAACATCAGTTCTTTAATAATATACGAGGAAAAAAATATTATCTAATGTCAATGTGTATTCTTTAAGTCTATTATCCAGGATTGATCTAAATAATTTTCCTAATGAGCTAAGTGGAGTTATCTGTCTTTAGTTTGATGGGTCTGTTTGCTCGCCTTTATTTTATAGATCGGGAATATCTTACCTACAAGCCATGTTTCGGGTACAACGGGAACGGCCGATTATTTCCATTAGTTCGACGGTTCCAAAAATCTACCCTCGAATTTCCTTTATTAAAAACGGTGCCAAATGATATTCTAAAAAGTAAATCTCCAGCGCCGGATTAAGCCTTGCCAGGGCCGGGGTGGGGGGGGGGGGGGAGGGGGAGGGGCAAAGAGTTAGGTGGATGCGAAAGGCAAACCAAAAGGGGGTTCCGGGGTCCTCCCCAGAAGAATTTTGAAATCTAGATGCTCGCAGGTGGCATCTCCTGTACTTCAAGAGGTAAATATGGACCATCAGTTGGCTGTTGAATTATTATTTTTTAGCCATTTAATTTCATTTTCTTTGTTCACTCACTATTTTTAGCCGTTCATTTGTGAAAACAGGACTGGATAAAAAATCTGAATGAGCAAAAAATGAAATTAAATAGCTAAAAAGTAGAATAATTTAACAGCCAACTGAGTGATCACATTTACCTCTGGAAGCGCAGATGGTGAGCTCATCTAGAAGATAAAAACAATATTAAACTGTAATACAATCATAAACCAGTCACGAACCATCTGACTCTTAAACATCAGAAGAGTCTCAAAACAAAATAAAACCCCGCTCTTTAATAAGAATAATACTGAAACAATATATAATGGACAAATAAAACAATAATACCATATCCTGTTATGCAGTTTCTCTCTTTACAAACGAAAATAACTCTCTGGTCCAGATAGCTATTGTCGTTTGCAAAAAGAGAAACTGCATAGAATACATTATTTGCTAATGAAATTTTTTTTGGGTATGGAAAGAATTGTGGACTGGTCAAAATCTGGGCCGGGGGTGGGAGGGGAAATGCCACCCCCGCTGCCCCTATTATAATCCGCTACTGTGAATCTCTATGAATTAGATTCACCCATGAGACTCATTAGACAGGTACACTACATCGCATCTCTCTTTAATATATACGATACAGAACAGATGGTGTTTTTAAAATACAAGATGCAAATGCATCATGCACTATTGTTTTAACAGGGCACAATATTACGTTCATATATCCCTTAATCTATCCTGTAAGCTAGTTATAATCTCGTATACCTATTCGGCGCTTGGCTAGATGTATACCTATGGCTAGAGGCCTCCTTTTGAACAACAATTCGTTAAGTATTCGTTATATTACCAGATTTCGCAAATTTTACTTATTCTTTTTCCGAGATTCCACCTCAGATAGGAGCACCGTGATCAGATTGTTATATTTCGCCAGATTTTGGCACCTATTTATTAGGAAAGCAAGATAAAATACGGGCTGATGAGTTCCACTCAAGAGGCAATATGAGTCCAGAATCATCTTGAACAAGAGAAGGATATAAGAACTTGGAAAGACATGGGTTTGATGGATAGCTAGGCCCACATACATGGAATCAGGAAATAATAAGAATTCGAAAATGAAATTATAGAGTCTATGCCTCAAGAAGAAATTAGGCGGAGGAATTATGTGCATCAAGTATTGTCAGCACCATTATGTATATTTACATTACTTTTCATTCTCGTTTGTTCGCAGCATTATTAGCTAATAACACGGATTGCGTGAACACAGTAGGAGATTAACGGTAGGCTGACAGACTACTTTAATGGCAGTGAAGTGCGATTTGAAGAAAAGTATTAGACATTGTGTTTCACAGTACACATTTCACTTCCATTCACTCCTAAATGTCTGTCATGTCTCGCTCTTTGGAGTGCGATCCTTTCATTAGTGACGTACGCACACAGCATGATCTGCATTACGCAACCATATCACGGAACATGCACATGATACAACCATAATATCGCAGATTACTCGACCCGCACTGGGCCAATATCGGGCCACATTGGCCTGGTATCGGCCCAGTGCCAGTCCAGTAGCGTGCGTTATCAGCGAATATTAACCACCATAAACAGGTGGTTTCTTAACACATGGATCGTTATTGAAAAAGAATTCGGATCAAATGATTGTGCTTCTTTAAGACATGTGTTTTCTCGACCATCTGTTCTAAAGTATCGCAATCAATTGTCTCCAAAAGTCACATGGTTTCTTGAGCAGGTTTGATGTGCATATATTCCAAAGCAGCAGATTACTTGTTCAATAGTTTGAAGATCAGTTGACGGAATCTTTGTTACATGGAGCAAGAATATCAAGTCACTATTTTCAAAATATTAAAACCATTTCTTATTTTGCACAGTGTTTTATAAGTACATATGAGTGGTTGTCAATGCGGGATTAATGTGAAGAGGTTGCCATATAATAAATGTGCAATGTACGTGTTATGTACAGAGTGACGAGTGATGATTGGAAAATGACAGCAGGGCTTATTATTTGAAAATCAAGGAGCTGACGTTGAGATTAAAGACGTGAACAGAATAGTCGGGTAAATTTGTCAAAGAGACAGGAAATCACTGGTCATGGTCGCAGAGCCATATGGCCCTGCGACAACCAGAGAGAGATTCTAACAAGCAACTACATCATTCAATTCACACTCCAAATTTCCTGTCAGGAAAGCTCTAAACATGACTATTGTGGCCACGATATTTCAGGCATATTGCCATGATTACACAATATGCCATTGCTAGTAATTGGCCAAGTATTCATCCATAACGCTACGCTAGGAATTGTCGACCTGCTAGAATGGGATAGACGGCGACCCCTCGCCGTCGATTCGTGGTATTGGCGAGCTACAAGTCACATAGCATTAAATCACGTTAATAATATGTAATCGAACTCTTAAATCTCCGCAAATTGACAGCACAATATAGCTAGAGCCCTTAATCTGCCAAGTACAATAGTCCATGATTTATATGCTCTAGTATATGGATTAGTAGCCACAACACAATCATTCTTAACTTCAATAATACCATTTCTTTGACCCCAGCGCATTACTAACACCAATTAAAACAGCAGAAGATGAGATGGCACTCAAACCCTAAAAAACGGACGTGCATCCGGACCTGATAGCATGAACTATTCAAATACGCAAGTGACATTATCTCAAAACCGATCAAGCACCTTATCAATTCCGCTTTTATGCACCACCTTCCCATCGATGCTGTAAACCAAGCCACCTTTATTGAGCTACACATGCCCAAAAAGCCACCTGGACCCTCAGCCAATCTACGGTCCACTGTGCTCATCAACAGCATACGGAAAATCATATCCAATGTTACTCTATGCCGCATCCGAGACAAGATCGACGACTTTGCCGGAATTACTGGCATTAAACGTGGATGCGGCTTCGCAGATATTGTATAGGCCTAGTGCATGCTTGTGTCAGTAGTTATGTTCAAGCACTGGGATTTCCATAAAATGAGCATTGACATGTCACGTGCCTTCGACACAATTACAGCTCAAAGATCCAAGAATTACTACGCCAGGTCAGTTGCAATGAAGATGAGCTACGACGAGTGAGAATCGGCTCACCACATGGAGATGGTCATCCCCTATGCTTTACACCTGTTGCTGCTGCATTGAAATCAGTGCGGGAAAATTCTACAAGACCAAACACACTCCCCCTCCCCACTGTCCATACTGGGTATGCTGCTAGAGATGGCATATGCCGACGATGTGGACTTCATATTCAAGGAAAAGAAACCCCTTGACGAACTTCCCCCAATAGCTGCAAACAGACTAAAAATCTAGAATCTCTTTCTGAATGAATCCAAAACAGAGTTCACATACATATACCTATCTACAAAGCATGAAACTAAAGAAAATGACGATCCATTTCGTGGCGGCGAACCATGGAGGAAAAGTAAAATCCTGTACTCACTGCGTTGTAGTACTACAGCAATTGTTGCACGCTGCGTCTTTGGGAACATAGCGCTTCAAAACCTCTGGAAGCTATGGATTCGTTGATCAAAGATGCCCTTGCCGAAAAGTCTACATTTATATAATGCAACCTGCGTATCGTTGTATACCAGCTGGACATCTCCAAAGGCAGCGCTAGACAAACTTGATGCCTGCCACCGCAAATAACTACGCACCATCACTGGAAACAGATGGTCAGACAGCATACTTTCCAGTGATGCACTAAACAAGATGTGTAATACATCGCCACTGTTAATACATAATAGTATCCCAGCAAGGAAGGTCCATGTTTGGCCATGTGCTAAGGATGCCAGAAGACACACCAACACAGAGAGCCTTCGAATTCGCCCTACCTGGAGCCAGCAAATACAAAGCTGGGAAAGGACGTCACTGCGTAAATCTGCTAAGCGTGTTGCGAGGTGACCTCAAGAAAGGAGGACCCGGTACAGTCATATCAACAATGTACCTGATGAAGCTAAAGATTTTGGCTGAGGTCAAGACACAGTGGGCATAAACGAAGGAGGACTGATTGCAGCTGTAAGATGATTCTACCACTAAGCCGCAGAATGCAACAATCAGACATTTCTAACTGCCAATGAAGATTAAAAGGAATTCCACGTTAATTATTAAGAACTATTTAAAAAGCATATTGGCGCCGAATAAGTGGAAATAAGGTCAAAATATTATGGCATAACCATTGATGTCACTAGAAATGAGATCAGACGGACAGAGACCAATAGGTATGAGAGAGAGAGAGAGAGAGAGAGAGAGGAGAGAGAGAGAGAGAGAGAGCGAGAGAGAGAGAGAGAGAGAGAGAGAGAGAGAGACTGACCGACAGACAGACAGACAGACAGACAGACAGAGAGACAACGAGAGAGAGAGGGAGCTATATATCTATCTCCCTCCTCTCTCTCTGTCCCTCCCTCCCCCTTCCTCCCTCCCTCCCTCCCTCTCTCCCTCCCTCTATTTTAATCCATCCAGAGCATCGTGATTAGAGGATTATATCTCGCCAGATTTTGGCAACTATTTATTATGAAAGAAAAGTTTTCCGATATATTTCCACCCAGCAGTTACACATACCAGTTCCTGTCTGCCATAGGATATATTTCTGTACACTAGAATGCAATTTCGAGTAATTAAATGATGGCTGGTCCGTCTGAAAAAATACATTAATTTTGTTGAATTTTTAGGATATTATCAACAATGTGGAATTATTAGGATAATAATGTTAAATGACCAAAAATTTAACTGGAGAATTGGTATAAATATATTTTCAGTGACATAACCATATTGATTGTATGCCGTGTGATCCGCAAGATTCAGTACCAAAGAAGGAAGCCGGGGTGGTGGATGGATGGGGTTTTTGGGGGGGGGGGAGGAGGGGGAGATGAGTAGATCAGATATGAGCTGATGATTCCACTCAAGAAGAAATATGAGTACACGAATCATATGGAAGAAAAGAAGAGTTTTAGCGGATAGCTAGGCCCACATCCAGAGAATTGGGGGAAAAAGAAGAATTAGACAACGAAATTAGCCAGTCAAAGTTCTGTTCAGGGAACAGGACTTCTATGCAGGAAGAAGGAAGGCAGAGAAATTATATTCACGCTGTCTTACCGCAGCATTATGTCTAAATTCATTCGTTTGTTCTTGTTTGTTCGCAACCCAGTTCTGATGCCACGGGGGCATGACACAGGACTCACTCTATGATTTCTTTACGAACAATGGAATTTATTCATCTAGAATTATCAATACAGCAAATCCATTGACGACATCATTAGCTAATAAAACGGATTGCGTGAACATAGCCAGAGTTTAGCGGAAGGCTGGCAGACAACGTTAATGGAAGCGAAGCGCGATTCGAGGAAAAGCATTAGATATTGTCTTTCACTATAGACTTCTCGCTTCCTATCACTTGTAAATATCTGTCGTGTCTGGCTCTTTAGAAGTGGCACCCTTTCATTATTGGTGTGCAAGCGCAGCAACATCTGTCTTAAGTAACCATATCACGGACCTTGCAAATGATACAACCATTATAATGCAGGTTACTGGGTCGGCACTGGGCCAATACCGAGCCACATTGGCCTAGTATCGGCTGAGTGCTGGCCCAGTAATATAATTTATCAGTGAATATTCACCATTATAGACAACTGGTTTCTTAAGTTCACAGACTCGTTATTGAATAAGAATTTGGAGCCAAAGATTGTGATTTTCATCTACCTGTCTTACAGAACAATACTCGTTGTCTCTACAGGTCAGATGATCTCTTGAACATGTTTAATGGCTGTAGGGACGATTACTTGTTGAATATTTAAAATCTAATTTGGCGGAATCTTTCTACCCTATGGGCAAGAATATTAAGTCACTATTTGCAAAATATTAAACCAATTTCTTATTTTACACGGTGTTTTATAAGTGTAATTGCATGGCTGTGCATGCAGGATTAATGCGAATATACCGACACTTGTTAAATGTGAAATGTTTTGTGTTATTTGCAGAGTGACGAATGATGATGGGAGAATGACAGCAGGGCGTATTATTTGAAAATAAAGGAGCAGTCATTGAGATCGAAGACGTGAACAGAATAGCGGGATCAATTTATCATTGAGGCAGGAAATCTCTGTCCATTGTCGCTGAGCCATATGTCCCGGTGGCAACCAGTGAGAAATTCCGACATGCAACTACATCATTTAATTCACAGTCCTTGCTCAGTCAAGAACATTTCCTGTCAGGAAAACCCTACACACGACCAGGTGGTGGCCATGAGATTTCACGTGTATTGCCACGATTGCACAATATGTTATTGCTACTAACAGGCCAAGTGCATATGTTCTGGTATTCATCCATAATAATAATAATAATAATAATAATAATAATAATAATAATAATAATAATAATAATAATAATAATAATAATCTTTATTTCAAGAGGGTACCTCGTCAGTGGCCTGATGTTCCCGAGGCCCTCAAAACATATATACACTATGTACAATAATATATAATTATATACACGCCAGGTATGTACAAATAGACATGTGTACAATAATTGCACTTACACGCACGCATGCACGCACTCGCCGAGACACGCAGGCGGGCGGGCAGGCAGGCATACAGTTAGGCAGGCAGGCAGGCAAACATGTAGGGAGGTAGACAGGCAGACTTATACTAGTTGCGAGTCTCTTCAAGGTAACAGGCAAGCTGTTAAAAATATTTTGGGAAACTAATTTGACCGGACCCTGTAGCTACCTAAGGCAGCATCTGCCTCCAGCCATATTAGCCCCAAAATATTAAACAGAATATTTATTAAATCATACATGTTCAAGTTCACTTTATATAAATGTACATAACGACTGTGGTGGTAGAGTATTTGCAGTACAGTAATAATTACATGTGTATAATATTCATAATTCTATGATTCGGTAGTAGTAGTAGTAGTAGTAGTAGTAGTAGTAGTAGTAGTAGTAGTAGTAGTAATAGCAGCAGTAGTAGTAGCAGTAGTAGCAGCAGTGGTAGTAGTAGCAGCAGCAACAGCGGCGGCGGCGTTTGGCGGCAGCGGCAGCTGCGCCGGCAGCGGTGGTAGTAGCAGCAGTAGCGTAGCAGTAGTAGCAGTAGTATCAGTAGCAGTAGTAGTAGTAGTAGTAGTAGTAGTAGTAGTAGTAGTAGTAGTAGTAGTAGTAGTAGTAGTAGTAGTGCTAGTAGTAGTAGTAGTAGTAGTAGTAGCAGTAGTAGTAGTAGTAGTAGTAGTAGTAGTAGTAGTAGTAGTAGTAGTAGTAGTAGTAGTAGTAGTAGTAGTAGTAGTAGTAGTAGTAGTAGCGATTGTAATAGTAAAAGTCATTTTTTTTTTTTTCATCCTAGCCCTTAATTATCGTATTATAATTGTCCCAAAGGAAAGCCTGGCACGTGTCTAAGACCATTGTGAATCCCAAAGCGTTTTCGTCTCTTCAGATGACCAAAACTTTGTCTCCAAGGCAGATGTGGCAATGAAACGAAGAAGAACAGATTATTATTATTATTATTATTATTATTATTATTATTATTATTATTATTATTTTTATTATTATTATTAGATGTTCATCTATCTTGTATGTTTGATGTGAATGACCTAAGTGTTGACGAATGCTTAGTATTTATTGGTACAGAATTCCACATTTGCGTTGCCATGTATGTGAAACTGTACCTCGCGTAATCTGTTCTTATTTTTGGAGGCTTTAATAGACTGTTCGTCTTCGACCGTAACTGTCGAGAATGCGTGTCTTCTACCAACGTAAACATGTCTTTCATGTAGATAGGTGCAAGGCCGTTTAATGATTTATATGTCATGATATTGGTCTTAATTGACATTCTCCGAGTTAATGTTGTCCAGTTCAATGTTTCGTACATTTCTTGTGATGGGGTTCTATAGGGTACTTCTAATATTATTCTAGCTGCACGTTTTTGTAATTTTTCAAGCTTATTTAGCAATGTAGGAGTACCGGCATAATACACAAGACAACAGTAATCTATATGGGAAAGGATATATGCCTTATAAAACAGGTTTCGTTCTCCAACATTCATATATTTCTTATTTTTCTTTAGCATATAAATAAGTGAAGCGATCTTGTTACAAATTTTGCTAATGTGCAGTTGCCATGAAAGGTTGTCATTAATATATACGCCTAAAGGTTTTGCTTCACATTTTTGTAATTTTATCTTGTGTACTATTCCGGTACTCCTACATTGCTAAATAAGCTTGAAAAATTACAAAAACGTGCAGCTAGAATAATACTACCATGACGCTACGCGAAGAATAGTCGAGCTGCTAAAATGTGATGGACAGCGACCTCTTGCCGTCGATTCGTGGTATTGGTGAGCTACAAATCACATAGCATTAAATCATGTTAATAACATGTAATGAAACTCTTAAGTATCCGCAAATTGACAGCACAATATAGCTAGGGCCCTTAATCTGCCAAGTACAATAGTCGATAAGCGTGACGGCGGCGAGCCAGTAAACATAAGGGCAGAATGGCAGAAGAATTGATGTCACTAGAAATGAGATCATAAGAACTGAGACTTGTAGAAATGCGATCATGAGAAAGCAAGACACGAGAAATGATGTCAGGATAAATAAGATCAGGAGAAATGAGGTCAGGAGAAATGAGGTCAGGAGAAATGGGGTCAGGAGAAATGAGGTCAGTAGAAATGAGGTCAGGAGAAATGTGGTCAGGAGAAATGAGGCCAGGAGAAATGGGGTCAGGAGAAATGGGGCCAGGAGAAATGGGGCCATGAGAAATGGTGTCAGGAGAAATGAGGTCAGTAGAAATGAGGTCAGGAGATATGTGGTCAGGAGAAATAAGGCCAGGAGAAATGGGGTCAGGAGAAATGGGTCAGGAGAAATGGGGCCAGGAGAAATGGTGTCAGGAGAAATGAGGTCAGTAGAAATGAGGTCAGGAGAAATGAGGTCAGTAGAAATGGGTCAGGAGAAATGAGGTCAGGAGAAATGGGGTCAGGAGAAATGAGGTCAGTAGGAATGAGGTCAGGAGAAATGGGGTCAGGAGAAATGAGGCCAGGAGAAATGGGGTCAGGAGAAATGGGGCCTGGAGAAATGAGATCAGGAGAAATGAGATCAGGAGAAATGAGGTCAGACGAAATGAGATCAGGAGAAATGAGGTCAGAGGAAATGAGATCAGGAGAAATGAGGTCAGAGGAAATGAGATCAGGAGAAATGAGATCAGGAGAAATGGGGCCAGGAGAAATGAGATCAGGAGAAATGAGGTCGGGAGAAATGGGGTAAGGAGAAATGAGGTTAGGAGAAATGGGGTCAGGAGAAATGGGGCCAGGAGAAATGGTGTCAGAAAAAATGAGGTTAGTAGAAAAGTGTTATGACGATCACACAGAAAAGGAAGAAAATTGAGCAAACAACGATCTCATCCATATTACTTTAAGTTGTCAAGTTTCAGGTATGGATCTGCTCAGAAAAGGCTATAATATACCAATCAAACATCACCGAGCCGATTAATGTTTGCAAATGTCGTCATTTGGTCACTCTGTTCTGAACCATCTCGTGAGTTTATAACATTAAAATGATCACAACAACGGCAGAAATATCGTTTCTAAATGGAGGGATATAATCTGTCACTCAGGTATCTGACGTCATATTATAACATTGCACATGTTAGCTGGCGTCACAATCATAATGACGTAGCTCCACCGCAGGACTTCTATGCAGGAAGAAGAAGTTCGTCAGAGGCAATATGTCTATTAACATTCTTTTTATTCTTGTTTGTTCCCAGCCCCGTTCTGCTACCACCACAACATGGCATAGGAATCACTCAGCGAATTCTTTGCAAACAATACAAGTTTATTCATCTAGAATTATCAATACAGCAAGTCCATTAACGACATCATTAGCTAATAACTCAGATTGCGTGAACACAGTAAGAGTTTACTGGAAGGCTGGCAGACTAGGTTAATGGTAGTGAAATGCGATTTGAAGAAAGGAATTCAACATTGTCTTTCGCTGTACACTTCTCACGCCCATTCACTTGTAAATGCCAGCCATGTCTTAAGCAACCATATCATGGAACATGCAAATCATACAACCATGACAACGCAGGTTACTCGGCCAGCACTGGGCCAATATCTAGCCACATTGGCCCGTTATTGGCTCAGTGCCGGCCCAGTAACTTGCGTTATCAGGTAATATTCACCACCATAAACAGGTGATTTCTTAGACACCAGTGACTCGTTATTAAAAAAGAATTTGGATCAAAGGATTGTGCTTCTTCAAGACGTCTGATTTTGCGACCGCCAGTCTTAAAGAATGCTTCAAAAGTCAGATGGTTTCTTGAGCAGGGTTGATGTGCATATATTCCGATGCATCATGGCCGATTACTTGTTGAATATTTTGAAACTAAGTTGACGGAATCTTTGCTACACAATGGAGCACAAATATTAAGTTAATAATTGCAAAATCTTAAAGCCATTTCTTATTTTACATGGTGTTTTATATGTATACGTGAGTGGTTGTGCATGCGGGATTGATGTGAATAGACTGGTACTTAATAAATGCGCAATGTTCGTGCTATTTACAGAGTGGCGAGTGATGATGGGAGACTGACAGCAGGGCTTATTATTTGAAAATAAAGGAGTAGACATTGAGATCTAAGACGTGAACAGAATAGCGGGATCAATCCATCATAGAGACAGGAAATCTATGTTCGTTGTCGTTGAGCCATATGTCTCGGAGGCAACCAGCGAGAGATTCCGATATGCAACTCAATCATTCAATTCACACTCCATGCACAGCAAGATACATTTCCTGTCAGGAAAGCCCTAAACACGGGCAGCTCGTGGCCATGAGATTTCACGTATATTGCCAAGATTACACAATATGCTATTGATAGTAACAGACCAAGTGCACAAGTGATGGTATTCATCCATGACGCTACGCCACGAATATTCGACCTGCTAGAACGTGATTGACGACGACCTCTTGCCGTCGATTCGTGGTATTGGCGAGCTACAAATCACATAGCATTAAATCACGTTAATAACATGTAATGAAGCTCTTAAATCTCAGCAAATTGGCAGCACAGTATAGCTAGCTCCTTTAATCTGTCAAGTACAATAGTCCATGTTTATATGCGGTAGTATATGGATTAGCAGACACAACGCAAACATTCTTGAGTTCAATAGTACTAGTGCTAACTATTTCTAAGATAAAAGGGAATTCCCCGTTAATTATTAAGAAGTAAGAACTCTTAAAAAGCAGGAGGGCGGCGAATCAGTCGACATAAGGGCAGAATGGCAAACGCATTGATGTCACTAGAAATGGGATCATAAAGACTGAGACTAGTAGAAATGCGACAATGAGAAAGTAAGTCACGAGAAATGAGGTCAGGCGAAATGAAATCCGGAGAAATGAGATCAGGAGACATGAAATCTGGAGAAATAAGGTCTGGAAAAATGAGGTCAGAATAAATGGGGACAGAAGAAATGAGGTTAGGAGAAAAGTGTTATGACTATTATGCAGAAAAGGAAGAAAATTAAGCAAGCAACGATCTCAGCCATATTATCTTAAGTTGTGATATTTTAAGTATTGAACTGCCCAGAAAAGGCTATAAGACGTCAATAAAATATCAATGAGCCGATTAATATTTGCAAATGTTGTCATTTCGCCACTCTATTCTGAACCAACTCGAATTTATAATATTAAAATGATCACACCACCGAGACAAATATCTAAATGGAGGGATACGATCTGTCACTCATGTGTCACTCCTGGCCATAGGCGGTGGGTGGGTTGGTAAGTCATGGTGTCGGTATTAGTGTGAGCAACCCAGCCAGACACGCCCTGTGTAGTCTATCTATATAACACGTTGTCTCGGTAGCGGGAAAAGAAAATCTAAGCCCTGATAGTGCACCATCTCGCATGCACACGGTTTTGTAGTTGTATATATGGTATGCACATGTTGCATGGCAATAGCTGATTCTGAGACGGATCACGACATACTGCCTATGGAAAGCGATTTGAATGGGTAACAAGAATCCTTTTACCGCGTCAAACACAATTCACGATTGACGAAAATATTAGGGAGAACAAAATTGTCATTTTTAGAATTGTAACCGTATCTCATAACACCGTGGTAACGAATGCTGTACCCATTTTCGTCCCTTTTCGCACTATCATTCATTTTCTCTTATTGACCTACATTAGTGCACTTACCTTAGTTATATTTAAGTAGCATTCACTGTTAAGAGCTTTTCGCATTAGCCTATCGTCATATACCGGCGCTGTGCACACCGCCCTATGTACTCAGTCATATGTAGATAGAAAGGGAAATAACTGAGATTGGCTACTAGCTCTCGGCTAAATTAACTATGGACTGTTAACATCGGCGTGTAGCACTTACTCACTTATTTATCATCAGTCATTGACTCAGCTTTGGTATATTGATAGAACCGTGCTGGGGGCGAATGTGTCCTAACCGCAGTGCATGAAACGTGTGGTAGCACCCTTGCTGCTGTCTGTATATCCATACCAATCACACTATGTTGCTTAGGTTCATAGATAGTTATTCCCTTATAAGGTATTGGATACAACCACAGAATTTAGTTCCTATGTTGCAGCTATATAGCTATTCTCGCTATTTTATAGTAGAGGTTTCCCTATCCATTAGGAAACTATAGTTGGTAACCTTGCGGTGTGCACGGTAGGTAGAAACAATTGCCCGCAGTTGCCTGTTATCCACCATCCCCGACCAATGGAAGCTATCCAAAACTAAAGCTTCCACTCCAGTCTCCATCTTTGAAATCGCCAGGCGTCGTCTTTGCATGTTGCGAGTCTCCTTAAAACTGTATATGTGCTTCTCCCGCCTTTTGTCTGTATCTGTTTCGGTGTTGCAAGGGTCAGGTACGCTGACAGCTTTTCAATTTATGGTCGTGTCCGAAAATACGGTGTCCGTTGCGTCTAAGATTATTGCATGGTTGCTCACCAAATAACCGCTAACGTAATAAGATAGGATAGTGTCAGCCCCTTGTATGCATGCACCATGACTAAACTATAGCCATAGCATAGGATAAACACAAGACTGTAGAGTACACTACCCATGCAGCATAGGGCAAACGCTTAATAACAAATCATTGCGGGATTGAGTAAATGTCCCCACAACTAAGTTGGAACACCTCATCCCGTCTCCTCTCTCAGTTCACATTTCTCTATGAAAACACCTCTACCCTCCTCTAAGGGGGTGGGCAGATTAACCGTATTCTCTCTCTATCCCCCTCTCTCTCTCTCTCTCTCTCTCTCTCTCTATCTCTCTCTCTATCTCTCTCTCTCTCTCTCTCTCTCTCTCTCTCTCTCTCTCTCTCTCTCTCTCTCTCTGTGTGTGTGTCTCTCTCTCTCTCTCTCTCTCTCTCTCTCTCGCTCTCTCTCTCTCTCTCTCTCTCTATCTCTCTCTCTCTCTCTCTCTCTCTCTCTCTCTCTCTCTCATTCTTCTCTTGATCTGCAGATTTAGTGAATACAAACATTGGCCACTCTCATCCATAATGATATGGACATGTCCTCAGACACTACTGTTCAATTCAAACCATTTGGCGTGAATTCATGCACGAACCGATGGTGCTAACGGAAGTACCACCGGCCACTTTGAGGATCCTCGTCGCGGGAGTACAGACTTCTCCGTGGGACGGAATGAACGAGAAGGTCGGCAAACCGCAACCCAATCCGCCAGTCGCTCCTGGGACCATCGCTAACCAACCAGACCGTCACCGCCCATCGCATCGTCACAGCGATACAAATGGTCACTGGCCGGAACACCCGTAATTTGTGCGAGTATATGTGACGTAATTTCGGACAGAATATGTTTACACAAACCCTTCTCTAGGCATAGTTTAGTGTTGTGATTTCAACGTGCTGAGCTCTGACATGACGGTAATGCCCCTGTAAATCTCTCGATGTTCTTCTAAACCAAACACATAATTTGATTTAAATAATCACTAGAATGCTGAATTATTCACAGAAAGATTGACGGCGTAATAAATACTATCCTCGAGGGGATAACTGGATGAATGGCTTTAGACCTCAACGGACTTATTCGCAAAACGAAAGCATGGATCTTGCGAGGCAATAAATTATGATATCAGACTCTGGTACAGTACTGCAGTGTGCTTACGCGGATTGCACCACGCTTAACGCCCACTTAACGCCAGTGGGCGCTGACTGACCCATTAGATGTTATCTCATATTTATCTGGTAGAGTATTTTACTATTCCAGTAGATTAATTGTATGGATGGCACAATGGACATTGAAGGTACTTGCTTTGGCCTTTATTTGTCTTTACCGGTCAAACAATGGCTATGCATATGGATATACCGGGATATATATGCAGACACGAAGGATTCAAGCAATTCATGAAAATGTGAAATCTGAGAATATTGTCAAGGAAACAAATCTTTGTGAGCGATATCAACGACATATCACATACGTGCACACAGAATAGAGAGCTCCATGTCTAGCTAAGCCCCGCCCATTTTTAGCTAAACTCCGCCCACTTTGTACGAGTATTTGAATGGATTTTATCACTTTGATTCAAATAATCTTGATCTCAATGTAAGCATACAGGCAAGCTGCTGAATATTTTGAAAGTAATTTGACTGGGTGCTGTTGTCGCCATATTAAATGGTAAATTTACCAAATACGTACATACCAGACTGCTGCTGATATGTGCAGCTTTCGTTTCGGGCAAACGTCATTTGACAGTGACGTCAGCTAACGAGTGACATATTTTCAAATATGACCTTATATACTTGACTGATAGATCGGACCCCACTCCCAGTCAAATTAGTTGTCTTGGAATTCTTCTTCTTCTTGCGCTCATCTTTCTCATGACAGTGATCTTAGACCGTTTTCCTTATTTGGTGCATGAACGTTGAAGTTGTCACCAAACTGTCTCTGTCTCCTCTGATCTTCTCTTCAAAAGATACTTCAATAGGTCAGAAGCTTCTTCTAGCCTGTTCATATCGCTGACAGTGCTGCAAGAGATGTTCTGCTGTTTCTTCTGCCTGCTGACACTCACAAAGTGCAGAATCTGTAATCTTGAGACGGCGAAGATGTGCATTGAGACGACTGTGACCAGTCCTCAATCTGAAGATACATGTCTGATCCTCCCTATTGAGGCTGTGTATTGCATCATTATGCTGCCTGCTGGTGGTTCTTGTGGCTTTAATGATATGCTTCAGTTCTTCAAAGTCAACCTCGCAGTTGAATTGTTCTTTATTTGATCCTCCCTTAGCCAGTTGATCAGCTTTGCCATTTCCTAATATGCCACAATGCGAGGGGATCCACTGTAAGTTGACATTGTTCTCTTTAGCCAGTTGCATAAGATCTTCATGAATTAAATCTGTACATTCCGTTCCACTCTCCAGCGCCTGGAGCACTGAGAGGGAGTCTGTCAGGAAGACAATATTTTCATTTCTGGTTTTTCGTTGTATCAGCATTTGGCTAGCTAAGATCAGTGCCTGGATTTCTGCAGTGTAATTGCTACAGTGCTTCCTTTTTGGCAAGCATGAGTCTGTTATATCTCCACATGGAAACCGAATGTGAGCACCTGTCCCTCCATTCTTGACAGCCTGGATAGCTGATCCATCTGTATAAACATGTATCCACTCTTGCTCAGAGTAGTTTTCTGCAATATGACTCAATACAAGGACTTTGTTTGTCACCTCTGCTTGATCTCCCTTGCTTTCAATCCCTGGAATCTAGGGCCATATTGAAATTGTGTTTTCTATTTCAGAAGCTTTCCACGTTCCCTCTCAGGGATATCAGTTACGTTTCTACATCTGGGGAAGATTCCCGACTCTCTGTTTCTTTCAATTTTCTTTGAAGCTAATAAGAAATTGTTCCTTTTGAGCCTTCCTCTAGACATTTGGTGAGTCAGCATATGCATGGGATGGTGAGGCATCAATTTGAATTTCTCGTATTGAATCTTGGCCTTGATTTCACGTCTCTGCTGGAGCGGCTGGATATTGGTAAGTTCTTCCATCGCTGCTATTGGACTGGTCTTCATAGACCCTGTTATGATACGAAGAACCTGATTTTGTACCTTATCCAATGTCTAAAGGGTGCTTGGAGCAGCTGTCATCCATGATGATGAGCCGTATTCGATGATTGGCCTAACTGATCCAGAGTAAACCTGTTTCAGAATTTTCATGTTAGCTCCCCATTTTATTCCAGAGAGCTTCCGCATAACTGCCAGTCTTCGCTTGGCTATACCTGCAGATTTTCTGATTTGCGCCTTCCAGGTTAAACTCGCTGCTTTGGATTTATTCTTGCCTTTCTCTTGTGTATCAACTGTGGTTGAAAATCTCCAAAACCTCTTTCTTTCCAATAGTACCCAGATTCCTCAACATCTCATTGGTTATTCCATCTGGTCCAGGAGACTTCCTGCTTTTCAGAACTTTCAAGTTTTTCTCCAACTCGCTGATGGTCAGAAGCTCATCCATTCCCGCGGCATGTATTTGTGTCTCTCCGCTCCCCTTTGCAGACTTCATTGAAGCTTTTTTATGACCCACGGGCACATCTAGATTGCTTACTTTCTGAAACGTACAAGCAAAGTGTTCAGCAGCAGCCTCTCCTGTTTTGATTTTACAATCCCTCTTCAAGATTTATGTTCGGTACTCTGGTGCTTTCATCGTTAGGCTGCTTCCCAAGCTTCCAGAGTTTGTTTGTATCTTTTTCAAGATTTAAGCTTGACTTTTTTTTCTCCACGATTCTCTGGTGGCTCTGATTTTGGCTTTCAGATATTTTGCCTTTGATTGTTGGAGTCTCACACGGTTGGCTTCTGTTGGGACATTCTCTGCAATTTCCCTTGCATTGGACATTTCTTCGTGTAACTTTTGCGGAGACGTACTCCAGTAAGGTCTGTAATTTTTCCTGGTTCCCCTAGGAATGCATTTGGAAGCAGCAGAGAGTAAAGCAGAGTTAGGCTCTTTAACAACTTTATTGATATTTTGGTTTTTGACATCAATGTCTTTTACCAATCTGTCACTCTCTTTCTGATACCTGTCCCAGTCTGCTTTTTTATAGTTCCATCGAGGAGTCTGATTCCTTTCAATCTCAACATCCATGTTAATGGTAATGAAACCAGGGTGATGATCACTGCCTCCAAGTTGTTTCACAACAATACGCAAAGATTCTTCATGTAGATTTTCTGTCGAAAATGCTAGATCAGGAGAACCTGAGGTATGCCATCGTCTTGAGTAGAATGTAGGGTGGGGGGGGGGTGAGTGGGGGTCATCTGCCTTATTCAAGAGAATCAGCTTCTGCTCATCCATCCAATTGTCAATGTCCTCATCCCTCCTATCAGTAGAATGATAGCCCCATAACTGAGAATAATAGTTGAGGTCACCAACAACGATAGTTGAATCTGGGTGAACTGGGATTTTTTTGAGATTCAATGGTTGATTATTAGGGCAGTAATAGTTGACAGCAGTGACAGGATATGTCTCTGGAATTATCTTGATTGTGAGAATTTCAGTTCCGTCTCTCTGAACTTCAATGATATTTAGGTTATTGCGGACCAGGGTTATGACTTCTCCTTTATGTCTTCCATCCCTGTCAGATCTGAAGCACTGAAATCTTCTTATACAGAATCTTCTGTTGACATTCAGAAGAGTTTCTTGGATACACACGACATCTACACCTTTCTCCTTGAGAATTTGGCTAAGCTCCGTTTTCTTGTTAGAAACTCCTTCAGCATTCCATTGCATGATAGTCAGCGGTTTGCTTACTTGTACTTTAGGTTGAACAACCTTCTTCCTTTTTCTCCAAGGTCTACGAACCTTACCACCAGTTGCTTGGGTGGACCCCTTCGAGGCTGGGGCGGGGCGGTGCTGCACATGCCTGCCGGGAACCCACACGGCGTGCACCATGACAGATATTCATAAAATTAACTGTCATGAAAGATGAGTTGTTTAATGCTATGGGTGGCCACTCACTCCAAATACCTGGCTTGGTACCCAGATAAAGTGTTACACCCCTGAGCCCGACACAAGATCAGAGATCTTAGATCTACTTTGAGGCCTAGCACTTGTAGCAGGGGTCTTGGAATTGAGACGCTGCCATTTCTAAAGGTCGATATGTTTATCTTAAAGAACGACTATTATTTGGTCCCAAAAGTTATTTCCTATGGCAACTATACACCTATGTAAAGGAACACCCTGTCTCTTAGTGATCTTCCTTACGTCATAAAGAATGCGTCCTTTATTCTCTTTGAGGGTTAAATGTCTAACCGAACTGAATGTTGTTAGTACTTAATGTTTCAGAATGTCCCAGTAGAAACATCCTACAGCTGCAATACGTCCTTCTTCGCTTTTGCCCGCTGTGTCTTGTCCTCAGCCGAAATCCTTAGCTTCCTCAGGTCCATTCTTGAATTGAGTGTACCGAGTCCTGCTTTCTTGAGGTCATCTCGTAGCATGCTTAGCAGATTTATGCAATGACGTCCTCTCCTAGCTTTGTAGGGCGAATTCCAAGGCTCTGTGCTGGTGTCTCTTCTGGCATCCTTAGCAGATGGGCAAACATGGACCATCTTTGCTGGCCGACTTTTACAGATAGCGGCGACGTATTACACATCGTTGGAAATTATGCTGTCTGGCCATCAGTGTCCAGTGATGTTGCGTAGGTGTTTGCGGGGGCAGGCATCAAGTTTGTCTAGAGCTGCCTTTGGAGCTGCCCAGCTGTTACAGTTATACAGCATCAAGGATACGCTGGTTGCATTGTATAAACGTAGCCTCTTTATCAAAGGAATCTTTGATCTACGAATCCATAGCTTTCAGAAGGACTGGAAAGCTATGTTTCCCATGGTGCACCGTGCAGAAATGTCAGTAGTATTGCAAAGCAGTGAGCCCAAGATTTTAATTTTCCTCAATGGTCCGCCGCCACGAAGTGGCTCATCATTTTCTATAGTTTTGTGCCTTGTCGATAGGTATATGTAGGTGAACTCTGTTTTGGATTCATTCATAAAGAGAGTCTCAATTTTTAGTTTGCTTGCAGCTATTGGGAGAAGTTCGTCAAGGGGTTTCTTTTCCTCGTCTATGATGTCCACATCGTCGGCATATTCCATCTCTAGCGGCATGCCGAGTATTGACACTGTGGGTGGGGGGGGGGTGGGGGGCGGTGGGGGGGGGGGGGTTGGTCTTGTGGAACTTTCCCGCACAGATTTCAACGCGGCAGCAAGGTAGCAGGTGAAAATCACCAGAGATAGACCATCTCGCTTGATGTCTCAAACTCTACAGACGTCACTGATTTAACTCGTACTCTCAGCTTGGTGTCTGCAAGCAGTAGTCTCACTAGTCGTAGCTCATCTTCATTGCAACTGGCCTGGCGTAGTACATCTAAGATATTTGAGCATTTAATTGCGTCGAAGGCTCGTGACATGTCAATGCCCATTTTATAGAAGTCCTAGTGTTTGGTCATGACTACCGACACAAGCATGCGTTGAGCCCATACAATGTCTATGCAGCTGCGTCCATGTTTGAAGCCACTTTGACATGAGCTGGAGAAGTAATCGATCCTGTCTCGGATGCGGCATAGGGTAACATTGGATATGATTTTCCGTATGCTGTTGAGGAGCACAGTGGGCCACAGATTGGCTGGGGGCTCAGGTGGCTTCATGGGCTTGGGTAATACGATAATGGTGCCTTGGCCTACAACGTCGATGGGAAGATGGTGCATAAAAGCTGAATTGATTAAGTGCGTGATCGATTTTGAGATAATGTCACTTGCATATTTGAATAGTTCATTGCTCATGCCATCAGGTCCAGATGCACGTCCATTTTACAGGGCTCTAAGTGCCTTCTCACCTTCTGCTGTTTTAACTGGTGTTGGTAATGGCATGGGGTCTCCTGAGAACGGGTGCAAGGGCTCATCATCGTGGTCAGTGCACTGTTCCTTGAACCATTCTCAGATTGCTTCGGCTTTTCCCTGATCAGTCCCGATAAAGTGTCCTTTAGAGTTGTGTACAGTGAGTGGTGGTGTGTAGTCAGTAACTCTCAGCACTCGGGCTGCCCAAAACATTTTGTGAGAGTCAACCGTGGCGGTGATTTCATCTGCTAGGGAGTCTGCCTGTTGAATAGCAAGATCTTTTAAGCGTTCGCTAATGTGGCGCAGAATAATATTGCACTCCTGGCGTAGTTTGGTGTGGTCTTCACTTTGGCCATTTTGATAGATGCGCAGCCGTAATGCGTTCTGCTCTGCTGACAGTTTTACTACTAGAGGGTCGTCAGTATACCTAGTTTGGTTGTTTTTAAGAACACATATGGTGCTGGTAGCAGATGATTTCAGTATTTTGGTTAGGGCTTCGTTTGGATCGGAGCTAACATCGATGTTAGCTATCTGCCCCCGAGGGCATTTCTGTATGATATTTGAGTGTCAGTGTCGCTAATGACATTGGGTAGGTTGTAGGTGACTCTACCCTCTTGCCTGGTATGGTGTTTATATATTAGGTAGAGATCGTTCATCTGAAGGCGTGTAATGACTAGTTTATGGTCAGAATTGAGGTCTGTGCCTCCATACGAATGAGCGTTCCGGAGTATGGGGTTTGCTTCTGTCTTGCATAGTATGAAATCTATTTGGTTGAAGACAGCTGTTGTAGCCTTAGAACCTTTTAGGGCTTTGCGATCAGTATTGTGTCCTGTCCATGTTGTCCCGGTGATGGCATGGGTATTTGAAAGCCGTATTTATGACAAATAGGTCATTGGAACTAAGGAATGCCACCAGTGCATCTCCATTGCTGTTGCGTGTGCCCTCTCCATAGGATCCCATGCATAAGCCAAGTCCTGAACTTTTGTCTACAATTCCGAGTTTACCCAGCTTGGAGTTGAAATCTCCGCACACGAACAGTTGCCATCTAGCTGGGATTGTAATGGCCGAGCTCAGTTCTGCATAGATGAAATATAATATTGCTGGATTCTCTTTGGCTTTTTCGGTAGTTGGGCCATATGCGTTGACAATTCGACACTTAGTGGTGGTGTGTTTTCATGTAGGTATAGCCATGTCGATGAATGCAACGCGATCACTGACGTATCCAAAACTAATCACATGATCCAGGACCCTTGGTCCGATTACGAAGCCTAAGCCCCGGTATGTGGCCTGTTTTTGCTCCACGAGCACTAGCTTATAGCCTGTCTGTAGTTGCTGTAGAGTGTTTGGCTACTTTTGTCTCTTGAATGCATGCAATATCGATGTTATAGTGTTCACCGTCTGCACCTAAGGTTTGCCTCTTTGATGTTGCACTCAGACCATGTACATTCCACGTATCTATGGTAAGCTCCTGAGAAGACTGCGTCGTCCGAGGATGTCGAGTACAGTTTCTTGTTTGAAGATGGGTAGACATAGTCAGAGTTGCCTCTGTATGCAGATGTCAGCCCGCAATCCTTGATAACTTAGTTTTTCAACAAAGTTGGTACTTACAGGGGAGACCGGTATGAAGGTGTCATCTTTCTCCCCTCTGATACATATATATATAGAGGAATATATTTCTAGCTATGCCCCGCCCATTTCTAGCTAAGCTTCGCCCACTTTTCCGCATGCTGGAATCGATTTGAAACATTAATTCCCAGAATCTAAATGTCAAAGTAACTCTAAATGTATGCCTAAGCTGTTGACCATTTGGAATCTAATTTGACTGTTGCTGCTTATGACAGTAACCGCTCTAAGTAAACTTACTTTCAAAGTATTCAACAAAATGTTTATTAAATTGTAAATTCTTTAAAGCCATATAATTCGTACACATTAGTAACGGACATTTCGAATGGATGAGTGACGTCATTATAATTGTGAGGTCAGTTAACAAGTGAGGTATTTGCTTATAACGTCCGATACCTTAGTGACGGATCGGATCCCTCCATCCCCATATATCTCTTCATTGTGTATGGATTTACTGGTCACTATCAGACAGATGTGGGCAGCAATGCTCTCGAGTACATTGCCATTGTTTAGTCGCTGACTATTTGCTGATCGAACATACCAGACTAACCAGTGTGAAAATGGTACGTTCGATCGTTTGACCGGTGAATAACTTACTATAATTCGTCAGTAAAAACTGGTCTGCTGCACCTGAACAGAGATGACATGTAGGCCTATGTTGGCGACGCGAGTGGGTTGAAAGACTTTTCTTTCATGTTAATGTCCCCAGAATATTTGCTCTGTTGAACTGACGGTACCACCCAACGGACCTAAGAATGCATTAGAATTTGCAAACATATTTAACATCTTAAGATTTCATACTTTTATACCGCTATTTTGACCAATGTCAGGAGATAAATTCCGCTTCTATCTGACTAAATGAACGAGTCAAACCTACCCCGTGCTTCTCGTACTCGTTTAGTTAGAAATCCAAAATGTGGATTTCAAAGGACAACAGATTAACGCATTCTATACCATCGTCCCACCGCACGGTCTCGTCCTCCCACTAACGTTCTCGTATCGAGTCCCGTGCTTGCACGCTTTTGATGTCTGCACTAAGTTCGCGAAACTTCATAAATGAGGTCAGTCAACTACCGCCTAATAAAATTGATCGGTTATTATCATCCTACTAATATACTGTCAATCACATAGATTGACATTCGTGTCTCGCAAGCTCTCCGTCGTTATTGGTATGAAGCCACGCCTCTATTTTTAGATTTATAGCCAGATTGATATAGGCAGATATTCTGATTGGCTACCTGAAAACTGGCAGTCAACTGTCAACATAGCGAGAAATCGCTGGTTTGCAAGTATGGCCTCGAACAGCGGAGCGATGTGAGTGGGCGTATGTTAGTACGATGATTCTATCCTGGCCTTAGGTTATTATGTAGGTATTTTCCCATGCACAATGGTCCTTCCCACCTTTTTCATCAATCATATGACGTCATACTCAACAGCGTGACGTGTAGAATGCCATCATAATGAATAACGACATCATGACGTCATGAATGGCGTAGATAAGTACGCCACGAACGTATATTTGAAGACGGACTATGCGTTGTTGTGCGAATTGTATGTCTTTACTATTTAATACATATTCTGCTGACTATGTGTAGAATGACACTATAATAAATGAAGTCATTATGACGTCATGAATGACGTAGATAAGTACGCCACGAACGTATATTTGAAGACGGACTATGCGTTGTTGTACGAATTGCATGGCTTTACTATTTAAAACATATTCTGTTGACTATTTTGAAACTAACTTGACTGACTTCACAATAGATTACAAAATATTCAACAGCTTACCTGTGTAGTTTTCGGGAAATTGATAGTTAGGGCATTCTGGGATCGATCAATCCCAACACGGCGAGGTGTGGGTGGCGGTTAGCTAGATGTGGACGGGGAATAGCTAAAACTGGAAAAGTCCATATTCCTCATCCACTGATGATCTACTGAAATGTGTAACGTCTTGTAGTTGGTGGGGTGGTGGACTTGAGTGTTAATAAAACAAACCATGCATGATGCTTATCGTTCTAATGATACACGCCAGCCATGATACACATACACTCTCCGCCTACGGCCTACGCATCCGGCCTACGCATCCGCCTCCTCCTCCTCTTCCTCCTCCTCCTCCTCCCATCCGTCCCATTCTCGTGCAAGTTCCACATTATATAACAGATTTCGATTGCAGTTGTAATACAGCGATACGTCCTTTGTTAACGCAAGCATGTTCTAGCGCCCTTATGAAAACGATCACTCTTAAAAATAAATTACCATGTCCCTTTAGAATGCCACCGCGTGAACTCGGCTATTAACGAGCAATATATTAGACCACGGTGGGCGACGTGATATAACCATAGACTTAGGAGAACATGAACCCTTTTACCGATAAATTACCTGTGTCTCAATCTCAGAGCAAACAATCAGGATAGCAGAATGTTATGAAATTATTTTGACTGGAAGCCGGCTTCTCGTCATATTAATTTCAAACTAGATTGCTCGGCCGATGACGCGTCACTGTTCTGACCGCTTGACCACTCCCCACCAAAACCCTTTGAGGCGGAGTCAAATGTCAACGTCCTCTTACACTCCACAGTCATATGCCACCTACCAAATTTGTTTGAATTCCGTCAACCGGTTTCTGAGGAGGTGCATTGCAATAAATTCTTTACCCTTCTTACCCTTTTGATCTCTTTCCAAGCGGAATTTCCTTGGGGCGGAGTCAAATGTAAATGTGTTCACGCAATCCGCAATCATATGCTAATCCAAATTTGTTTGAATTCCACAACACGGTTTTGAAGGAGATAGCGTGACGGACAGCTTTTAGGATATACGATTTGAATCTGCCCCATGCTCTCCATGGAGGCGGAGCCAAACATAAATGTCATAAGTCACTCCGCAAATATATGTGTAACCGAATTACCAAATTTGGTTGAATCTCCAGGAGGGCCAGAGTCAAAGCTAACTGTCGTCTTGCAATTTGCAAAGCACAATCATATGGGTAATCAATATGCCAATCTGGATTAAATTCCACCCAATGGTTTTGGAGGAGTAAGCGTGATGACGGATGGCCAGACGGACAGATGGACGGCTGTGATTTTAAATATCCCCGACGTATTTTCAAAACGTGGGGATAAATATTCAACAGATTATGTTATGCATCATAAAAATGAACTCTTTCATGGATTTGGGCTAGAACGGGCCAATGTCAACGAATCTCACGTGGTGTAACATTCGAACACGTCTATTCAGGGTTATTACCGCCACACCAGTATGATTGCCAATGCCATTCAAAAACAACACCCAACCGTCAAAACACAGCCCATTGATTAGGATCGTCAATGCATATTGTTAGAGGGAATCATCGTATTTATGACAATTTTACAACTGATGCGTCTACAACCAGATAGAGTTTCGTAATCTCTCTAGCAAATGAGCCAACTTATGCATTGACTTTGCACTCATAATGGACCTTTCCATTTTTAGCTATGCCCCGCCCATCACTAGCTAAGCTCCACCCACACCTCGCCGTGTTTGGATTGATCGATCCCCGAATGCCCTAGCTATCAATTTCCTGAAAACTATACAGGGAAGCTGTTGAATATTTTGTAACTAATTAGACTGGGTGCTGTTGCTGCCATAGGCAGCAACAGCGCCCAGTCAAATTAGTTTCAAAATATTCAACAGAATATTTATTAAATAGTAAAAGCAAACAATTTGTACAACAGCCCATAGACCGTCATCAAATATACGTTCGTGACGTACTTATCGACGTTATTCATGACGTCATTCATTATGTTGTCATTGTACACGCCACGCAGTTCATTATGACGTCATATGATGGCTGGGCACTCTGGAAAGGTGAATTGAGTCTTTGTAGCCAAAGCTTGTGTTATCATGCGCTTATTGTGCTCCGTCATTCTGTAATGTGCCAAAGATAAGTTTCAAAGTACTGATCAATACCTTTAACTCATTGAGTTCCAAGAAATATTTTTGGAACGGATATGCAAGCCGTATCAATATTTGCATCAGCATTTTAATCATATTTTACCGCTTTGAACTCGGAAATCATAGTAGCAGCCATGCATGAATGAGCTATAAGCGCTGTAACAGCCGAATGGACCTTCCAAGTTTATCCATCCATCATATGGCATCATAAGCAACTACGTGATGTTAGGCTGACGTCATAATCAATGACATCATGAATGGCGTAGACAAGAAGGTCACTTACGTCTCATATTTCTGGTTGAGTTTGGTTAGATCGTTGCTGCATCTGCTCGAGTTACATATGCAGCAGCGCGGCTAATACAGATGAACAGAGATGCTGATGATAAGTATTGAGTTTCAGGTTTCAAGCGCAAGCCCTGAATGATGGTTTCAACTAAATGTCATGTTAAAGAACTATATATTATTTTTTTACAAACACTTTCCACGAAATTAATGCTCGGAAACCTCTTCTTGTGCAACTTTCATTTTCATGCCATGAACAACAACAACAACAACAACAACAACAACAAGAACACGACCTTCCTTCAAAATAATCTTGTCTTGGTATGGAATCAAAATTCGTAAAACCGCGAAATTACATATAATAGGTAACATTACTAGGTACGCTTCTGGTCTGCGTGTGATGTCGTTCAGGTTAAAGATGCAGTATGTACGCATAATCAATGATGGCTTGACAGTTGTCGAGTTACAGTCTACCAGCTGCCTATACACGCCCGCGGCCCTGTGGTGCACTCATACACCAATTCGCGTGGATTTGAACTCTGTCTCTAGCCGATGAGCGCTAAACGTGTGAAGCTGATGTTGAATATTCAGATAGTAAGTTACTTAAATGTTTATACTAACTGAGCTATCACTGTTTCTGGTGAAGATACTATGTTTCACTTACATCTTATGAAACAGGCATCGCCTTGTACTCATTCTTAAATCGTAATACATCTGTAAAATATACCGTTTTGCATTATTTCAACTGTCAAATGGAAAATGTTGCTAGCATTAATGGCCTACTCCAATGCCTATAAGCACCGCAAGCGTTCGACGCGAGCGATGCGATCCACTTCTTTAGGACCATTGCAAATCTGGTATATATCTCCTGCTCAGCAAGAACGGCGCACATATAGTACTAGTCATAATCAACGGTCCTCTCCAGTTTTAGCTATACCCCGTCATCTTTAGCTAACACCCACCCACGCTTCGCCCGTGTTAGGACCGATCAATCCCTGAAATTCCTGACTAGCAATTTTCAGAAAACTATACAGGTAAGCTTTTGAATAGTTTGAAACTAATTTGACCGCGTGCTGTTGCTACCTATGACAGCAGCAGCACCCAGTCAAATTAGTTTAAAAATATTCAACAGCATGTTTATTAAATAGTAAAGACATCCAAGTCATACACCAACGCTTAGCCAGTCATCAATTGAGCGTTCGTGCCGAACTTAGACACCTCATTCATGACATAATTGATTACGACGCTATTCTACACGCCACGTAGTTGATTATGATATCACATGATTGCTGGATAAACTAACATTCTCCATTTGTTGTTATCTTGATGAGCATAACCAAAGGTGTTTGTGCATAGTCATGACATAGTAACATATGATCAGTTTGAACAGAGAATTCATAACGGAAATGCCGTCGGTAACGATTACTCCATATCCTGGCATTTGGTTGCAAACCCAACTTATATTGTCATATCTTCGTATGTAGAGCCTGTAAGTTTCGATGCCCCACCTTGATCAGTCATTGTTTGCCTGCCATGGTCACCAGTCACGGCTGGCTTGATAATCTTCTGTTTGTTCTCAATTCAAGTAGTTTATTCTCATGAGAACACTACAGTGTTATAGAGAAGCTATGTACAATATTTCTAATAAATAATTAATAATATATTCTAAGTATCGTTATTAAAATTGTTATGATCATATTTCTCGTCATTGTAGCCGTATTGTGATCACCAATATTAGCATTTAAAAAAAATTATTTTATTATTTCTAAAATAATTCATTTGATAGTAATCTTCTAGTGTTGTGGTTACGCAGCGTGGAGAGCAGCAACACTCCTCCAGTCAAGCCAGTCGCAAGTGGACGGTATGTGGTCTATGAGAGGCAATCCCATAATCGTCATAATTTTAGACTTACATCCTGACTGAGCCCATCCACGACCCACGTCCGATAGCCGCAGACAATTCATGCTGAAAATCGCTTGCATTTTGTATGGCATGCGCTAAGCGACAAAGAGCAACAATCCCCAGCAGGAACCGTTAGCTACCCTCAACTGAGAATGATGAATATGTCCAGTCTGGATGTTCGAATTTTGTTGCCAGGGCTGGCGGTCCTCCAAGGTGTACTCAAGGGGCTTTCTGTCACTAGTCCTGGAGGACCTCCTACTCTCGTACAAGGCTGGATGCCATTCCTATGGGCCGGAATGCCTGTAGTGGATGGTGGTAGTAGTAGTAGTAGTAGTAGTAGTAGTAGTAGTAGTAGTAGTAGTAGTAGTAGTAGGAGTAGTAGTAGCAGCAGCAGCAGTAGTAGTAGTAGTAGTAGTAGTAGTAGTAGTAGTCGAAGTGAACGCACGCGTTTATTTAGCTCTGCAATTGCTGCCCGAATTTGCTAGTTTCTAGCGCGATTTTGTAGATAAATTTTATACATATATTTCGTATTAGTATTTCCTTTCAAACTTTATATTTAATTTGTAAATTCTTGTCTTGGTTGGAGCGCATTTTGTCTCTCTATTTTCTAAAGGCATTCCTCTTAGCTGGCGGTTTTCGCCATTTAATAGGGCTCCTCTTACTGTGGTCAATGCAATACATTTCTCCCCGCGCCGGTCTGCTATTTCTATAGATCGTAGGCTAGCGCATTGTATTTGGCAAGATCGCTTGAGTGAGTGGATTTAATTCCTTTGTCATTTGTAAGCACACGCCTAGTTCTTTAACTATATTACTCCTTATAGTCAGTTGGCTGTCCCCGGTCAACTCGAACAGACTAACAAATATATGACTTGACTATTTAATCATATATTTGTTAGCATACTTTAATCGGCTAGGTGTTAGTGAACCACTTAGAAAGTGGTTCAAACTAACAAATATACGACTGTACTCTCTATTCGTATATTTGTTGGTAGACGTCAGGGTTTCAAAAGGGGACACTATTTATTTAGTGTTTAGCTCTTTCCCCGACGTCTTGGTGTTATATATTTGTATTATATATTGTAGTAGTATGGGGTTCCTCTTTTTATAAAACACCATGGCAACCTCATATAAGCGTACCCTGAGTCTTAAAATCACGACAAAGGCTTGGGGTATTTCGGCAATTGAGGTGTATCATGGGTTGAAGGATGTAGTTGGGGCAGGGCCACGGGTCCTTCAAGGTCTCGTTAATGTTTCCAAATCTGTATGGAATGTCACCGTAGTTAATGAAAGTGTGAAGGAAAAGTTGCTCGACGAGGTCCTTGTCGTGAAGGGTGAGGTGTGTAATGTGGAGGAAATAGATTCTGATCGTCTATTACTCAAGATGAAGGTTCCATTAGAGATCCCAGATGAACGGGTTATCACTGAATTGATCAAGTATGGCAAAGTGGACAAAGTAGAACACGAGACCTATCCATTTGATCGAACCTTAGAAAATGGCATCAGAAGAATTTGGTTTGAAAAGGTAGAACAACCTCTCCCAAGCAAGGTCACCATAGATCGTCGATTTATCTTGCCATTATGGTACAGGGGGCAAATCAAAGAGTGTAGAATCTGCTTAAGCACAGAACATCTTGCAACAGATTGCCCTAACAAAAACAAATGTCTAGTTTGTGGATCATCTGATCATTTTAAGTGGCGATGCCCGCAGAACAAATATGTCAAAAAGGGTGCTGATAAAAGTGCAGAGCAAGTTGTCTCTAAAGAGAATGTCATAGAACCGGTAGCTGCTGAGATTGTAGCGGAAATTCATACTAATGGGAAGCACGCTGCTAAGGAAAATGTCATCGAACCAGTAGTTGCTGAGATTGTAGCTGAAGTCCATGTTAATGAGAAGCATGGGGAAAAAACTAAGAATCCAATCGCTGTAGTTGCAGGCGATGAAATAGAGGTTCTAGATGAGGGGCTAAGTCTTGCTCCAGTAACAAGTCAATCCAAGTTTGATGACAGAGAGGCTAATTCCACACAAGTTGAAGATGAGGATCAATACCCTCTGGAAGAGAGTTTTAATTTAGGACAAGTAAAATTCAGGTCGCAAGATACTGAAACTAACTTTGAATTTCCACTGAGTACACTCAATCTAGACGATTTAAATAATATAGAGAAAGTAATTGGTGTCTCGGATCGATTGAGTGGAACAAAGCGACAGAAGGATGGAGAGAGTTCTGAATCAGAAATAGAGGAAAGTGATATAGAAGACGATAATATGTCAGTCGCTGAATCTGATATATCCATTCAAACACAGAGTTCTAAATCACCTGATGAAATGGTCATGTACAGGTCAGAGGCAGGAGAGGTGTTAGTTCCATATGTGACGGCAAATGGTGTTAAATATAGGCATCTGCGTCATGATTCAGATATATTAAAATATAAGCAAATGGAAAGAGTTGAGCTAAGTAATGCAGCGTTTGTGAGTAAAATAGGTAAATGGTCTAAGAGAGGGTCGAAAAAAACAAAATCTAGTTAGCTTAATAATGGCGGTTTTACACAGCATTTTATTACCTTTTATGCTAATTTGCACACTCAATTGTAGAGGCTTAAATAGTGACATAAAGCAACGTCACTTACTAGAGACACTGAAAGATGAGCAGATTGACATTGCTTTGATACAGGAAACAAAAATTCAGAAGTCAGAATTATACGATAATTTAGAAAAGATTTCTGGATCCAGAATATTTTATTCGTTATCTCAAGATAATAGTGCAGGCGTAGCAATTGTTATACTCCCTCGTTGTTCAGCCTATGTAAATATAATCTCTTCAGTATCAGGTGCAAATGGTCGCTGGGTGAGAGTCACGCTAGATATACAACAAACACGTATCACGTTGCTGTGTATATATGCACCTACATCTCATCAACTACGTCGTAATTTTTTTAAGGAGATGTCTAAAACAGAACTAGATAACATCACTGAAAACATAGTAATGGGTGGTGACTTTAATTGTGTCTTAGACAAAGAAAATGACAGGAATGCAACTTCAACTTATACTGATACATCACATAGACTCTTAAAAGAAATATGTGATAATGAAAATTTAGTGGACACCTATAGAATATCAAAACCTCATGGTAAAGATCTTACATGGTTTTCGGTAGATGGTAAAGTTGGTTCAAGGATCGACAGAATTTATGTGAATAGTTTGTTAACAGGGTACTGGAGAGATGTTAATATTAAGCCAGTTGCATTCTCTGATCATAACATGGTTTGTGTAACCTTTGCCAATGCTGACTGGGTAACAAAAGGGGTCGGGTTTTGGAAATTAAACACAACACTGTTGGGAGAAGAATTTTATAAGAATAATATAGAGAGTTGTTGGCAACATTGGATTAATAGGAAAGCATCATATAAGAGCACATTGCAATGGTGGGAGGATGTTAAACTGGATTTAAAGTATGTTTCCCGAAAGTATGCTATTAGAAAAGCACAGGAAATACGCAAACGCAAGAAAACACTTCATCGATCACTGATGAAAATTAATGCTAAAGTAAATAATGGTGAAGAGAATTATTATGAATTACTGGTTAAAATTAAAAGTAAAATAAGAGATATAGAACACTATGAGTTTGAGGGTGCAAAAATTAGAGCAAGAGCCCAGATGCACGCAGAAGGGGAAAAGCCAACCCGATATTTTTGCGCATTAGAAAAAGCACGGGCAATAGATAAGGTGATGTGCTCATTAAACATGCCGGATGGTTCAACCGTCTTTACCAACAATGAAATGAGTACTATTGTATGCAATTACTATGAGTCATTGTACAAGTCAGAGGGAATTGATGAAGATGCAAAATTGGATTTGTTAGCAAATATAGACAAAAAGGTGTCAGACACAGGCAGTGAATTTTGTGATCAACCCTTAACACTAGAAGATTTAACTAAATCCCTTAAAGGTATGAAACTAGAAAAATCACCGGGGTGTGATGGCCTTCCAGTTGAATTTTACCAAACGTTTTGGCACCTTGTAGGTCCAATAATGGAAGAATTAGGCACTGAAATTTTTGAGAAAGGCCATTTACCACCAACTATGGCTAGGGCATACGTAAGGCTAATATATAAAGGAAATGACAGACGTCTAATTCAGAACTACAGACCAATTTCTCTACTATGTGTAGACTACAAAATAATATCCAGAGCACTAACATTGAAACTAGGTAGTGTTTTAGGAGAAATCATTGGAACAGAGCAGACATGTGCTGTACCCAGGAGGACAATTCTAACCAATACCATGGTAATAAGAGACCTTATACAATTGGTTGAGAAGGATAGCATCCCTTCAGCTGTGATTGCCTTGGACAATGAAAAGGCATTTGACCGTGTGGAATGGGATTTTCTTTTTAATTCTTTGCAATCGTTTGGGTTAGGCTCAAACTTTATTAAATGGGTAAAGATTTTATATACGGATATCAAGAGTAGCTATTTAGTGAACAATCAATTATCCAGAGAAATTGTCTTAGAACGTGGGGTTAGACAGGGGTGTTCCCTATCGCCATTATTATTTGTTATTGTGATGGAATCACTTGGCATAGCATTGAGGCAAATTAATAACTTTCAAGGCATATGTATTCGTGGCATAGAAAGACCACTTAAGCTGTCACAATATGCTGATGACACAACTGTGTTTACCAGTTCAAACAATGATTTTGCAATTTTAAACCACGTACTAGAAAAGTTCCAAAATGCATCTGGTTTGAAAATCAATAAAGGAAAATCCAAAGGATTATTTCTGGGGCCATGGAAAGAGCGGAATGACCAGCCACTTGAAATCAATTGGTCTAATGATACCATTAAGATTTTAGGCATCTATTTTGGCAGGAAACCGAATACAATACAAAATTGGAATGAACGAGTATCTAAGCTTAAGAGAATATTAGCAAATTGGAAGCGTCGTCGTCTTTCAATCTTTGGTAGAGTGTTTGTTGTCAACAACTTGGCATTATCTGGGCTATGGTATACAGCATCGGTTGTACACAGGCCAAAACATGTAGAAAAGGAGGTTAATGAGTTGATATTGTCATTCATATGGGAAGAAAAGAGTCATTTAGTTTCCCATCGTGTTCTCAATAATGCTAAGTTAGAAGGAGGACTTGATTTAATTGATATTAAAGTGAAATGTGTTACTTTAAGGTTAAAATTTTTGGATGATCTTATTACATCAGATGAGACGTGGGCATGTGTTTCACGAGCTCTCATGGAGAGAATTGTAGAACCATTTCTGGCGGAGCATGTGTTTACCTCAAAGAAGCCACCTCCGAATAGCCAAATGATACCAGATGTGTTTAAAGATCAAGTTATGGGGTTAGAAATATTTGACAGATACATGCCTCCACCTACGTGCTGGAAGGAAGTACTAGAACAGCAATTGTGGGGCAATAGTAATATATGTTATAACAATGCAGTACTTTTTCTACCGTCCTTTGCAAAATATGGCATTCAACATTTATCGGATATGATACACCCTCAAACACGTAGATGGATTTCAATGCAAGACGTAGCTAGAAAAACACATATGAGGCATATAGATGTCCAGCGGTTGCTAAATAAAATAAAACATGCTGTACCAATTGAATGGTTTCGTCTGCCAAATGTAAATAATAATAGTTTGACTCCACAACCCGCATTAGTTCTTGATGATGAGATGTTAAAATACAAGATGAGATCCAAGGAATGGTACCATATTATGAGACGAAAACAAGTAACACCTCCCATAGCAATTAGGAGATGGGATGACTCAAGCTATAAACCATCCAGTTGGAAAAATGTATGGAAAATCTTACATTCTCCATCCATACCAAATATGGCTCGTGATTTATTGTGGCGATTACTACATCGACGTCTATGGGTGGGACACTTGACATACAAGTGCAATATTACGACTTCTGATAGGTGTTACTTATGTCAAACAGACGAGGAAACAATCGAGCATTTATTTGCGGAATGTCCAATATCGTCACAATTTTGGGACTATATCAGCCAAATCTTGGCAAAATTTGGAGCGAAGCCCATTGTTCTAGACACGCATGTAGTCTTATTTAGAGAATTTGGATCAAGCGGTGTAAATATCATAAAGTCTGAAAGGACTATTTTAATAACAATACTAACCATAGGTGTTTGGGCCATTTGGAAACATCGGTGTGCACAGACGAAAAATCCATCTATGGGCAATCACAATAGAGCAATAAAGGCAATATTTCGTTCATTGCTGCTGAATCATATTCCTTGCGAATATTTTAGATTAAAGCAGCATGGTAAAGAAAAAGTATTCAAGGACATATGGTGCAAAACAAACATAGTTTCAATAGAGTTGGGAGCTGTAAAAATAAATGAGCCTGCACTAGCTTAAATCATTTAATTACTACAGCTGATTTATCTGTGTCTTTTAATTAATCTGTGTCATGTAATTCATTTTAGTCTGCACTTTGATATTGTTATGTTTAATAATTCATGTTAAGAAATAAACAGACTGGGGTAATTTAATAATCAATCGATAAAGTAATTTGCCATTGAATTATAAAATTGTCCCAGGTAATTTTAGGAATTTGCACAGAGTTTTATAGGGTTATTTGTTCCCGGGTAATTTACAAAACCTTACAACAAAGTAAATCAAAAATGGAAACAAGAGCGCCATCTATTTCCATCTATTTTTCTGTAATTTTCCTGCTGACTATATATGTTATGCTACCCGAATGCTACTACGCCCGCTGATCTTTAAGACTCAGCCCACTGGCGTCAATGATTGACTTATTTGTCATTGATTGACGAGTCACTTTTCATTTGTTGAATAGTTGCACTCGCCACACGGGTCTACTACCACACATGGATTGAATGGTAATTTACAAAACCTTATAATAAAGTAAATTGAAAATGTAAACAAGAGGGCCATCAATTTTTCTGGAATTTTTCTGCCCACTATATGTATTATACTACCCAAATGCTACTACGCCCGCTGATCTTTAGAGAATCAGCCCACTGGCGTCAATGATTGACTTATTTGTCATAGATTGACGAGGCACTTTTCATTTGTTGGATAGTTGCACTCGCCACACGGGTCTACTACTACACCTGGGTTGAATAGTAATGCCTTTGTTAAGTTATGTTTTGCTATCGGAGCTTTATCAGCATATTGTTTTGTATCTATACTTTTTAAGCCATATGTATTTATAGATTGTATTAAAGCTCATTATTTATCATTGTTTTGGTGTAATATTAATCAAGATTACTAGTTCACCAGGTTTTTTTCTGGGGGTTTGCAAGCCTTTTTAAAGGAGTTCCTCCGTGAAGTTTGTCCGACTGCGTCAGCGTCGGTTTTTCAAAAAAAAAAGAAAAAAAGTAGTAATAGTAGTAGTAGTAGTAGTAGTAGTAGTAGTAGTAGTAGTAGTAGTAGTAGTAGTAATAGTAGTAGTGGTAGTAGTAGTAGTAGTAGTAGTAGTAGTAGTAGTAGTAGTAGTAGTAGTAGTAGTAGTAGTAGTAGTAAAAGAAGAAGAAGAAGTAGTAGTAGGAGTAGTAGTAGTAGTAGTAGTAGTAGTAGTAGTAGTAGTAGTAGTAGTAGTAGTAGTAGTGGTAGTAGTAGTAGTAGTAGTAGTAGTAGTAGTAGTAGTAGTAGTAGTAGTAGTAGTAGTAGTAGTAGTAGTAGTAGTAGTAGTAGTAGTAGCAGTATTTGCAGTAGTATTTGTGGCAGCGGCTGCAGCCACAGCTTCTATGTGAACGATGTGTTTCATCATGTTATCTTTAATCACTTAATGACTAAATTGATCAAAAAGTCAAAATATTTGCTTATTCATTGGCCATTTGCAGGCCTAGACAAGAGTACTTCTGAAAAGTCACCACTGGAATGACTGGCTCGGTTATCAGATCAGACACCCCAGTATTACCTGTGGTAAATCCCCACCAACCCTCTCCAGACTTACCAACTCAGTGCTAGTCAGTATGTCAAGATGATGACGAACGTACGAAATTGTTTGCACAAGCAATTAGCTATGGCGTGTTCGGAGTATGTTAAGTGTTGACTAAAGCATATAGATGGTGCTTATTGTGTTGCTACTTATTCAATTAAGCACCATTATATATCATGGATACAGTTTACATCACAGTGTAGATTTGCAGTTTTAGCTATGCCCCGCCCATCTCTAGCTAAACTTCATCCACACCTTGCTCGTTCTGGGATCGATCGATCACTGAACTCCATGACTATCAATTTCCATAAAACTATACAGGCAAACAGATGAATATTATGAAACTAATTTGACTGGTTGCTGTCGCTGCCTAAAGCAGCAACACCGGCCACTCAAAATAGTTTCAAAATATTCGACCGAATGTTTATTAAATAGTAAAGCCTTACAATTCGTACAACGTTTCGGACTATTAAGCGTTTAAGACGGACTAAATCGAGTCCTTCACAACGTCATGATTATGACGTCATCCTACACGTCACGTAGTAGATTATGTTACCAATTATTGCTACTATATGGTGGATAGATAAATTGGAAAGGTCCGTTGCAGCTTTAGTGTAATCTAACAGGAATGATCAATTAATCCGATGCATATAATAAGGATTAAGGAACTTAGTCAAATCCATCGGTTCTAATGCTTTCGTTCATATCAAGTTCTGGCCATCTTCTCGCAATGACGATAAACTTCTGAAAAAATCTTCGCGCTTCCTGGATTTTCACCAGCTTGTGTTGGACACTTACTTCTATTGCTTCAATGCGTATGTTCTATGGCTCATTTGAAGATTGGGTCTCAAACACAGAGCTTTCCATATGTTAAGCGTTCTGTAATAAATCCACGATCCAATCTAATCTCGATACACGATGCCGTTTGTGTGTCCTACATACCCTGGTAAGCGGGCTGTAAATATGATACCGTAGATGGGAAAAAGAATTCCCGTGAAATGGAGGTATGCTTCGTTACTCGGTGGGGAGGGGGTGGGGAGGGTGGTGGTGAGCTTTCCTCCTGCGATTCCTGGTGTTGTATTCTATTTCCCTCTTTATTAAAACCTTTTCCTTCTAGTTGGTTTCTATAATTCATCCACTAGCAATCTGAATCCAAATATACCTTTAGTTATCCGGAAATTCCTTTGCATGCATTCTGCTCAGATTGTGCTTTTCATGATGCTGGTGTTTTGTGCATTGTTGAAATGCATGGCTGGATAAAGCAAGGAATGTAACTGTGCACACCTCGATTAATCGATATATATATAGCAAATTTTAACATTCAGGCAACAATTATTTATCCCAATAGTAGTCTTCTAACAACCTTAAAATGGTATCTGTAACCAGAGCATATGCAAGGCAAAGTATTGTCAGTAGAGCTAGTAGTTGATACACTGTGTTCTAGCTATTCGCTGTAGTGGAAAGAAGCTATATATATATAGCTTCTTTCCACTACAGCGAATAGCTAGAACACAGTGTATCAACTACTAGCTCTACTGACAATACTTTGCCTTGCATATGCTCTGGTTACAGATACCATTTTAAGGTTGTTAGAAGACTACTATTGGGATAAATAATTGTTGCCTGAATGTTAAAATTTGCTATATATATATCGATTAATCGAGGTGTGCACAGTTACATTCCTTGCTTTATCCAGCCATGCATTTCAACAATGCACAAAACACCAGCATCATGAAAAGCACAATCTGAGCAGAATGCATGCAAAGGAATTTCCGGATAACTAAAGGTATATTTGGATTCAGATTGCTAGTGGATGAATTATAGAAACCAACTAGAAGGAAAAGGTTTTAATAAAGAGGGAAATAGAATACAACACCAGGAATCGCAGGAGGAAAGCTCACCATGATATATATATTGCCTGAATGTTAAAATTTGCTACGTTTTGACTGTTTATTGGATGCCTAAATGATTCCAGTGAAATGGAATCAAAAATGTTAATTACTTTCTGGCAATGCATTTTTGATGAGGTTTATTTTGATGAATGTAAAATGATATACTTTGATGTGGAATATTAATAATGGGCAGTTTTAATAATTAACGCACAGTGCCATAAGATTTGCATGAAATAATCTCACCAGTTAAAGAGGGAATTGGATTTAAGCCATCTCCCTGACAATATATTTCAATAAGCTTCAATTATATACTGTATGCTGTAGGCCATGTTTTAGTTCGTAACTAAGGTCTCCATAGCAAGACATGTGCCGTCAGAACAGATCACCATTAATTAACCTGTAAATGACCTTGAATGGTATTAAAATAATAGCAACCCTGATTGTCTAAACATTCACAATGTATAGTTACAAAATCAGGTGAACGTTCATATTTAACAAAAATCTACACGAAATTATAGAAGGGCCTTCACGATAAGTCTGTGTTGTTATTCTGCTGAATAGTTGGCATGCGTGCGCGCGTCCGTGTGCATGCGCGTGTGTGTATATGTGTGTGCGTGCCAGTGTACATACACGGGTGCGAATGTGCGGGTGTGAGTGCGTTAACGGAGTCAATGAATGAGTGAGTCATCGCGTGCTCAGACATACGGCTAAATGAACAAGCAAGACACGGATGATCGAAAAAAATGAGAAAGCAGGCAAGCAGGAAGTGCGTCTCGGTTCTTATATTTCGCATCTGTGCTTGCCCAATAGAAGAATCCTGAATCCTAGCATACTTGATTGATTTCGTATATCGACCCACTAACAGCTCTGCTCTGATAATTTACTTACAGTCGTCTGGAGAAACGTTTCAGCTTTACGCAGTGATCTTGTAATTCTATTAGCGGTGGTCGTATTGCCCGCGAGAGCGACATACCACATCCGATAACCCTCAAGGTCAAGCAGGCTGAATTTAGTGACCAGCGAAATTAACTTATAAATGTCAGAATTATCGTGTTTCAGTTTGTTTGCACGGACACCGACGTTCCCCCCAATCCACTAAACACACACAGGACCTTATCGCAATGCTCAATTCATTGTGGTACTGCCAAATGGCGCAATGGACCTTTCCATTTTGGCTATGCCCCGCCCATCTTTAGCTAAGCTCGACCCAAACTTCACTCGTGTTTTGGATCGATCGATCTCGGAACTCCCTGACTATCAATTTCCAGAAAACTATACAGGTAAACTATTGCATATTTTGGAACTAATTTGACCAAATGGTTTTAAAATATTCAGCAGCATGTTTATTAAATAGCAGAGACATACATTTCGTACAACGTGTCAGACTATTAAGAGTTAAAGACGACTTCATAAACTCTATTTGCTTTTCTGCACATCTCTCTATATATAGGTGAAACCATTGCATGTACTCAAAGTTTGAAATCTCTATGCCGGTTACATAAAGAGTAAGATAATGGACCACTCACGTAGTCAATTACTTCACTTGATTGCTGATGTCGCCGTAAAAATTGAGAAATTCGTCATAAAAGTGTACGAATTGTAGACCTCTCACTAGTGCTGTCTCGTGTATGTTTTCACTCACACAGTCGAGTCGAACACAAAGTATAGCCTTGTTCAAGCCTGTGGGACTGAGTTCTCAGAATAGTATATATCAATGGAGGAATACCATCTGGCACTCAAGTACCGGACGTCACAATTATATACGTCCCTTGTTTGCGTCAAATAGCACGATACGAAAGTAAGATACGTCCGGCAGTAACCATTGGAATTGTATCTCTTTAGTGAATTTATGATCTAATGAACATTCTGTTGAATAACTTAAAACAAATTTGACTGGGAGATGATGCTGCCATAGGCAAATTAGTTCCAAAAGTCTTCAACAGCATACTGACATAGTTATTTGAAATTGATATTTGGGATTGTAGGGATCAATGTGGTAAAATCGATTCAAACACACATACTGAGTGGGTCGAGTTTTGCTAGAAATGGATGAAACTTAGCTCGATATGGACTGAATTCAGTCGCAAGCGTTAGAGGCTTGCTAAGTAATAGAGGAAACAAATCTGTCAGTCATAATAAAAAACGTCACGTGTAGGCCGATGTCACAATCAACTACGCAATGAACGACGTAGCTAAGTCCGTCATGCACCTTTAAAAGTCCGTCAGTTGTACGAATTGTAAGTCTTTAATATTTAAGAAATATTCAGTTGAATATTCTGAAAGTAATTTAACTAGGCCTTGTAGCTGCCATGGGCAGTAACAGCATCCAGTTAAATTACTTTCAAAATAGTATACAGTTTACCTGTATAGTTTTGTGGAAATTTAGATTCAGGAAGGTCAGCGTTCGATTGATCCCTACATGGGCAAAGCGTGGGTGGAGCTTAGCTAGCTACTCATGTGCTGGTCAAAGCTAAAAGTCGATTCATCCATTTGCCCAAATTAGATACGGTACTGCTATTCTTTATCGCTTGTAAAAACTACTACATTAAATTAAGTGTACTACTTGGAGTATGGGCTTTTACTATCACGTCGCTAACTTGACTAGGTTCATTCGACCTAGATTAATTTGTAAACATTTCTCCAAGCTTGGGCACCAGTCATTTGATCGAATTACCAATCGCTGCATTTGACATTGACGTAGTGAAGTGAAAGATTTCGCTGCTATATGCTAAAGTTGTTCCACGTTACATGGCAGTAGATGATTTCAATGGCGCTTCCTATCTAAATGAAGGATATCGTAAGCAGTAGAGGATTTCAATGGCGCTTCCTATCTCTATGAAGCACATCGTAAGCAGTAGAGGATTTCAATGGCGCTTCCTATCTCTATGAAGCACATCGTAAGCAGTAGAGGATTTCAATGGCGCTTCCTATCTACATGAAGGATATCGTAAGCAGTAGAGGATTTCAATGGCGCTTCCTATCTACATGAAGCACATCGTAAGCAGTAGAGGATTTCAATGGCGCTTCCTATCTACATGAAGGATATCGTAAGCAGTAGAGGATTTCAATGGCACTTCCTATCTACATGAAGGATATCGTGAGCAGTAAAGGATTTCAATGGCGCTCCCTATCTACATGAAGCACATCATAAGCAGTAGAGAATTTCAATGGCGCTCCCTATCTACATGAAGGACATCGTAAGCAGTAGAGGATTTCAATGGCGCTCCCTATCTACATGAAGCACATCGTAAGCAGTAGAGGATTTCAATGGCGCTCCCTATCTACACGAAGCACATCGTAAGCAGTAGAGGATTTCAATGGCGCTCCCTATCTACATGAAGGACATCGTAAGCAGTAGAGGATTTCAATGGCGCTCCCTATCTACATGAAGCACATCGTAAGCAGCAGAGGATTTCAATGGCGCTTCCTATCTACATGAAGGATATCGTAAGCCGTAAAGGATTTCAATGGCGCTCCCTATCTATATGAAGTACATCGTAAGCAGTAGAGGATTTCAATGGCGCTCCCTATCTACATGAAGGACATCGTAAGCAGTAGAGGATTTCAATGGCGCTTCCTATCTACATGAAGGATATCGTAAGCAGTAGAGGATTTCAATGGCGCTTCCTATCTACATGAAGCACATCGTAAGCAGTAGAGGATTTCAATGGCACTTCCTATCTACATGAAGGATATCGTAAGCAGTAGAGGATTTCAATGGCGCTCCTTATCTACATGAAGGATATCGTAAGCAGTAGAGGATTTCAATGGCGCTTCCTATCTACATGAAGCACACCGTAAGCAGTAGAGGATTTCAGTGGCGCTTCCTATCTACATGAAGGATATCGTAAGCAGTCGAGGATTTCAATGGCGATTCCTATCTACATGAAGGATATCGTAAGCAGTAGAGGATTTCAATGGCGCTTCCTTTCTACATGAAGGATATCGTGAGCAGTAAAGGATTTCAATGGCGCTCCCTATCTACATGAAGGACATCATAAGCAGTAGAGAATTTCAATGGCGCTCCCTATCTACATGAAGCACATCGTAAGCAGCAGAGGATTTCAATGGCGCTTCCTATCTACATGAAGGATATCGTAAGCAGTAGAGGATTTCAATGGCGCTTCCTATCTACATGAAGGACATCGTAAGCAGTAGAGGATTTCAATGGCGCTTCCTATCTACATGAAGGATATCGTAAGCAGTAGAGGATTTCAATGGCGCTTCCTATCTACATGAAGGATATCGTAAGCAGTAGAGGATTTCAATGGCGCTTCCTATCTACATGAAGCACATCGTAAGCAGTAGAGGATTTCAATGGCGCTTCCTATCTACATGAAGGATATCGTAAGCAGGAGAGGATTTCAATGGCGCTCCATATCTACATGAAGGATATCGTAAGCAGTAGAGGATTTCAATGGCGCGTCCTATCTACATGAAGGATATCGTAAGCAGTAGAGGATTTCAATGGCGCTTCCTATCTACATGAAGGACATCGTAAGCAGTAGATGAATTCAATGGCGCTCCCTATCTACATGAAGGACATCGTAAGCAGTAGAGGATTTCAATGGCGCTTCCTATCTACATGAAGGATATTGTAAGCAGTGGAGGATTTCAATGGCGCTTCCTATCTACATGAAGGATATCGTAAGCAGTAGAGGATATCAATGGCGCTTCCTATCTACATGAAGCACATCGTAGGCACTAGAGGATTTCAATGGCGATTCCTATCTACATGAAGGATATCGTAAGCAGTAGAGGATTTCAATGGCGCTCCCTATCTACATGAAGGATATCGTAAGCAGTAGAGGATTTCAATGGAGCTTCCTATCTACATGAAGGATATCGTAAGCAGTAGAGGATTTCAATGGCGCTTCCTATCCACATGAAGCACATCGCAAGCAGTAAAGGATTTCAATGGCGCTTCCTATCTACATGAAGGATATCGTAAGCAGTAGAAGATTTCAATGGAGCTTCCTATCTACATGAAGGATATCCTAAGCAGTAGAGGATTTCAATGGCGCTTCCTATCCACATGAAGCACATCGCAAGCAGTAAAGGATTTCAATGGCGCTTCCTATCTACATGAAGGATATCGTAAGCAGTAGAGGTTTCAATGGCACTCCCTATCTACATGAAGGATATCGTAAGCAGTAGAGGATTTCAATGGCACTCCCTATCTACATGAAGGATATCGTAAGCAGTAGAGGATTTCAATGGCGCTTCCTATCTACATGAAGGATATCGTAAGCAGTAGATGATTTCAATGGCGCTTCCTATCTACATGAAGCACATCGTAAGCAGTAGAGGATTTTAATGGCGCTTCCTATCTACATGAAGGATATCGTGAGCAGTAGAGGATTTCAATGGCGCTCCATATCTACATGAAGGATATCGTAAGCAGTAGAGGATTTCAATTGCGCGTCCTATCTACATGAAGGATATCGTAAGCAGTAGAGGATTTCAATGGCGCTTCCTATCTACATGAAGGATATCGTAAGCAGTAGAGGATTTCAATGGCACTCCCTATCTACATGAAGGATATCGTAAGCAGTAGAGGATTTCACTAGCGCTTCCTATCTACATGAAGCACATCGTAAGCAGTAGAGGATTACAATGGCGCTTCCTATCTATATGAAGGATATCGTAAGCAGTAGAGGATTTCAATGGCGCTCTCTCTCTACATGAAGGATATCGTAAGCAGTAGAGGATTTCAATGGCGCTTACTATCTACATGAAGGATGTCGTAAGCAGTAGAGGATTTCAATGGCGCATCCTATCTGCATGACGGATATCGTAAGCAGTAGAGGATTTCAATGGCGCTTCCTATCTACATGAAGGATATCGTAAGCAGTAGAGGATTTCAATGCCGCTCCATATTTACATGAAGCACATCGTAAGCAGTAGAGGATTGCAATGGCGCTTCCTATCTACATGAAGGATATCGTAAGCAGTAGAGGATTTCAATGGCGCTTCATATCTACATGAAAGATATCGTAAGCAGTAGAGGATTTCAATGGCGCTTCCTATCTCCGTGAAGGATATCGTAAGCAGTAGAGGATTTCAATGGCGCGTCCTATCTACATGAAGGATATCGTAAGCAGTAGAGGATTTCAATGGCGCTTCCTATCTACATGAAGGATATCGTAAGCAGTAGAGGATTTCAATGGCACTCCCTATCTGCATGAAGGATATCGTAAGCAGTAGAGGATTTCAATGGCGCTTCCTATCTACATGAAGCACATCGTAAGTAATAAAGGATTTCAATGGCGCTTCCTATCTACATGAAGGATATCGTAAGCAGTAGAGGATTTCAATGGCGCTCCATATCTACATGAAGGATGTCGTAAGTAGTAGAGGATTTCAATGGCGCTTCCTATCTACATGAAGGATATCGTAAGCAGTAGACGATTTCATTGGCGCTTCCTATCTACATGAAGGATATCGTAAGCAGTAGAGGATTTCAATGGCGCTCCATATTTACATGAAGCATATCGTAAGTAGTAGAGGATTGCAATGGCGCTTCCTATCTACATGAAGGATATCATAGGCGGTGGAGGATTTCAATGGCGCTTCCTATCTACATGAAGGACATCGTAAGCAGTAGAGGATTTCAATGGCGCTTCCTATCTACATGAAGGATATCGTAAGCAGTAGAGGATTTCAATGGCGCTGCTTATCTACATGAAGGATATCGTAAGCAGTGGAGGATTTCAATAGCGCTTCCTATCTACATGAAGGGTATCGTAAGCAGTAGACGATTTCATTGGCGCTTCCTAACTACATGAAGCACATCGTAAGCAGTTGAGGATTTCAATGGCGCTCTCTATCTACATGAAGGATATCGTAAGCAGTTGAGGATTTCAATGGCGCTCTTTATCTACATGAAGGATATCGTAAGCAGTAGAGGATTTCAATGGCGCTTCCTATCTTCATGAAGGGTATCGTAAGCACTAGAGGATTTCAATGGCGCTTCCTATCTACATGAAGCACATCGTAAGCAGTAGAGGATTTCAATGGCGCTTCCTATCTACATGAAGGATATCGTAAGCAGTAGAGGATTTCAATGGCGCTTCATATCTACATGAAGGATATCGTAAGCAGTAGAGGATTTCAATGGCGCTACCTATCTACATGAAGGATATCGTAAGCAGTAGAGGATTTCAATGGCGCTTCCTATCAACATGAAGGATATCGTAAGCAGTAGATGATTTCAATGGCGCTCCCTATCTACATGAAGGATATAGCAAGCAGTAGAGGATTTCAATGGCGCTTCCTATCTACATGAAGCACATCTTCAGCAGTAGAGGATTTCAATGGCGCTCCCTATCTACATCAAGGATATCGTAAGCAGTAGAGGATTTCAATGGCGCTTCCTATCTACATGAAGGATATCGTAAGCAGTAGAGGATTTCAATGGCGCTTCCTATCTACATGAAGGACATCGTAAGCAGTAGATGAATTCAATGGCGCTCCCTATCTACATGAAGGACATCGTAAGCAGTAGAGGATTTCAATGGCGCTTCCTATCTACATGAAGGATATTGTAAGCAGTGGAGGATTTCAATGGCACTTCCTATCTACATGAAGGATATCGTAAGCAGTAGAGGATATCAATGGCGCTTCCTATCTACATAAAGCACATCGTAGGCAGTAGAGGATTTCAATGGCGATTCCTATCTACATGAAGGATATCGTAAGCAGTAGAGGATTTCAATGGCGCTCCCTATCTACATGAAGGATATCGTAAGCAGTAGAGGATTTCAATGGAGCTTCCTATCTACATGAAGGATATCGTAAGCAGTAGAGGATTTCAATGGCGCTTCCTATCCACATGAAGCACATCGCAAGCAGTAAAGGATTTCAATGGCGCTCCCTATCTACATGAAGGATATCGTAAGCAGTAGAGGATTTCAATGGAGCTTCCTATCTACATGAAGGATATCGTAAGCAGTAGAGGATTTCAATGGCGCTTCCTATCCACATGAAGCACATCGCAAGCAGTAAAGGATTTCAATGGCGCTTCCTATCTACATGAAGCACATCGTAAGCAGCAGAGGATTTCAATGGCGCTTCCTATCTACATGAAGGATATCGTAAGCAGTAAAGGATTTCAATGACGCTCCCTATCTATATGAAGGACATCGTAAGCAGTAGAGGATTTCAATGGCGCTCCATATCTACATGAAGGACATCGTAAGCAGTAGAGGATTTCAATGGCGCTTCCTATCTACATGAAGGATATCGTAAGCAGTAGAGGATTTCAATGGCGCTTCCTATCTACATGAAGGATATCGTAAGCAGTAGAGGATTTCAATGGCGCTTCCTATCTACATGAAGCACATCGTAAGCAGTAGAGGATTTCAATGGCGCTTCCTATCTACATGAAGGATATCGTAAGCAGGAGAGGATTTCAATGGCGCTCCATATCTACATGAAGGATATCGTAAGCAGTAGAGGATTTCAATGGCGCGTCCTATCTACATGAAGGATATCGTAAGCAGTAGAGGATTTCAATGGCGCTTCCTATCTACATGAAGGACATCGTAAGCAGTAGATGAATTCAATGGCGCTCCCTATCTACATGAAGGACATCGTAAGCAGTAGAGGATTTCAATGGCGCTTCCTATCTACATGAAGGATATTGTAAGCAGTGGAGGATTTCAATGGCGCTTCCTATCTACATGAAGGATATCGTAAGCAGTAGAGGATATCAATGGCGCTTCCTATCTACATGAAGCACATCGTAGGCAGTAGAGGATTTCAATGGCGATTCCTATCTACATGAAGGATATCGTAAGCAGTAGAGGATTTCAATGGCGCTCCCTATCTACATGAAGGATATCGTAAGCAGTAGAGGATTTCAATGGAGCTTCCTATCTACATGAAGGATATCGTAAGCAGTAGAGGATTTCAATGGCGCTTCCTATCCACATGAAGCACATCGCAAGCAGTAAAGGATTTCAATGGCGCTTCCTATCTACATGAAGGATATCGTAAGCAGTAGAGGATTTCAATGGCGCTCCATATCTACATGAAGGATATCGTAAGCAGTAGAGGATTTCAATGGCGCGTCCTATCTACATGAAGGATATGGTAAGCAGTAGAGGATTTCAATGGCACTCCCTATCTACATGAAGGATATCGTAAACAGTAGAGGATTTTAATGTCGCTTCCTATCTACATGAAGCACATCGTAAGCAGTAGATGATTTCAATGGCACTTCCTATCTACATGAAGGATATCGTAAGCAGTAGATGATTTCAATGGCGCTTCCTATCTACATGAAGCACATCGTAAGCAATAGAGGATTTTAATGGCGCTTCCTATCTGCATGAAGGATATCGTGAGCAGTAGAGGATTTCAATGGCGCTCCATATCTACATGAAGGATATCGTAAGCAGTAGAGGATTTCAATGGCGCGTCCTATCTACATGAAGGATAACGTAAGCAGTAGAGGATTTCAATGACGCTTTCTATCTACATGAAGGATATCGTAAGCAGTAGAGGATTTCAATGGCACTCCCTATCTACATGAAGGATATCGTAAGCAGTAGAGGATTTCAATGGCGCTTCCTATCTACATGAAGGATATCGTAAGCAGTAGATGATTTCAATGGCGCTTCCTATCTACATGAAGCACATCGTAAGCAGTAGAGGATTTTAATGGCGCTTCCTACCTACATGAAGGATATCGTGAGCAGTAGAGGATTTCAATGGCGCTCCATATCTACATGAAGGATATCGTAAGCAGTAGAGGATTTCAATTGCGCGTCCTATCTACATGAAGGATATCGTAAGCAGTAGGGGATTTCAATGGCGCTTCCTATCTACATGAAGGATATCGTAAGCAGTAGAGGATTTCAATGGCACTCCCTATCTACATGAAGGATATCGTAAGCAGTAGAGGATTTCACTAGCGCTTCCTATCTACATGAAGCACATCGTAAGCAGTAGAGGATTACAATGGCGCTTCCTATCTATATGAAGGATATCGTAAGCAGTAGAGGATTTCAATGGCGCTCCCTATCTACATGAAGGATATCGTAAGCAGTAGAGGATTTCAATGGCGCTTACTATCTACATGAAGGATGTCGTAAGCAGTAGAGGATTTCAATGGCGCTTCCTATCTGCATGACGGATATCGTAAGCAGTAGAGGATTTCAATGCCGCTCCATATTTACATGAAGCACATCGTAAGCAGTAGAGGATTGCAATGGCGCTTCCTATCTACATGAAGGATATCGTAAGCAGTAGAGGATTTCAATGGCGCTTCATATCTACATGAAAGATATCGTAAGCAGTAGAGGATTTCAATGGCGCTTCCTATCTACGTGAAGGATATCGTAAGCAGTAGAGGATTTCAATGGCGCGTCCTATCTACATGAAGGATATCGTAAGCAGTAGAGGATTTCAATGGCGCTTCCTATCTACATGAAGGATATCGTAAGCAGTAGAGGATTTCAATGGCACTCCCTATCTGCATGAAGGATATCGTAAGCAGTAGAGGATTTCAATGGCGCTTCCTATCTACATGAAGCACATCGTAAGTAATAAAGGATTTCAATGGCGCTTCCTATCTACATGAAGGATATCGTAAGCAGTAGAGGATTTCAATGGCGCTCCATATCTACATGAAGGATGTCGTAAGTAGTAGAGGATTTCAATGGCGCTTCCTATCTACATGAAGGATATCGTAAGCAGTAGACGATTTCATTGGCGCTTCCTATCTACATGAAGGATATCGTAAGCAGTAGAGGATTTCAATGGCGCTCCATATTTACATGAAGCATATCGTAAGAAGTAGAGGATTGCAATGGCGCTTCCTATCTACATGAAGGATATCGTAAGCGGTGGAGGATTTCAATGGCGCTTCCTATCTACATGAAGGACATCGTAAGCAGTAGAGGATTTCAATGGCGCTTCCTATCTACATGAAGGATATCGTAAGCAGTAGAGGATTTCAATGGCGCTGCTTATCTACATGAAGGATATCGTAAGCAGTGGAGGATTTCAATAGCGCTTCCTATCTACATGAAGGGTATCGTAAGCAGTAGACGATTTCATTGGCGCTTCCTAACTACATGAAGCACATCGTAAGCAGTTGAGGATTTCAATGGCGCTCTCTATCTACATGAAGGATATCGTAAGCAGTTGAGGATTTCAATGGCGCTCTTTATCTACATGAAGGATATCGTAAGCAGTAGAGGATTTCAATTGCGCTTCCTATCTTCATGAAGGGTATCGTAAGCACTAGAGGATTTCAATGGCGCTTCCTATCTACATGAAGCACATCTTAAGCAGTAGAGGATTTCAATGGCGCTCCCTATCTACATCAAGGATATCGTAAGCAGTAGAGGATTTCAATGGCGCTTCCTATCTACATGAAGGATATCGTAAGCAGTAGAGGATTTCAATGGCGCTTCCTATCTACATGAAGGACATCGTAAGCAGTAGATGAATTCAATGGCGCTCCCTATCTACATGAAGGACATCGTAAGCAGTAGAGGATTTCAATGGCGCTTCCTATCTACATGAAGGATATTGTAAGCAGTGGAGGATTTCAATGGCGCTTCCTATCTACATGAAGGATATCGTAAGCAGTAGAGGATATCAATGGCGCTTCCTATCTACATAAAGCACATCGTAGGCAGTAGAGGATTTCAATGGCGATTCCTATCTACATGAAGGATATCGTAAGCAGTAGAGGATTTCAATGGCGCTCCCTATCTACATGAAGGATATCGTAAGCAGTAGAGGATTTCAATGGAGCTTCCTATCTACATGAAGGATATCGTAAGCAGTAGAGGATTTCAATGGCGCTTCCTATCCACATGAAGCACATCGCAAGCAGTAAAGGATTTCAATGGCGCTTCCTATCTACATGAAGGATATCGTAAGCAGTAGAGGATTTCAATGGCGCTCCATATCTACATGAAGGATATCGTAAGCAGTAGAGGATTTCAATGGCGCGTCCTATCTACATGAAGGATATGGTAAGCAGTAGAGGATTTCAATGGCACTCCCTATCTACATGAAGGATATCGTAAACAGTAGAGGATTTTAATGTCGCTTCCTATCTACATGAAGCACATCGTAAGCAGTAGATGATTTCAATGGCACTTCCTATCTACATGAAGGATATCGTAAGCAGTAGATGATTTCAATGGCGCTTCCTATCTACATGAAGCACATCGTAAGCAGTAGAGGATTTTAATGGCGCTTCCTATCTACATGAAGGATATCGTGAGCAGTAGAAGATTTCAATGGCGCTCCATATCTACATGAAGGATATCGTAAGCAGTAGAGGATTTCAATGGCGCGTCCTATCTACATGAAGGATAACGTAAGCAGTAGAGGATTTCAATGGCGCTTCCTATCTACATGAAGGATATCGTAAGCAGTAGAGGATTTCAATGGCACTCCCTATCTACATGAAGGATATCGTAAGCAGTAGAGGATTTCAATGGCGCTTCCTATCTACATGAAGGATATCGTAAGCAGTAGATGATTTCAATGGCGCTTCCTATCTACATGAAGCACATCGTAAGCAGTAGAGGATTTTAATGGCGCTTCCTATCTACATGAAGGATATCGTGAGCAGTAGAGGATTTCAATGGCGCTCCATATCTACATGAAGGATATCGTAAGCAGTAGAGGATTTCAATTGCGCGTCCTATCTACATGAAGGATATCGTAAGCAGTAGAGGATTTCAATGGCGCTTCCTATCTACATGAAGGATATCGTAAGCAGTAGAGGATTTCAATGGCACTCCCTATCTACATGAAGGATATCGTAAGCAGTAGAGGATTTCACTGGCGCTTCCTATCTACATGAAGCACATCGTAAGCAGTAGAGGATTACAATGGCGCTTCCTATCTATATGAAGGATATCGTAAGCAGTAGAGGATTTCAATGGCGCTCCCTATCTACATGAAGGATATCGTAAGCAGTAGAGGATTTCAATGGCGCTTACAATCTACATGAAGGATGTCGTAAGCAGTAGAGGATTTCAATGGCGCTTCCTATCTGCATGACGGATATCGTAAGCAGTAGAGGATTTCAATGGCGCTTCCTATCTACATGAAGGATATCGTAAGCAGTAGAGGATTTCAATGCCGCTCCATATTTACATGAAGCACATCGTAAGCAGTAGAGGATTGCAATGGCGCTTCCTATCTACATGAAGGATATCGTAAGCAGTAGAGGATTTCAATGGCGCTTCATATCTACATGAAAGATATCGTAAGCAGTAGAGGATTTCAATGGCGCTTCCTATCTACGTGAAGGATATCGTAAGCAGTAGAGGATTTCAATAGCGCGTCCTATCTACATGAAGGATATCGTAAGCAGTAGAGGATTTCAATGGCGCTTCCTATCTACATGAAGGATATCGTAAGCAGTAGAGGATTTCAATGGCACTCCCTATCTGCATGAAGGATATCGTAAGCAGTAGAGGATTTCAATGGCGCTTCCTATCTACATGAAGCACATCGTAAGTAATAAAGGATTTCAATGGCGTTTCCTATCTACATGAAGGATATCGTAAGCAGTAGAGGATTTCAATGGCGCTCCATATCTACATGAAGGATGTCGTAAGTAGTAGAGGATTTCAATGGCGCTTCCTATCTACATGAAGGATATCGTAAGCAGTAGACGATTTCATTGGCGCTTCCTATCTACATGAAGGATATCGTAAGCAGTAGAGGATTTCAATGGCGCTCCATATTTACATGAAGCACATCGTAAGTAGTAGAGGATTGCAATGGCGCTTCCTATCTACATGAAGGATATCGTAAGCGGTGGAGGATTTCAATGGCGCTTCCTATCTACATGAAGGACATCGTAAGCAGTAGAGGATTTCAATGGCGCTTCCTATCTACATGAAGGATATCGTAAGCAGTAGAGGATTTCAATGGCGCTGCTAATCTACATGAAGGATATCGTAAGCAGTGGAGGATTTCAATAGCGCTTCCTATCTACATGAAGGGTATCGTAAGCAGTAGACGATTTCATTGGCGCTTCCTAACTACATCAAGCACATCGTAAGCAGTTGAGGATTTCAATGGCGCTCTCTATCTACATGAAGGATATCGTAAGCAGTTGAGGATTTCAATGGCGCTCTTTATCTACATGAAGGATATCGTAAGCAGTAGAGGATTTCAATGGCGCTTCCTATCTACATGAAGGGTATCGTAAGCACTAGAGGATTTCAATGGCGCTTCCTATCTACATGAAGCACATTGTAAGCAGTAGAGGATTTCAATGGCGCTTCCTATCTACATGAAGGATATCGTAAGCAGTAGAGGATTTCAATGGCGCTTCATAGCTACATGAAGGGTATCGTAAGCAGTAGAGGATTTCAATGGCGCTACCTATCTACATGAAGGATATCGTAAGCAGTAGAGGATTTCAATGGCGCTTCCTATCAACATGAAGGATATCGTAAGCAGCAGATGATTTCAATGGCGCTCCCTATCTACATGAAGGATATAGCAAGCAGTAGAGGATTTCAATGGCGCTTCCTATCTACATGAAGCACATCTTAAGCAGTAGAGGATTTCAATGGCGCTCCCTATCTACATCAAGGATATCGTAAGCAGTAGAGGATTTCAATGGCGCTTCCTATCTACATGAAGGATATCGTAGGCAGTAGAGGATTTAAATGGCGCTTCCTATCTACATGAGGCATATCGTAAGCAGTAAAGGATTTCAATGGCGCTTCCTATCTACATGAAGGATATCGTAAGCAGTAGAGGATTTCAATGGCGCTCCATATCTACCTGAAGGATATCGTAAGCAGTAGAGGATTTCAACGGCGCTTCCTATCTACATGAAGGATATCGTAAGCAGTAGAGGATTTCAATGGCACTCACTATCTACATGAAGGATATCGTAATCAGTAGAGGATTTCAATGGTGCTCCCTATCTACATGAAGGATATCGTAAGCAGTAGAGGATATCAATGGCGCTCCCTATCTACATGAAGCACATCGTAAGCCGTAGAGGATTTCAATGGCGCTTCCTATCTACATGAAGGACATCGTAAGCAGTAGAGGATTTCAATGGCGCTCCCTATCTACATGAAGGATATCGTAAGCAGTAGAGGATTTCAATGGCGCTCCCTATCTACATGAAGGACATCGTAAGCAGTAGAGGATTTCAATGGCGCTTCCTATCTACATGAAGGATATCGTAAGGAGTAGAGGATTTCAATGGCGCTTCCTATCTACATGAAGCACATCGTAAGCAGTAGAGGATTTCAATGGCGTTTCCTATCTACATGAAGGATATCGTAAGCAGTAGAGGATTTCAATGGAGCTTCCTATCTACATGAAGAATATCGTAAGCAGTAGAGTATTTCAATGGCGCTTCCTATCTACAGGAAGGATATAGTAAGCAGTAGAGGATTTCAATGGCGCTTTCTATCTACATGAAGGATATCGTAAGCAGTAGAGGATTTCAATGGCGCTCCCTATCTACATGAAGGATATCGTAAGCAGTAGAGGAATTCAATGGCGTTTCCTATCTACATGAAGGATATCGTAAGCAGTAGAGGATTTCAATGGCGCTCCATATTTACATGAAGCACATCGTAAGTAGTAGAGGATTGCAATGGCGCTTCCTATCTACATGAAGGATATCGTAAGCGGTGGAGGATTTCAATGGCGCTTCCTATCTACATGAAGGATATCGTAAGCAGTAGAGGATTTCAATGGCGCTGCTTATCTACATGAAGGATATCGTAAGCAGTGGAGGATTTCAATAGCGCTTCCTATCTACATGAAGGGTATCGTAAGCAGTAGACGATTTCATTGGCGCTTCCTAACTACATCAAGCACATCGTAAGCAGTTGAGGATTTCAATGGCGCTCTCTATCTACATGAAGGATATCGTAAGCAGTTGAGGATTTCAATGGCGCTCTTTATCTACATGAAGGATATCGTAAGCAGTAGAGGATTTCAATGGCGCTTCCTATCTACATGAAGGGTATCGTAAGCACTAGAGGATTTCAATGGCGCTTCCTATCTACATGAAGCACATCGTAAGCAGTAGAGGATTTCAATGGCGCTTCCTATCTACATGAAGGATATCGTAAGCAGTAGAGGATTTCAATGGCGCTTCATATCTACATGAAGGATATCGTAAGCAGTAGAGGATTTCAATGGCGCTACCTATCTACATGAAGGATATCGTAAGCAGTAGAGGATTTCAATGGCGCTTCCTATCAACATGAAGGATATCGTAAGCAGTAGATGATTTCAATGGCGCTCCCTATCTACATGAAGGATATAGCAAGCAGTAGAGGATTTCAATGGCGCTTCCTATCTACATGAAGCACATCTTAAGCAGTAGAGGATTTCAATGGCGCTCCCTATCTACATCAAGGATATCGTAAGCAGTAGAGGATTTCAATGGCGCTTCCTATCTACATGAAGGATATCGTAAGCAGTAGAGGATTTAAATGGCGCTTCCTATCTACATGAGGCATATCGTAAGCAGTAGAGGATTTCAATGGCGCTTCCTATCTACATGAAGGATATCGTAAGCAGTAGAGGATTTCAATGGCGCTCCATATCTACCTGAAGGATATCGTAAGCAGTAGAGGATTTCAACGGCGCTTCCTATCTACATGAAGGATATCGTAAGCAGTAGAGGATTTCAATGGCACTCACTATCTACATGAAGGATATCGTAATCAGTAGAGGATTTCAATGGTGCTCCCTATCTACATGAAGGATATCGTAAGCAGTAGAGGATATCAATGGCGCTCCCTATCTACATGAAGCACATCGTAAGCCGTAGAGGATTTCAATGGCGCTTCCTATCTACATGAAGGACATCGTAAGCAGTAGAGGATTTCAATGGCGCTCCCTATCTACATGAAGGATATCGTAAGCAGTAGAGGATTTCAATGGCGCTCCCTATCTACATGAAGGACATCGTAAGCAGTAGAGGATTTCAATGGCGCTTCCTATCTACATGAAGGATATCGTAAGGAGTAGAGGATTTCAATGGCGCTTCCTATCTACATGAAGCACATCGTAAGCAGTAGAGGATTTCAATGGCGTTTCCTATCTCCATGAAGGATATCGTAAGCAGTAGAGGATTTCAATGGAGCTTCCTATCTACATGAAGAATATCGTAAGCAGTAGAGTATTTCAATGGCGCTTCCTATCTACAGGAAGGATATAGTAAGCAGTAGAGGATTTCAATGGCGCTTTCTATCTACATGAAGGATATCGTAAGCAGTAGAGGATTTCAATGGCGCTCCCTATCTACATGAAGGATATCGTAAGCAGTAGAGGAATTCAATGGCACTCCCTATCTACATGAAGGATATCGTAAGCAGTAGAGGATTTCAATGGCGCTTCCTATCTACATGAAGCACATCGTAAGCAGTAGAGGATTTCAATGGCGCTTCCTATCTCCATGAAGGATATCGTAAGCAGTAGAGGATTTCAATGGCGCCTCCTATCTACATGAAGCTCATCGTACGCAGTAGAGGATTTCAATGGCGCATCCTCTCTACATGAAGGATATCGTAAGCGGTAGAGGATTTCAATGGCGCTTCCTATCTACATGAAGGATATCGTAAGCAGTAAATGATTTCAATGGCGCTTCCTATCTACATGAAGCACATCGTAAGCAGTGGATGATTTCAATGGCGCTCTCTATCTACATGAAGGATATCGTAAGCAGTAGAGGATTTGAATGGCGCTTCCTATCTACTTGAAGGATATCGTAAGCACTAGAGGATTTCAATGGCGCTTCCTATCTACATGAAGGATATCGTAAGCAGTAGAGGATTTCACTGGCGCTTCCTATCTACATGAGGCACATCGTAAGCAGTAGAGGATTTCAATGGCGCTTCCTATCTCCATGAAGGATATCGTAAGCAGTAGAGGATTTCAATGGCGCCTCCTATCTACATGAAGGATGTCGTAAGCAGTAAAGGATTTCAATGGCGCTTCCTATCTACATGAAGCACATCGTAAGCAGTGGAGGATTTCAATGGCGCTCTCTATCTACATGAAGGATATCGAAAGCAGTAGAGGATTTCAATGGCGCTTCCTATCTACATGAAGGATATCGTAAGCAGTAGAGGATTTCAATGGCGCTCCCTATCTACATGAAGGATATCGTAAGCAGTAGAGGATTTGAATGGCGCTTCCTACCTACTTGAAGGATATCGTAAACACTGGAGGATTTCAATGGCGCTTCCTATCTACATGAAGCACATCGTAAGCAGTAGGGGATTTCAATGGCGCTTCCTATCTACATGAACGATATCGTAAGCAGTAGAGGATTTCAATGGCGCTTCATATCTACATGAAGGATATCGTAAGCAGTAGAGGATTTCAATGGCGCTTCCTATCTACATGAAGGATATCGTAAGCAGTAGAGGATTTCAATGGCGCTTCCTCTCTACATGAAGGATATCGTAAGCAGTAGAGGATTTCAATGGCGCACCCTATCTACATGAAGGATATCGTAAGCAGTAGAGGATTTCAATGGCGCTTCCTATCTACATGAAGGATATCGTAAGCAGTAGAGGATTTCAATGGCGCTTCCTATCAACATGAAGGATATCGTAAGCAGTAGAGGATTTCAATGGCGCTCCATATCTACATGAAGCACATCGTAAGCAGTAAAGGATTTCAATGGCGCTTCCTATCTACATGAAACACATCGTACGCAGTGGAGGATTTCAATGGCGCTTCCTATCTACATGAAGAATATCGTAAGCGGTAGAGGATTTCAATGGCGCTTCCTATCTACATGAAGGATATCGTAAGCAGTAGAGGATTTCAATCGGGCTCCATATCTACATGAAGCACATTGTAAGATGTAGAGGATTTCAATGGCGCTTCCTATCTACATGAAGGACATCGTAAGCAGTAGAGGATTTTAATGGCGCTTCCTATCTACATGACGGATATCGTAAGCAGTAAAGGATTTCAATTGCGCTTCCTATCTACATGAAGCACATCGTAAGCAGTAGAGGATTTCAGTGGCGCTTCCTATCTACATGAAGCACATCGTAAGCAGTGGAGGATTTCAATGGCGCTTCCTATCTACATGAAGGATATCGTAAGCAGTAGTGGATTTCAATGGCGCTTCCTATCTACATGAAGCACATCGTACGCAGTAGACGATTTCAATGGCGCTTCCTATCTACATGAAGGATATCGTAAGCGGTAGAGGATTCCAATGGCGCGTCCTATCTACATGAAGGATATCGTAAGCGGTAGAGGATTCCAATGGCGCTTCCTATCTAGATGAAGCACATCCTAAGGAGTTGAGGATTTCATTGGCTCTCTCTATCTACATGAAGGATATCGGAAGCAGTAGAGGATTTCAATGGCGCTTCCTATCTACATGAAGGATATCGTAAGCAGTAGAGGATTTCAATGGCGCTCCATATTTACATGAAGCACATCGTAATCAGTAGAGGATTTCAATGGCGCTTCCTATCTACATGAAGGATATCGTAAGCAGTAGAGGATTTCAATGGCGCTTCATATCTACATGAAGGATATCGTAAGCAGTAGAGGATTTCAATGGCGCTTCCTATCTACATGAAGGATATCATAAGCAGTAGAGGATTTCAATGGCGCTTCCCATCTACATGAAGGATATCGTAAGCAGTAGAGGATTTCAATGGCGCCTCCTATCTACATGAAGCACATCGTACGCAGTAGAGGATTTCAATGGCGCATCCTATCTACATGAAGGATATCGTAAGCGGTAGAGGATTTCAATGGCGCTTCCTATCTACAGGAAGGATATCGTAAGCAGTAAATGATTTCAATGGCGCTTCCTATCTACATGAAGCACATCGTAAGCAGTGGATGATTTCAATGGCGCTCTCTATCTACATGAAGGATATCGTAAGCAGTAGAGGATTTGAATGGCGCTTCCTATCTACTTGAAGGATATCGTAAGCACTAGAGGATTTCAATGGCGCTTCCTATCTACATGAAGGATATCGTAAGCAGTAGAGGATTTCAATGGCGCTTCCTATCTACATGAGGCACATCGTAAGCAGTAGAGGATTTCAATGGCGCTTCCTATCTCCATGAAGGATATCGTAAGCAGTAGAGGATTTCAATGGCTCCTCCTATCTACATGAAGGATGTCGTAAGCAGTAAAGGATTTCAATGGCGCTTCCTATCTACATGAAGCACATCGTAAGCAGTGGAGGATTTCAATGGCGCTCTCTATCTACATGAAGGATATCGAAAGCAGTAGAGGATTTCAATGGCGCTTCCTATCTACATGAAGGATATCGTAAGCAGTAGAGGATTTCAATGGCGCTTCCTACCTACTTGAAGGATATCGTAAACACTAGAGGATTTCAATGGCGCTTCCTATCTACATGAAGCACATCGTAAGCAGTAGGGGATTTCAATGGCGCTTCCTATCTACATGAAGGATATCGTAAGCAGTAGAGGATTTCAATGGCGCTTCATATCTACATGAAGGATTTCGTAAGCAGTAGAGGATTTCAATGGCGCTTCCTATCTACATGAAGGATATCGTAAGCAGTAGAGGATTTCAATGGCGCTTCCTCTCTACATGAAGGATATCGTAAGCAGTAGAGGATTTCAATGGCGCTCCCTATCTACATGAAGGATATCGTAAGCAGTAGAGGATTTCAATGGCGCTTCCTATCTACATGAAGGATATCGTAAGCAGTAGAGGATTTCAATGGCGCTTCCTATCAACATGAAGGATATCGTAAGCAGTAGAGGATTTCAATGGCGCTCCATATCTACATGAAGCACATCGTAAGCAGTAGAGGATTTCAATGGCGCTTCCTATCTACATGAAACACATCGTACGCAGTGGAGGATTTCAATGGCGCTTCCTATCTACATGAAGAATATCGTAAGCGGTAGAGGATTTCAATGGCGCTTCCTATCTACATGAAGGATATCGTAAGCAGTAGAGGATTTCAATGGCGCTTCCCATCTACATGAAGGATATCGTAAGCAGTAGAGGATTTCAATCGCGCTCCATATCTACATGAAGCACATCGTAAGCAGTAGAGGATTTCAATGGCGCTTCCTATCTACATGAAGGACATCGTAAGCAGTAGAGGATTTTAATGGCGCTTCCTATCTACATGAAGGATATCGTAAGCGGTAGAGGATTCCAATGGCGCGTCCTATCTACATGAAGGATATCGTAAGCGGTAGAGGATTCCAATGGCGCTTCCTATCTAGATGAAGCACATCCTAAGGAGTGGAGGATTTCATTGGCTCTCTCTATCTACATGAAGGATATCGGAAGCAGTAGAGGATTTCAATGGCGCTTCCTATCTACATGAAGGATATCGTAAGCAGTAGAGGATTTCAATGGCGCTCCATATTTACATGAAGCACATCGTAATCAGTAGAGGATTTCAATGGCGCTTCCTATCTACATGAAGGATATCGTAAGCAGTAGAGGATTTCAATGGCGCTTCATATCTACATGAAGGATATCGTAAGCAGTAGAGGATTTCAATGGCGCTTCCTATCTACATGAAGGATATCAAAAGCAGTAGAGGATTTCAATGGCGCTTCCCATCTACATGAAGGATATCGTAAGCAGTAGAGGATTTCAATGGCGCTCCATATCTACATGAAGCACATCGTAAGCAGTAGAGGATTTCAATGGAGCTTCCTATCTACATGAAGGATATCGTAAGCAGTAGAAGATTTCAATGGCGCTTCCTATCTACATGAAGGATATCGTAAGCAGTAGAGGATTTCAATGGCGCTTTCTATCTACATGAAGCACACCGTAAGCAGTAGAGGATTTCAATGGCGCTTCCTATCTACATGAAGGATATCGTAAGCAGTAGAGGATTTCAATGGCGCTTCCTATCTACATGAAGGATATCGTAAGCAGTAGAGGATTTTAATGGCGCTCCTTATCTACATGAAGGATATCGTAAGCAGTAGAGGATTTCAATGGCGCTCCCTATCTACATGAAGGATATCGTAAGCAGTAGAGGATTTCAATGGCGCTTCCCATCTACATGAAGGATATCGTAAGCAGTAGAGGATTTCAATCGCGCTCCATATCTACATGAAGCACATCGTAAGCAGTAGAGGATTTCAATGGCGCTTCCTATCTACATGAAGGACATCGTAAGCAGTAGAGGATTTTAATGGCGCTTCCTATCTACATGACGGATATCGTAAGCAGTAGAGGATTTCAATTGCGCTTCCTATCTACATGAGGCACATCGTAAGCGGTAGAGGATTTCAGTGGCGCTTCCTATCTATATGAAGCACATCGTAAGCAGTGGAGGATTTCAATGGCGCTTCCTATCTACATGAAGGATATCGTAAGCAGTAGAGGATTTCAATGGCGCTTCCTATCTACATGAAGCACATCGTACGCAGTAGAAGATTTCAATGGGGCTTCCTATCTACATGAAGGATATCGTAAGCGGTAGAGGATTACAATGGCGCGTCCTATCTACATGAAGGATATCGTAAGCGGTATAGGATTCCAATGGCGCTTCCTATCTAGATGAAGCACATCCTAAGGAGTGGAGGATTTCATTGGCTCTCTCTATCTACATGAAGGATATCGGAAGCAGTAGAGGATTTCAATGGCGCTTCCTATCTACATGAAGGATATCGTAAGCAGTAGAGGATTTCAATGGCGCTCCATATTTACATGAAGCACATCGTAATCAGTAGAGGATTTCAATGGCGCTTCCTATCTACATGAAGGATATCGTAAGCAGTAGAGGATTTCGATGGCGCTTCATATCTACATGAAGGATATCGTAAGCAGTAGAGGATTTCAATGGCGCTTCCTATCTACATGAAGAATATCGTAAGCAGTAGAGGATTTCAATGGAGCTCCATATTTACATGAAGCACATCGTAATCAGTAAAGGAGTTCAATGGCGCTTCCTATCTACATGAAGGATATCGTAAGCAGTAGAGGATTTCAATGGCGCTTCCCATCTACATGAAGGATATCGTAAGCAGTAGAGGATTTCAATGGCGCTCCATATCTACAGGAAGCACATCGTAAGCAGTAGAGGATTTCAATGGAGCTTCCTATCTACATGAAGGATATCGTAAGCAGTAGAAGATTTCAATGGCGCTTCCTATCTACATGAAGGATATCGTAAGCAGTAGAGGATTTCAATGGCGCTTTCTATCTACATGAAGCACACCGTAAGCAGTAGAGGATTTCAATGGCGCTTCCTATCTACATGAAGGATATCGTAAGCAGTAGAGGATTTCAATGGCGCTTCCTATCTACATGAAGGATAGCGTAAGCAGTAGAGGATTTCAATACCGCTCCCTATCTACATGAATGATATCGTAAGCAGGAGAGGATTTCAATGGCGCTCCCTATCTACATGAAGGATATCGTAAGCAGTAGAGGATTTCAATGGCACTTCCTATCTACATGAAGCACATCGTAAGCAGTAGAGGATTTCAATGGCGCTTCCTATCTCCCTGAAGGATATCGTAAGCAGTAGAGGATTTCAATGGCGCTTCATATCTACATGAAGGATTTCGTAAGCAGTAGAGGATTTCAATGGCGCTTCCTATCTACATGAAGGATATCGTAAGCAGTAGAGGATTTCAATGGCGCTTCCTCTCTACATGAAGGATATCGTAAGCAGTAGAGGATTTCAATGGCGCTCCCTATCTACATGAAGGATATCGTAAGCAGTAGAGGATTTCAATGGCGCTTCCTATCTACATGAAGGATATCGTAAGCAGTAGAGGATTTCAATGGCGCTTCCTATCAACATGAAGGATATCGTAAGCAGTAGAGGATTTCAATGGCGCTCCATATCTACATGAAGCACATCGTAAGCAGTAGAGGATTTCAATGGCGCTTCCTATCTACATGAAACACATCGTACGCAGTGGAGGATTTCAATGGCGCTTCCTATCTACATGAAGAATATCGTAAGCGGTAGAGGATTTCAATGGCGCTTCCTATCTACATGAAGGATATCGTAAGCAGTAGAGGATTTCAATGGCGCTTCCCATCTACATGAAGGATATCGTAAGCAGTAGAGGATTTCAATCGCGCTCCATATCTACATGAAGCACATCGTAAGCAGTAGAGGATTTCAATGGCGCTTCCTATCTACATGAAGGACATCGTAAGCAGTAGAGGATTTTAATGGCGCTTCCTATCTACATGAAGGATATCGTAAGCGGTAGAGGATTCCAATGGCGCGTCCTATCTACATGAAGGATATCGTAAGCGGTAGAGGATTCCAATGGCGCTTCCTATCTAGATGAAGCACATCCTAAGGAGTGGAGGATTTCATTGGCTCTCTCTATCTACATGAAGGATATCGGAAGCAGTAGAGGATTTCAATGGCGCTTCCTATCTACATGAAGGATATCGTAAGCAGTAGAGGATTTCAATGGCGCTCCATATTTACATGAAGCACATCGTAATCAGTAGAGGATTTCAATGGCGCTTCCTATCTACATGAAGGATATCGTAAGCAGTAGAGGATTTCAATGGCGCTTCATATCTACATGAAGGATATCGTAAGCAGTAGAGGATTTCAATGGCGCTTCCTATCTACATGAAGGATATCATAAGCAGTAGAGGATTTCAATGGCGCTTCCCATCTACATGAAGGATATCGTAAGCAGTAGAGGATTTCAATGGCGCTCCATATCTACATGAAGCACATCGTAAGCAGTAGAGGATTTCAATGGAGCTTCCTATCTACATGAAGGATATCGTAAGCAGTAGAAGATTTCAATGGCGCTTCCTATCTACATGAAGGATATCGTAAGCAGTAGAGGATTTCAATGGCGCTTTCTATCTACATGAAGCACACCGTAAGCAGTAGAGGATTTCAATGGCGCTTCCTATCTACATGAAGGATATCGTAAGCAGTAGAGGATTTCAATGGCGCTTCCTATCTACATGAAGGATATCGTAAGCAGTAGAGGATTTTAATGGCGCTCCCTATCTACATGAAGGATATCGTAAGCAGTAGAGGATTTCAATGGCGCTCCCTATCTACATGAAGGATATCGTAAGCAGTAGAGGATTTCAATGGCGCTTCCCATCTACATGAAGGATATCGTAAGCAGTAGAGGATTTCAATCGCGCTCCATATCTACATGAAGCACATCGTAAGCAGTAGAGGATTTCAATGGCGCTTCCTATCTACATGAAGGACATCGTAAGCAGTAGAGGATTTTAATGGCGCTTCCTATCTACATGACGGATATCGTAAGCAGTAGAGGATTTCAATTGCGCTTCCTATCTACATGAGGCACATCGTAAGCGGTAGAGGATTTCAGTGGCGCTTCCTATCTACATGAAGCACATCGTAAGCAGTGGAGGATTTCAATGGCGCTTCCTATCTACATGAAGGATATCGTAAGCAGTAGAGGATTTCAATGGCGCTTCCTATCTACATGAAGCACATCGTACGCAGTAGAAGATTTCAATGGGGCTTCCTATCTACATGAAGGATATCGTAAGCGGTAGAGGATTCCAATGGCGCGTCCTATCTACATGAAGGATATCGTAAGCGGTATAGGATTCCAATGGCGCTTCCTATCTAGATGAAGCACATCCTAAGGAGTGGAGGATTTCATTGGCTCTCTCTATCTACATGAAGGATATCGGAAGCAGTAGAGGATTTCAATGGCGCTTCCTATCTACATGAAGGATATCGTAAGCAGTAGAGGATTTCAATGGCGCTCCATATTTACATGAAGCACATCGTAATCAGTAGAGGATTTCAATGGCGCTTCCTATCTACATGAAGGATATCGTAAGCAGTAGAGGATTTCGATGGCGCTTCATATCTACATGAAGGATATCGTAAGCAGTAGAGGATTTCAATGGCGCTTCCTATCTACATGAAGAATATCGTAAGCAGTAGAGGATTTCAATGGAGCTCCATATTTACATGAAGCACATCGTAATCAGTAAAGGAGTTCAATGGCGCTTCCTATCTACATGAAGGATATCGTAAGCAGTAGAGGATTTCAATGGCGCTTCCCATCTACATGAAGGATATCGTAAGCAGTAGAGGATTTCAATGGCGCTCCATATCTACAGGAAGCACATCGTAAGCAGTAGAGGATTTCAATGGAGCTTCCTATCTACATGAAGGATATCGTAAGCAGTAGAAGATTTCAATGGCGCTTCCTATCTACATGAAGGATATCGTAAGCAGTAGAGGATTTCAATGGCGCTTTCTATCTACATGAAGCACACCGTAAGCAGTAGAGGATTTCAATGGCGCTTCCTATCTACATGAAGGATATCGTAAGCAGTAGAGGATTTCAATGGCGCTTCCTATCTACATGAAGGATAGCGTAAGCAGTAGAGGATTTCAATACCGCTCCCTATCTACATGAATGATATCGTAAGCAGGAGAGGATTTCAATGGCGCTCCCTATCTACATGAAGGATATCGTAAGCAGTAGAGGATTTCAATGGCACTTCCTATCTACATGAAGCACATCGTAAGCAGTAGAGGATTTCAATGGCGCTTCCTATCTCCCTGAAGGATATCGTAAGCAGTAGAGGATTTCAATGGCACTTCCTATCTACATGAGGCACATCGTAAGTAGTAGAGGATTTCAATGGCGCTTCCTATCTCCATGAAGGATATCGTAAGCAGTAGAGGATTTCAATGGCCCCTCCTATCTACATGAAGCACATCGTACGCAGTAGAAGATTTCAATGGCGCTTCCTATCTACATGAAGGATATCGTAAGCGGTAGAGGATTTCAATGGCGCTTCCTATCTACATGAAGGATATCGTAAGCAGTAAATGATTTCAATGGCGCTTCCTATCTACACGAAACACATCGTAAGCAGTGGAGGATTTCAATGGCGCTCTCTATCTACATGAAGGATATCGTAAGCAGTAGAGGATTTGAATGGCGCTTCCTATCTACTTGAAGGATATCGTAGGCACTAGAGGATTTCAATGGCGCTTCCTATCTACATGAAGGATATCGTAAGCAGTAGAGGATTTCAATGGCGCTTCCTATCTACATGAGGCACATCGTAAGCAGTAGAGGATTTCAATGGCGCTTCCTATCTCCATGAAGAATATCGTAAGCAGTAGAGGATTTCAATGGCGCCTCCTATCTACATGAAGAATATCGTAAGCAGTAGAGGATTTCAATGGCGCCTCCTATCTACATGAAGGATATCGTAAGCAGTAAAGGATTTCAATGGCGCTTCCTATCTACATGAAGCACATTGTAAGCAGTGGAGGATTTCAATGGCGCTCTCTATCTACATGACGGTTATCGAAAGCAGTAGAGGATTTCAATGGCGCTTCCTATCTACATGAAGGATATCGTAAGTAGTAGAGGATTTCAGTGCCGCTCCCTATCTACATAAAGGATATCGTAAGCAGTAGAGGATTTGAATGGCGCTTCCTACCTACTTGAAGGATATCGTAAGCACTAGAGGATTTCAATGGCGCTTCCTATCTACATGAAGCACATCGTAAGCAGTAGGGGATTTCAATGGCGCTTCCTATCTACATGAAGGATATCGAAAGCAGTAGAGGATTTCAATGGCGCTTCGTATCTACATGAAGGATATCGTAAGCAGTAGAGGATTTCAATGGGGCTCTCTATCTACATGAAGGATATCGTAAGCAGTAGAGGATTTGAATGGCGCTTCCTACGTACTTGAAGGATATCGTAGCACTAGAGGATTTCAATGGCGCTTCCTATCTACATGAAGCACATCGTAAGCAGTAGGGGATTTCAATGGCGCTTCCTATCTACATGAAGGATATCGTAAGCAGTAGAGGATTTCAATGGCGCTTCCTATCTACATGAAGCACATCGTCCGCAGTGGAGGATTTCAATGGCGCTTCCTATCTACATGAAGAATATCGTAAGCGGTAGAGGATTTCAATGGCGCTTCCTATCTACATGAAGGTTATCGTAAGCAGTAGAGGATTTCAATGGCGCTTCCTATCTACATGAAGGATATCGTAAGCAGTAGAGGATTTCAATGGCGCTTCCCATCTACATGAAGGATATCGTAAGCAGTAGAGGATTTCAATGGAGCTTCCTATCTACATGAAGGATATCGTAAGCAATAGAAGATTTCAATGGCGCTTCATATCTACATGAAGGATATCGTAAGCAGTAGAGGATTTCAATGGCGCTCCATATCTACATGAAGCACATCGTAAGCAGTAAAGGATTTCAATAGCGCTTACTATCTACATGAAGGACATCGTAAGCAGTAGAGGATTTTAATGGCGCTTCCTATCTACATGACGGATATCGTAAGCAGTAGAGGGTTTCAATTGCGCTCTCTATCTACATGAAGGATATCGAAAGCAGTGGAGGATTTCAATGGCGCTTCCTATCTACATGAAGGATATCGTAAGCAGTAGAGGATTTCAATGGAGCTTCCTATCTACATGAAGGATATCGTAAGCAATAGAAGATTTCAATGGCGCTTCATATCTACATGAAGGATATCGTAAGCAGTAGAGGATTTCAATGGCGCTTTCTATCTACATGAAGCACACCGTAAGCAGTAGAGGATTTCAATGTCGCTTCCTATCTACATGAAGGATATCGTAAGCAGTAGAGCATTTCAATGGCGCTTCCTATCTACATGAAGGATATCGTAAGCAGTAGAGGATTTCAATGGCGCTCCCTATCTACATGAAGGATATCGTAAGCAGTAGAGGATTTCAATGGCACTTCCTATCTACATGAAGCACATCGTACGCAGTAGAGGATTTCAATGGCGCTTCCTATCTACATGAATGATATCGTAAGTAGTAGAGGATTTCAGTGCCGCTCCCTATCTACATAAAGGATATCGTAAGCAGTAGAGGATTTGAATGGCGCTTCCTACCTACTTGAAGGATATCGTAAGCACTAGAGGATTTCAATGGCGCTTCCTATCTACATGAAGCACATCGTAAGCAGTAGGGGATTTCAATGGCGCTTCCTATCTACATGAAGGATATCGAAAGCAGTAGAGGATTTCAATGGCGCTTCGTATCTACATGAAGGATATCGTAAGCAGTAGAGGATTTCAATGGGGCTCTCTATCTACATGAAGGATATCGTAAGCAGTAGAGGATTTGAATGGCGCTTCCTACGTACTTGAAGGATATCGTAGCACTAGAGGATTTCAATGGCGCTTCCTATCTACATGAAGCACATCGTAAGCAGTAGGGGATTTCAATGGCGCTTCCTATCTACATGAAGGATATCGTAAGCAGTAGAGGATTTCAATGGCGCTTCCTATCTACATGAAGCACATCGTCCGCAGTGGAGGATTTCAATGGCGCTTCCTATCTACATGAAGAATATCGTAAGCGGTAGAGGATTTCAATGGCGCTTCCTATCTACATGAAGGTTATCGTAAGCAGTAGAGGATTTCAATGGCGCTTCCTATCTACATGAAGGATATCGTAAGCAGTAGAGGATTTCAATGGCGCTTCCCATCTACATGAAGGATATCGTAAGCAGTAGAGGATTTCAATGGAGCTTCCTATCTACATGAAGGATATCGTAAGCAATAGAAGATTTCAATGGCGCTTCATATCTACATGAAGGATATCGTAAGCAGTAGAGGATTTCAATGGCGCTCCATATCTACATGAAGCACATCGTAAGCAGTAAAGGATTTCAATAGCGCTTACTATCTACATGAAGGACATCGTAAGCAGTAGAGGATTTTAATGGCGCTTCCTATCTACATGACGGATATCGTAAGCAGTAGAGGGTTTCAATTGCGCTCTCTATCTACATGAAGGATATCGAAAGCAGTAGAGGATTTCAATGGCGCTTCCTATCTACATGAAGGATATCGTAAGCAGTAGAGGATTTCAATGGAGCTTCCTATCTACATGAAGGATATCGTAAGCAATAGAAGATTTCAATGGCGCTTCATATCTACATGAAGGATATCGTAAGCAGTAGAGGATTTCAATGGCGCTTTCTATCTACATGAAGCACACCGTAAGCAGTAGAGGATTTCAATGTCGCTTCCTATCTACATGAAGGATATCGTAAGCAGTAGAGCATTTCAATGGCGCTTCCTATCTACATGAAGGATATCGTAAGCAGTAGAGGATTTCAATGGCGCTCCCTATCTACATGAAGGATATCGTAAGCAGTAGAGGATTTCAATGGCACTTCCTATCTACATGAAGCACATCGTACGCAGTAGAGGATTTCAATGGCGCTTCCTATCTACATGAATGATATCGTAAGCGGTAGAGGATTTCAATGGCGCTTCCTATCTACATGAAGGATATCGTAAGCAGTAGAGGATTTCAATGGCACTTCCTATCTACGTGAAGCACATCGTATGCAGTAGAGGATTTCAATGGCGCTCTCTATCTACATGAAGGATATCGTAAGCAGTAGAGGATTTGAATGGCGCTTCCTATCTACTTGAAGGATATCGTAAGCACTAGAGGATTTCAATGGCGCTTCCTATCTACATGAAGGATATCGTAAGCAGTAGAGGATTTTAATGGCGCTTCCTATCTCCATGAAGGATATCGTAAGCAGTAGAGGATTTCAATGGCGCCTCCTATCTACATGAAGGATATCGTAAGCAGTAAAGGATTTCAATGGCGCTTCCTATCTACATGAAGCACATCGTAAGCAGTGGAGGATTTCAATGGCGCTCTCTATCTACATGAAGGATATCGAAAGCAGTAGAGGATTTCAATGGCGCTTCCTATCTACATGAAGGATATCGTAAGCAGTAGAGGATTTCAATGGCGCTCCCTATCTACATGAAGGATATCGTAAGCAGTAGAGGATTTGAATGGCGCTTCCTACCTACTTGAAGGATATCGTAAGCACTAGAGGATTTCAATGGCGCTTCCTATCTACATGAAGCACATCGTAAGCAGTAGGGGATTTCAATGGCGCTTCCTATCTCCATGAAGGATATCGTAAGCAGTAGAGGATTTCAATGGCGCTTCCTATCTACATGAAGGATATCGTAAGCAGTAGAGGATTTCAATGGCGCTCTCTATCTACATGAAGGATATCGTAAGCAGTAGAGGATTTGAATGGTGCTTCCTATCTACTTGAAGGATATCGTAAGCACTAGAGGATTTCAATGGCGCTTCCTATCTACATGAAGGATATAGGAAGCACTAGAGGATTTCAATGGCGCTTCCTACCTACATGAGGCACATCGTAAGCAGTAGAGGATTTCAATGGCGCTTCCTATCTCCATGAAGGATATCGTAAGCAGTAGAGGATTTCAATGGCGCCTCCTATCTACATGAAGGATATCGTAAGCAGTAAAGGATTTCAATGGCGCTTCCTATCTACATGAAGCACATCGTAAGCAGTGGAGGATTTCAATGGCGCTCTCTATCTACATGAAGGATATCGAAAGCAGTAGAGGATTTCAATGGCGCTTCCTATCTACATGTAAGATATAGTAAGCAGTAGAGGATTTCAATGGCGCTCCCTATCTACATGAAGGATATCGTAAGCACTAGAGGATTTCAATGGCGCTTCCTATCTACATGAAGCACATCGTAAGCAGTATGGGATTTCAATGGCGCTTCCTATCTACATGAAGGATATCGTAAGCAGTAGAGGATTTCAATAGCGCTTCATATCTACATGAAGGATATCGTAAGCAGTAGAGGATTTCAATGGCGCTTCCTATCTACATGAAGGATATCGTAAGCAGTAGAGGATTTCAATGGCGCTTCCTATCTACATGAAGGATATCGTAAGTAGTAGAGGATTTCAATGGCGCTCCCTATCTACATGAAGGATATCGTAAGCAGTAGAGGATTTCAATGGCGCTTCCTATCTACATGAAGGATATCGTAAGCAGTAGAGGATCTCAATGGCGCTTCCTATCAACATGAAGGATATCGCAAGCAGTAGAGGATTTCAATGGCGCTCCATATCTACATGAAGCACATCGTAAGCAGTAGAGGATTTCAATGGCGCTTCCTATCTACATGAAGCACATCGTACGCAGTGGAGGATTTCAATGGCGCTTCCTATCTACATGAAGAATATCGTAAGCGGTAGAGGATTTCAATGGCGCTTACTATCTACATGAAGGTTATCGTAAGCAGTAGAGGATTTCAATGGCACTTCCTATCTACATGAAGGATATCGTAAGCAGTAGAGGATTTCAATGGCGCTTCCCATCTACATGAAGGATATCGTAAGCAGTAGAGGATTTCAATGGCGGTCCATATCTACATGAAGCACATCGTAAGCAGTACAGGATTTCAATGGCGCTTACTATCTACATGAAGGACATCGTGAGCAGTAGAGTATTTTAATGGCGCTTCCTATCTACATGACGGATATCGTAAGCAGTAGAGGGTTTCAATTGGGCTTCCTATCTACATGAAGAACATCGTAAGCAGTAGAGGATTTCAGTGGCGCTTCCTATCTACATGAAGCACATCGTAAGCAGTAGAGGATTTCAATGGCGCTTCCTATCTACATGAAGGATATCGTAAGCAGTAGAGGATTTCAATGGCGCTTCCTATCTACATGAAGCACATCGTACGCAGTAGAGGATTTCAATGGCGCTTCCTATCTACATGAAGGATATCGTAAGCGGTAGAGGATTTCAATGGCGCTTCCTATCTACATGAAGGATATCGTAAGCAGTAGAGGATTTCAATGGCGCTTACTATCTACATGAAGCACATCCTAAGCAGTGGAGGATTTCAATGGCTCTCTCTATCTACATGAAGGATATCGTAAGCAGTAGAGGATTTCAATGGCGCTTCCTATCTACATGAAGGATATCGTAAGCAGTAGAGGATTTCAATGGCGCTCCCTATCTACATGAAGGATATCGTAATCAGTAGAGGATTTCAATGCCGCTTCCTATCTCCATGAAGGATATCGTAAGCGGTCGAGGATTCCAATGGCGCTTCCTATCTAAATGAAGAATACCGTAAGCCGTAGAGGATTTCAATGGCGCTTCCTATCTACATGAAGGATATCGTAAGCAGTAGAGGATTTCAATGGCGCTCCATATTTACATGAAGCACATCGTAATCAGTAGAGGATTTCAATGGCGCTTCCTATCTACATGAAGGATATCGTAAGCAGTGGAGGATTTCAATGGCGCTTCATATCTACATGAAGGATATCGTAAGCAGTAGAGGATTTCAATGGCGCTTCCTATCTACATGAAGGATATCGTAAGCAGTAGAGGATTTCAATGGCGCTTCCTATCTACATGAAGGATATCGTAAGCAGTAGAGGATTTCAATGGCGCTTCCTCTCTACATGAAGGACATCCTCCGCAGTGGAGGATTTCAATGGCGCTTCCTATCTACATGAAGAATATCGTAAGCGGTAGAGGATTTCAATGGCGCTTCCTATCTACATGAAAGTTATCGTAAGCAGTAGAGGATTTTAATGGCGCTTCCTATCTACATGACGGATATCGTAAGCAGTAGAGGGTTTCAATGGCGCTCTCTATCTACATGAAGGATATCGAAAGCAGTAGAGGATTTCAATGGCGCTTCCTATCTACATGAAGGATATCGTAAGCAATAGAGGATTTCAATGGAGCTTCCTATCTACATGAAGGATATCGTAAGCAATAGAAGATTTCAATGGCGCTTCCTATCTACATGAAGGATATCGTAAGCAGTAGAGGATTTCAATGGCGCTTTCCATCTACATGAGGCACACCATAAGCAGTAGAGGATTTCAATGGCGCTTCCTATCTACATGAAGGATATCGTAAGCAGTAGAGCATTTCAATGGCGCTTCCTATCTACATGAAGGATATCGTAAGCAGTAGAGGATTTCAATGGCGCTGCCTATCTACATGAAGGATATCGTAAGCAGTAGAGGATTTCAATGGCGTTCCCTATCTACATGAAGGATATCGTAAGCAGTAGAGGATTTCAATGGCACTTCCTATCTACATGAAGCACATCGTAAGCAGTAGAGGATTTCAATGGCGCTTCCTATCTCCATGAAGGATATCGTAAGCAGTAGAGGATTTCAATGGCGCCTCCTATCTACATTAAGCACATCGTACGCAGTAGAGGATTTCAATGGCGCTTCCTATCTACATGAATGATATCGTAAGCGGTAGAGGATTTCAATGGCGCTTCCTATCTACATGAAGGATATCGTAAGCAGTAAATGATTTCAATGGCGCTTCCTATCTACATGAAGCACATCGTAAGCAGTGGAGGATTTCAATGGCGCTCTCTATCTACATGAAGGATATCGTAAGCAGTAGAGGATTTGAATGGCGCTTCCTATCTACTTGAAGGATATCGTAAGCACTAGAGGATTTCAATGGCGCTTCATATCTACATGAAGGATATCGTAAGCGGTAAAGGATTTCAATGGCGCTTCCTATCTACATGAAGGATATCGTAAGCAGTAGAGGATTTCAATGGCACTTCCTATCTACATGAAGCACATCGTAAGCAGTAGAGGATTTCAATGGCGCTCTCTATCTACATGAAGGATATCGTAAGCAGTAGAGGATTTGAATGGCGCTTCCTATCTACTTGAAGGATATCGTAAGCACTAGAGGATTTCAATGGCGCTTCCTATCTACATGAAGGATATCGTCAGCAGTAGAGGATTTTAATGGCGCTTCCTATCTCCATGAAGGATATCGTAAGCAGTAGAGGATTTCAATGGCGCCTCCTATCTAAATGAAGGATATCGTAAGCAGTAAAGGATTTCAATGGCGCTTCCTATCTACATGAAGCACATCGTAAGCAGTGGAGGATTTCAATGGCGCTCTCTATCTACATGAAGGATATCGAAAGCAGTAGAGGATTTCAATGGCGCTTCCTATCTACATGAAGGATATGGTAAGCAGTAGAGGATTTCAATGGTGCTCCCTATCTACATGAAGGATATCGTAAGCAGTAGAGGATTTGAATGGCGCTTCCTACCTACTTGAAGGATATCGTAAGCACTAGAGGATTTCAATGGCGCTTCCTATCTACATGAAGCACATCGTAAGCAGTAGGGGATTTCAATGGCGCTTCCTATCTACATGAAGGATATCGTAAGCAGTAGAGGATTTCAATGGCGCTTCATATCTACATGAAGGATATCGTAAGCAGTAGAGGATTTCAATGGCGCTTCCTATCTACATGAAGGATATCGTAAGCAGTCGAGGATTTCAATGGCGCTTCCTATCTACATGAAGGATATCGTAAGCAGTAGAGGATTTCAATGACGCTCTCTATCTACATGAAGGATATCGTAAGCAGTAGAGGATTTGAATGGTGCTTCCTATCTACTTGAAGGATATCGTAAGCACTAGAGGATTTCAATGGCGCTTCCTATCTACATGAAGGATATAGTAAGCACTAGAGGATTTCAATGGCGCTTCCTACCTACATGAGGCACATCGTAAGCAGTAGAGGATTTCAATGGCGCTTCCTATCTCCATGAAGGATATCGTAAGCAGTAGAGGATTTCAATGGCGCCTCCTATCTACATGAAGGATATCGTAAGCAGTAAAGGATTTCAATGGCGCTTCCTATCTACATGAAGCACATCGTAAGCAGTGGAGGATTTCAATGGCGCTCTCTATCTACATGAAGGATATCGAAAGCAGTAGAGGATTTCAATGGCGCTTCCTATCTACATGTAAGATATAGTAAGCAGTAGAGGATTTCAATGGCGCTCCCTATCTACATGAAGGATATCGTAAGCAGTAGAGGATTTGAATGGCGCTTCCTACCTACTTGAAGGATATCGTAAGCACTAGAGGATTTCAATGGCGCTTCCTATCTACATGAAGCACATCGTAAGCAGTAGGGGATTTCAATGGCGCTTCCTATCTACATGAAGGATATCGTAAGCAGTAGAGGATTTCAATAGCGCTTCATATCTACATGAAGGATATCGTAAGCAGTAGAGGATTTCAATGGCGCTTCCTATCTACATGAAGGATATCGTAAGCAGTAGAGGATTTCAATGGCGCTTCCTATCTACATGAAGGATATCGTAAGTAGTAGAGGATTTCAATGGCGCTCCCTATCTACATGAAGGATATCGTAAGCAGTAGAGGATTTCAATGGCGCTTCCTATCTACATGAAGGATATCGTAAGCAGTAGAGGATTTCAATGGCGCTTCCTATCAACATGAAGGATATCGCAAGCAGTAGAGGATTTCAATCGCGCTCCATATCTACATGAAGCACATCGTAAGCAGTAGAGGATTTCAATGGCGCTTCCTATCTACATGAAGCACATCGTACGCAGTGGAGGATTTCAATGGCGCTTCCTATCTACATGAAGAATATCGTAAGCGGTAGAGGATTTCAATGGCGCTTACTATCTACATGAAGGTTATCGTAAGCAGTAGAGGATTTCAATGGCGCTTCCTATCTACATGAAGGATATCGTAAGCAGTAGAGGATTTCAATGGCGCTTCCCATCTACATGAAGGATATCGTAAGCAGTAGAGGATTTCAATGGCGCTCCATATCTACATGAAGCACATCGTAAGCAGTACAGGATTTCAATGGCGCTTACTATCTACATGAAGGAAATCGTAAGCAGTAGAGTATTTTAATGGCGCTTCCTATCTACATGACGGATATCGTAAGCAGTAGAGGGTTTCAATTGGGCTTCCTATCTACATGAAGCACATCGTAAGCAGTAGAGGATTTCAGTGGCGCTTCCTATCTACATGAAGCACATCGTAAGCAGTAGAGGATTTCAATGGCGCTTCCTATCTACATGAAGGATATCGTAAGCAGTAGAGGATTTCAATGGCGCTTCCTATCTACATGAAGCACATCGTACGCAGTAGAGGATTTCAATGGCGCTTCCTATCTACATGAATGATATCGTAAGCGGTAGAGGATTTCAATGGCGCTTCCTATCTACATGAAGGATATCGTAAGCAGTAGAGGATTTCAATGGCGCTTACTATCTACATGAAGCACATCCTAAGCAGTGGAGGATTTCAATGGCTCTCTCTATCTACATGAAGGATATCGTAAGCAGTAGAGGATTTCAATGGCGCTTCCTATCTACATGAAGGATATCGTAAGCAGTAGAGGATTTCAATGGCGCTCCCTATCTACATGAAGGATATCGTAATCAGTAGAGGATTTCAATGGCGCTTCCTATCTCCATGAAGGATATCGTAAGCGGTCGAGGATTCCAATGGCGCTTCCTATCTAAATGAAGAATACCGTAAGCAGTAGAGGATTTCAATGGCGCTTCCTATCTACATGAAGGATATCGTAAGCAGTAGAGGATTTCAATGGCGCTCCATATTTACATGAAGCACATCGTAATCAGTAGAGGATTTCAATGGCGCTTCCTATCTACATGAAGGATATCGTAAGCAGTAGAGGATTTCAATGGCGCTTCATATCTACATGAAGGATATCGTAAGCAGTAGAGGATTTCAATGGCGCTACCTATCTACATGAAGGATATCGTAAGCAGTAGAGGATTTCAATGGCGCTTCCTATCTACATGAAGGATATCGTAAGCAGTAGAGGATTTCAATGGCGCTTCCTCTCTACATGAAGGACATCCTCCGCAGTGGAGGATTTCAATGGCGCTTCCTATCTACATGAAGAATATCGTAAGCGGTAGAGGATTTCAATGGCGCTTCCTATCTACATGAAGGTTATCGTAAGCAGTAGAGGATTTCAATGGCGCTTCCTATCTACATGACGGATATCGTAAGCAGTAGAGGATTTCAATGGCGCTTCCCATCTACATGAAGGATATCGTAAGCAGTAGAGGATTTCAATGGCGCTCCATATCTACATGAAGCACATCGTAAGCAGTAGAGGATTTCAATAGCGCTTACTTTCTACATGAAGGACATCCTAAGCAGTAGAGGATTTTAATGGCGCTTCCTATCTACATGACGGATATCGTAAGCAGTAGAGGATTTCAATGGCGCTCTCTATCTACATGAAGGATATCGTAAGCAGTAGAGGATTTCAATGGCGCTTCCTATCTACATGAAGGATATCGTAAGCAGTAGAGGATTTCAATGGCGCTTCCTATCTACATGAAGGGTATCGTAAGCAGTAGAGGATTTCAATGGCGCTGCCTATCTACATGAAGGATATCGTAAGCAGTAGAGGATTTCAATGGTGTTCCATATCTACATGAAGGATATCGTAAGCAGTAGAGGATTTCAATGGCACTTCCTATCTACATGAAGCACATCGTAAGCAGTAGAGGATTTCAATGGCGCTTCCTATCTACATGAAGGATATCGTAAGCAGTAGAGGATTTCAATGGCGCTTCCTATCTACATGAAGCACATCGTACGCAGTAGAGGATTTCAATGGCGCTTCCTATCTACATTAATGATATCGTAAGCGGTAGAGGATTTCAATGGCGCTTCCTATCTACATGAAGGATATCGTAAGCAGTAGAGGATTTCAATGGCGCTTCCTATCTACATGAAGCACATCGTAAGCAGTGGAGGATTTCAATGGCGCTCTCTATCTACATGAAGGATATCGTAAGCAGTAGAGGATTTCAATGGCGCTTCCTATCTCCATGAAGGATATCGTAAGCAGTAGAGGATTTCAATGGCGCCTCCTATGTACATGAAGGATATCGTAAGCAGTAAAGGATTTCAATGGCGCTTCCTATCTACATGAAGCACATCGTAAGCAGTGGAGGATTTCAATGGCGCTCTCTATCTACATGAAGGATATCGAAAGCAGTAGAGGATTTCAATGGCGCTTCCTATCTACATGAAGGATATAGTAAGCAGTAGAGGATTTCAATGGCGCTCCCTATCTACATGAAGGATATCGTAAGCAGTAGAGGATTTGAATGGAGCTTCCTACCTACTTGAAGGATATCGTAAGCACTAGAGGATTTCAATGGCGCTTCCTATCTAGATGAAGCACATCGTAAGCAGTAGGGGATTTCAATGGCGCTTCCTATCTACATGAAGGATATCGTAAGCAGTAGAGGATTTCAATGGCGCTTCATATCTACATGAAGGATATCGTAAGCAGTAGAGGATTTCAATGGCGCTTCCTATCTACATGAAGGATATCGTAAGCAGTAGAGGATTTCAATGGCGCTTCCTATCTACATGAAGGATATCGTAAGCATTAGAGGATTTCAATGGCGCTCCCTATCTACATGAAGGATATCGTAAGCAGTAGAGGATTTCAATGGCGCTTCCTATCTACATGAAGGATATCGTAAGCAGTAGAGGATTTCAATGGCGCTTCCTATCAACATGAAGGATATCGCAAGCAGTAGAGGATTTCAATGGCGCTCCATATCTACATGAAGCACATCGTAAGCAGTAGAGCATTTCAATGGCGCTTCCTATCTACATGAAGCACATCGTACGCAGTGGAGGATTTCAATGGCGCTTCCTATCTACATGAAGAATATCGTAAGCAGTAGAGGATTTCAATGGCGCTTCCTATCTACATGAAGGTTATCGTAAGCAGTAGAGGATTTCAATGGCGCTTCCTATCTACATGGAGGATATCGTAAGCAGTAGAGGATTTCAATGGCGCTTCCCATCTACATGAAGGATATCGTAAGCAGTAGAGGATTTCAATGGCGCTCCATATCTACATGAAGCACATCGTAAGCAGTAAAGGATTTCAATGGCGCTTACTATCTACATGAAGGACATCGTAAGCAGTAGAGTATTTTAATGGCGCTTCCTATCTACATGACGGATATCGTAAGCAGTAGAGGGTTTCAATTGGGCTTCCTATCTACATGAAGCACATCGTAAGCAGTGGAGGATTTCAATGGCGCTTCCTATCTACATGAAGCACATCGTAAGCAGTAGAGGATTTCAATGGCGCTTCCTATCTACATGAACGATATCGTAAGCAGTAGAGGATTTCAATGGCGCTTCCTATCTACATGAAGGATATCGTAAGCAGTAGAGGATTTCAATGGCGCTTCCTATCTACATGAAGGATATCGTAAGCAGTAGAGGATTTCAATGGCGCTTCCTATCTACATGAAGGATATCGTAAGCAGTAGAGGATTTCAATGGCGCTCCATATCTACATGAAGCACATCGCAAGCAGTAGAGGATTTCAATGGCGCTCCATATCTACATGAAGCACATCGTAAGCAGTAGAGCATTTCAATGGCGCTTCCTATCTACATGAAGCACATCGTACGCAGTGGAGGATTTCAATGGCGCTTCCTATCTACATGAAGAATATCGTAAGCGGTAGAGGATTTCAATGGCGCTTCCTATCTACATGAAGGTTATCGTAAGCAGTAGAGGATTTCAATGGCGCTTCCTATCTACATGGAGGATATCGTAAGCAGTAGAGGATTTCAATGGCGCTTCCCATCTACATGAAGGATATCGTAAGCAGTAGAGGATTTCAATGGCGCTCCATATCTACATGAAGCACATCGTAAGCAGTAAAGGATTTCAATGGCGCTTACTATCTACATGAAGGACATCGTAAGCAGTAGAGTATTTTAATGGCGCTTCCTATCTACATGACGGATATCGTAAGCAGTAGAGGGTTTCAATTGGGCTTCCTATCTACATGAAGCACATCGTAAGCAGTAGAGGATTTCAGTGGCGCTTCCTATCTACATGAAGCACATCGTAAGCAGTAGAGGATTTCAATGGCGCTTCCTATCTACATGAAGGATATCGTAAGCAGTAGAGGATTTCAATGGCGCTTCCTATCTACATGAAGCACATCGTACGCAGTAGATGATTTCAATGGCGCTTCCTATCTACATGAAGGATATCGTAAGCAGTAGAGCATTTCAATGGCGCTTCCTATCTACATGAAGGATATCGTAAGCAGTAGAGGATTTCAATGGCGCTACCTATCTACATGAAGGATATCGTAAGCAGTAGAGGATTTCAATGGCGCTCCCTATCTACATGAAGGATATCGTAAGCAGTAGAGGATTTCAATGGCACTTCCTATCTACATGAAGCACATCGTAAGCAGTAGAGGATTTCAATGGCGCTTCCTATCTCCATGAAGGATATCGTAAGCAGTAGAGGATTTCAATGGCGCCTCCTATCTACATGAAGCACATCGTACGCAGTAGAGGATTTCAATGGCGCTTCCTATCTACATGAATGATATCGTAAGCGGTAGAGGATTTCAATGGCGCTTCCTATCTACATGAAGGATATCGTAAGCAGTAGAGGATTTCAATGGCGCTTCCTATCTACATGAAGCACATCGTAAGCAGTAGAGGATTTCAATGGCGCTCTCTATCTACATGAAGGATATCGTAAGCAGTAGAGGATTTCAATGGCGCTTCCTATCTACATGAAGGATATCGTAAGCACTAGAGGATTTCAATGGCGCTTCCTATCTACATGAAGGATATCGTAAGCAGTAGAGGATTTTAATGGCGCTTCCTATCTACATGAGGCACATCGTAAGCAGTAGAGGATTTCAATGGCGCTTCCTATCTCCATGAAGGATATCGTAAGCAGTAGAGGATTTCAATGGCGCCTCCTATCTACATGAAGGATATCGTAAGCAGTAAAGGATTTCAATGGCGCTTCCTATCTACATGAAGCACATCGTAAGCAGTAGAGGATTTCAATGGCGCTCTCTATCTACATGAAGGATATCGAAAGCAGTAGAGGATTTCAATAGCGCTTCCTATCTACATGAAGGATATCGTAAGCAGTAGATGATTTCAATGGTGCTCCCTATCTACATGAAGGATATCGTAAGCAGTAGAGGATTTGAATGGCGCTTCCTACCTACTTGAAGGATATCGTAAGCACTAGAGGATTTCAAAGGCGCTTCCTATCTACATGAAGCACATCGTAAGCAGTAGGGGATTTCAATGGCGCTTCCTATCTACATGAAGGATATCGTAAGCAGTAGAGGATTTCAATGGCGCTTCATATCTACATGAAGGATATTGTAAGCAGTAGAGGATTTCAATGGTGCTTCCTATCTACTTGAAGGATATCGTAAGCACTAGAGGATTTCAATGGCGCTTCCTACCTACATGAGGCACATCGTAAGCAGTAGAGGATTTCAATGGCGCTTCCTATCTCCATGAAGGATATCGTAAGCAGTAGAGGATTTCAATGGCGCCTCCTATCTACATGAAGGATATCGTAAGCAGTAAAGGATTTCAATGGCGCTTCCTATCTACATGAAGCACATCGTAAGCAGTGGAGGATTTCAATGGCGCTCTCTATCTACATGAAGGATATCGAAAGCAGTAGAGGATTTCAATGGCGCTTCCTATCAACATGAAGGTTATAGTAAGCAGTAGAGGATTTCAATGGCGCTCCCTATCTACATGAAGGATATCGTAAGCAGTAGAGCATTTGAATGGCGCTTCCTACCTACTTGAAGGATATCGTAAGCACTAGAGGATTTCAATGGCGCTTCCTATCTACATGAAGCACATCGTAAGCAGTAGGGGATTTCAATGGCGCTTCCTATCTACATGAAGGATATCGTAAGCAGTAGAGGATTTCAATGGCGCTTCATATCTACATGAAGGATATCGTAAGCAGTAGAGGATTTCAATGGCGCATCCTATCTACATGAAGGATATCGTAAGCAGTAGAGGATTTCAATGGCGCTTCCTATCTACATGAAGGATATCGTAAGCAGTAGAGGATTTCAATGGCGCTCCCTATCTACATGAAGGATATCGTAAGCAGTAGAGGATTTCACTGGCGCTTCCTATCTACATGAAGGATATCGTAAGCAGTAGAGGATCTCAATGGCGCTTCCTATCAACATGAAGGATATCGCAAGCAGTAGAGGATTTCAATGGCGCTCCATATCTACATGAAGCACATCGTAAGCAGTAGAGCATTTCAATGGCGCTTCCTATCTACATGAAGCACATCGTACGCAGTGGAGGATTTCAATGGCGCTTCCTATCTACATGAAGAATATCGTAAGCGGTAGAGGATTTCAATGGCGCTTCCTATCTACATGAAGGTTATCGTAAGCAGTAGAGGATTTCAATGGCGCTTCCTATCTACATGGAGGATATTGTAAGCAGTAGAGGATTTCAATGGCGCTTCCCATCTACATGAAGGATATCGTAAGCAGTA